>OV049925.1:66142996-66742996 GCA_920104205.1 Eupeodes latifasciatus
CATCAGTGTTTGATTTATATAGCTAAAATATCTATGATCTACACTCTGCGAATAAAATATAATTAAATTTATGTATATAAAGCAAAGTAAATACACTACAATTTAAAAACTTAATTGTAATACAACTTTGGAAAAAAATCTATTCACCTATTTCTATTGTGTTTTTCATCAGTTCTCCCATTTCAATAAGTTTTCTATTGAAACCATTCCATTTTTCTCCTTGAGGCAAGGCATCTTGCAGCCACTTAAAATCAGGCAAACCATCCTTCCACTCATCGTATTTCTGAAGATATATCGATTATGTTTTGTTCTCAGTGGACGAGTTATATAAGAAATTTAAAGTTTTTAACATACCTTACTAAGTGTGACTCCTCCACTGATGGCACCACCCAGCACGATGTAGCGGAGTTTTAATGCACCTCGTAGGATTCTTACGACCAACATTCCGTATCCTCTGGAATTTGTCAGTCGGGGTGGCGAATGTGTCGGCCCGAAACGGTGGCCATAAACATTGAGTAATGGCCTCCTATTTTGTCCTCCATGAGTGTTCCCGATAGTTGAATAATTTAGGGAAATAACTTTAGCGGACATAGCCACAACACGTTTTCTAGTTTCCCTAAAGAATTTTTTTGTATTAAAAATGAGAAAATTGTGTATATAGATGAAGAAATAAAAGTATAATTCGAAATTAATTGCACCGGCAGTGTTTGGTTGATTACTAGGCTTTATTTACCTATTTGCATTTCTATAAGTTAAACGTAACATTTTTAATATTTACGGTTCTTTTTATATTAAAATTACTTTTTTATTAACAATAGTAAATTTTTGCAAAAATTTTGGAAGCAAATCGGACTGACATCATGCAACACAGAAAAAAGTAGGTTTTTGCATTTCGGTTTTTATTTGTTTGACAGTTTAAATGACAGTTTAGTGTTGTTCAATGAGGCAATGTGACAGTTGTAGACTCTTTTTAGAAAAGTGAATCAACTAGGTGATAAGTAGTTGACTGGAGCTTAGTTCAACTCAAAAAGTGAAGTCGAGTAAACCGAGTCGAAAACGGAGTTAAAGTATAGTTGAAACTCACATAACGTTGAAAAGGTCAAAATTAACAAACGTTACTTTTGTGAAGAAAGGGGCTCAATTTTCCATTACCGGAGCACGAATTTCGACATGCGTTTTTTTTTATTTGATAGATATATGCAAATAAATAATAATTGTAGCAATTTTAGAGCGAGGAAACATTTATTTCTATTTTTAATTAATTTTCAAAGTTCACTTTTTCACATACACAGTCTTATTTAATAGAATTTGCTAAACAGATGAATAGTTATACAGTGCATAAGGATTTATGTAGGCTCTATGTAACGTTTCGAAAATTCCTATTTATAAAAAATTCTGCTATAAATTTTAGTTATACAATGCTTATATCAAAAAAAGTACCAAAATGGAGCAATCTATTCCATTTATCTGTCTATCAAATCAGCTTGTTGTCATAACAAATAAAATATACAAAAAAAACTATATTTTTTTTTAAATTCTTCGTTTCTTGTAGGCTCATTGGGTTGAACCTTTTTTTTATAAACTTTCCGCCTTCTTCAAGTCGGTAAAACGCGATTTAAATTCTTTAAATCATTAATAAACGAGCTAAACTGGAGGCATTATTGTTTTTATTTTAATTTCAAAAATGGAGAGAAATCAAAATGACATTTACGAAACAATAAAAACAATAATTTTCTTATGTAGGCTCTATTCAACCTCAAAACGCGTTTAGCTTATTATGAGACTATACAACCTTGCATAAGTTTTATAAATAGCAATTTTGCATTTAGAGGCATTATAGAGATTACATAACATTATGTAGGCTCTATACAGCGTTTTTAAATAAGACTGACAATATTTTAGTGCTCAAATAAAAAAAGTACTTTGCATATACCCAAACTCGCACCCACCCCAAAATCCTATAGTGATCCAAGCAGGAGAGTTGCAGGGGGGCAGCATGCCGCCTATTCTATTCTATTGAGATCTCTACCTAACTTTAAAAAAAAAATCAGAAGGAAATTCATGCTGCGGTAATGGAAAGTCGCCCAAAAAAAGGCTCAATTATATAAGACACTTCTATTTCAAAAAGTGAAAGATGAAGATACAGGTTTTTAGAGAAAAATGAAAACAATTTTGTGGGTCTTTGACAAATCAAAGCGATATGCTAAGCTTTAAGAGTTTTAAACTAGCATTTACCTTCTGGCTGTTTTTATCCCTCACTTTTATAATTTTTTCAAAAATGTTGGATAGTACTTAAACCTTAACACAAGTCTACAAAATTTGAAAGAAGATTTTTTATATTTATCTACAAAATGTTTGTTTTTTGTTTGTTATGGATTATGCCTCAAAAATAAAGGGATCACTTAAATATTTAACTGGGACCTAAACATTTCGCCATACCCATAATCAATAGTCAGGTGAAGGGCTAACGCCCAGTTAAATTGTATTGTTGGTAAACTCAACTATAAACGTATGGTTAAATATATGTAACTCCACGGTTTGTACTTTCATTTTGACAGCACACAGTCTGGTCGCGCACATGCAGAAACCATTCTGCGTACTTGGCATGCGGATCCGAAAAGAATTTTAACTGCGGTCTCTAGAACAACAACAAATTACTATTGTATTTCTCTAAAAAATAAAAACAAATCAAATACAAATTAATAACTGCTGCACGATAAGAAAAACAAAGTCGTCGTTACTTACTTACTCCTTATAGGCCTGGGCTCCGAATAAGTCGTAGAAGCCCTATAAGGTGTTCACTAAGTAGTTCAACCTTACTGGAACTGTAGACGCCACCGTTGATTCCATCTCGAGAATTCGTCTGGATAAGGAGAGGTGCCTTAGTGGAAACACCTCTCCCCCCTCTCTCGTTTGCTGCCCCAACAACTTTCCACTGGGGTTGGAACCCAATCTCCATTTGAGGTACTAGGCACCCAATGTTCACCACGGTGAGGTGAGAGTAGGAGTTGATAGACAGAGGTGGGTTTTGAGAAAAACCTGTGGACGCTTGTGTCCTCTTGAATGCACATGTCTACCATTTAAACATCAATTTTGCTATTCAGCATTGAAATTTTGTTAAAAAATCTGTTATAAAATTTGTTAAGAATACGAGCATACCAACAAATCTTTTTAATTTGTTGTTTCATGGATAAATATTTTTAAATTTGTTTGTTTCGTTTATCGTCAAACAAATTTAAAAACACAGGATATTTCATCTTGCCATAAACTTGAGCTTAATTCAGAATTAATTTTTTGGTAATGATCATTTCTGATATATAAATCTTTTATAAATTTGTTTGACGTTAAACGATATTATATATCGGCTAAGGTGATAATTGACTATCATATTTTTGATAGTCAAATTTGACTATCATTTTTATTTCGTCTGTATAAGATGATTCAATCCAATTCAATTCGATTGAACAATTTCAGATTAGAATTGTCACAATAACATTCTTACTTTTCTTGTGTTTTTTCGAATGTCGTAAGCTTTGTCCGTCACATGAATGTGTTTTTGTACCTAAAAAGGTAACTGAAAAAATGTTCCAATGGTTTTTTTGTAAGCGTCTGGTAGCTCTATTACATTTTTGTTGTGACAGCTTTTTAGGTATCAATTTGACTATCACCTTATAAAGATCAAATTCGATTATTTTGACTGTCATTTATCAACAATCACCTTAGCCGATTCCACCCCAGGATATTCCATCTTGACATAATGTATGTTTTTTGGTAGTGACCTTTTTGTTTATGTAATGTTGTTGAAATGGGCTTCAGGTCCAATAAATAAAACACTAAGTTTTCACGACGTTTCGTTCATGATTATGAACATCATCAGGTGTAAACAGTTTTATTTGTTACATTAAAAATTAAAAACAAAATAAAAAACAACAAATTGACTTCCTTAAATAAGAAAGTGAGTCAACACTTCACAACGTTAAATTAACAAGTCTGCTGATGCGAAACGAAATTTCCCATACAAAAATGACATGACGAAATCATAAACGAAAAATTTCGCTGTGCTTTTCGTTTTTCAGTACGCTGCTGAACGACGAAATGTGTCATTTTAATGAATAGCTGTACTAGATTTCTTAGTACAATTCTCCACTCTTTTCGTTCTCAATTTAATTGCCCGGTATATTAATTGCTTGCGAAATTTTGACGTTTAATATATTTAGGTATTGAAAAAAATTGTTTACAAATTAAAATTGAAAAAAATTGTTTACAAATTAAAATTGAAAAAAATTGTTTACTCGTGACTTTCTTTGATCTTTGATTTAAAATTTAAAATAAAATGGATTTTTCTAATGTGTTCCAACATTGCATTTCTGAATCGGAAACTCAGGATGTTATTGGTGATGTGCAAGAAGTGATGAAGACAAGCAGTGAACTTCATCTTCCAGACAGAACTCTCCACAAATATTTTTCCGCTGTGGTTTTCGTTTTCATTTCGCTCTGCACTTGGAGACCGCCGAAAAAATTCGTTTCACTTCAGCTGCGTACTAGGCTTTAAGCTTATCAAAATTAATTTTTCAGCAATGATCTGGGCGAAATATTTTCTGTGAAGAAAAGTATAGAGTTTTTGCAATACAAGTAATTTTAATCTAGTACAATTACAAATTTGGATAACGTTCTACAAAATGAAAAGCAGAATAAATTTAGTTGTTTATGATGGCATGTAGGGGATTTTTATCTCCGCTTATTATGTTATAATGTAGTTGAATACTTCAAAAACTATCAAACTATTTGAAGTTTAGTAGATATTTTCAATTATATTTTTTATTATTTATTATAGTTCAGTATAACCTGCATTTAGAAGTGTCTATAAATACAAACTTTTTTTTAAAAACCTGAAACAATTCTAATGCTATTGACACAAAGGTTCTCATGGTCTTAAAATAGTTTTGGAAAAAAGGAAAACAAATATACAGTTTATAGGTATATCACAATCTTCAGGTTTTTAAGAATTCATTTAAAACAGAGTATTTTAGAAACTTCAGTGAATAGGAACATATTTTTCAGCGGTCTTTCAGATATAAATAGATTTTTCTATTCGATTGCAATTGATTCAGAAAATCTTTAATATAGAAAAATAATAAAATAAAATAATCAAAAATGAGCGATTTAAAAAACGGATTGTGTAAAATTTGTTCTAAGGAAACCAAATCAAAATGTTCTAACTGTAATCAAGTGTTTTATTGTTCAGGGGAACATCAGAAAAGTGATTGGAAAGTGCACAAACGAATGTGTTATCCATTTAAGGTAGGTTTTTGCGTTTTATTTTTTTTTTTAATTCAAAAACTCGAGACTTGTAAAATTGATCATATTTGTTTTAGATCTACATAATTAATTGCTCAAAATAGTAAATCTGTAGCATTTGTATTTTCTTAATTTAAAGTAGAAACGTTGTAAAACGTTATGTTCACACTATTGAAAAAGAGCTCACACGTCGGTTTTTATAATTTCCATTGGGTTATGTGAGAAAATTTAGAAAACACTGAACAGATTTTGAAATATTTTAGATCAAATGCAAAAACCCAAGGCACGCTGTTAAGTAAGAACCTTTTTTTTTAAAAAAAAGTTTTCATTTCATCGAGGTTATGAAAATTCTAACCCCCGGAATACTTTATGCATCGTGTTTTTTTTTTTCAAAGTGTGTAGAATGAAAAGCGTACTATGGTTTAAGAAACGAATAGGTCAACTAATTATGGGGCTTTGGACCTACGCAAATTAATATATCCTACAAAATATAGTAAGCATTTTTAGCTATGTTGCAGATATTTTGATTGAACTGAACTAAATCATTTACATATAATAAGTGAGCCTAGTTTGTTTAAAAAAAAGTGATTTTTGATAAATAATATGTAATTTTATAAAACCCTCAAATTGTAATAAAGTGCCTTTGTATATATTTATGTGAACAAGTGATTTGATGTTAATATGTTTTTTTTTTTCAGATTGAACAAAGTGAAAAGTTGGGAAGACATCTTGTGACAACAAGAAAAATCAAACCATCTGAAATCATTCTAAAAGAGTCTCCCATAACTAGGGGTCCATCACAAGTTACCGGGCCCGTTTGTCTAGGCTGTCTGGATGGTATCGATGAGAAGGACTATGTCACCTGTCAACTGTGTGGATGGCCACTTTGTTCGAAGGAATGTGAATCAAGCCTTGAGCATAGAGAAGAATGTAAATTTACCCAAAATAGACAACAAAAAAAGGTAACTTTTAAAAATAGACAAATATTGGAGTAAACTAATAAAAAGTATATGCATTATTTTAATACAATATTGTGATAAAATAAAACCCGGATAAGTGCTTCACCTTGTTTTGATAGGCACCTACATGACTCGTTTATCTTAGTAAAATTTAAGTTAGTAAAATTAAATGTGGGTATACTGTTGTACAAAACAGTGACCATTATTGTAGTAGATTAAAATTAATTAAATGAGTACAAAGGAGGAAATCAAGCGATGAATTGTATTCAAAAAAATAATTAGAATTTCGGTTTTTAAACAAAAGCGGCACTTTTCATGGTTTTACTATAAATATAAATGTCAACAATAATATAACTTATCGCTCGGATGAAAAATCCAAGTTAATTTGATAGTACAGATATTTACAATATCATCTTGGAAACTACAACTATGAGGAAGATATAGAAGAACCAAAACCAAAATGTTTGTACTCAAAATGTATTTCCTTAGAATAAGCAAACTGTTACTTCCAATAATGTTCTACTATATAAAAATAAGTCGGGTTTTCCTTCCTGACGCTATAACTCCAGAACGCACGAACCGATTTCCACGGTTTTGCATTCGTTGGAAAGGTCTCGGGCTCCGTGAGGTTTACAGCAAGCAAAATTCAGGAAAAATTTCAACACAAAAGCGGTGAACTCCGTTTAGCTTCCCATAGAAAGCGATTGTAAAAGTTCCGATTTGTAGAATTGAAATTTTTTAAATTTTTTGACGTTTCAAGGGTTTGGGAACATTTTTTAATCAACCATATCTCTAGAAACGTCAGAGATATCGACTTCAAATAACGTATGAAATCTACAATGAAGGAATTATTCTGATTGAGAATCAATGCTTGACTATTGCAAACAAGCTACTGATTTTGGCCACTATTCGATCAAGTTGTGACATAGCTTTGGCGTTTGGAATTGTGGCAACTCTTCTAGATGGCGGTCGTACTGCACATTCTGCCCTTAAGTTGCCACTCAATTTAAACAATGGGAAAATTGTTGATGTAATGCAAGCTCATTGTGTGGCACAATGGCACATAAGAAATCACTTGAAGCACTTAACTTCACACTCGAGGATCTTCGACGAAGTAACAACATCTTAGGCGGCTTGATGATATTGTTGGCAGGCGATTTGAGGCAGACGTTGCCAGTAATTCCCCGCGGATCCCCTGCAGATGAATTGAATGCTTGCCTGAAGGCATCACTTTTGTGGAATAACGTAAAAACATTATCGCTAACCACTAATATGAGAGTTCAACTTCAAAATGATCAAAGTGCTGCACAATTTTCCAAACAATTGTTAGCTGTTGGAAATGGAAAAGTGCGCCAGTTGATGCGACAACTGGATTAATTATTCTTACCAACGACTTTTGCCGATTTGTAGATTCTCAATTAGCTCTTATTGAAAATGTTTTCCCAAACATTAGTGAGAATTATCAGAATTATGCTTGGTTAAGTCAACGATCAATTCTCGCCACAAAGAATAATGATGTACACGCACTGAATTTCACCATTCAATCAAAAATCGCTGGCGATTCGGTGACATACAAATCCGTTGATTCTATAACAAATCCCGATGATGTAGTAAATTATCCAACGGAGTTTTTGAACTCTCTGGAGTTACCAGGATTTCCACCACATATGTAACTTGCAACTCAAAGTTGGTTCAGTTATTATGATATTGCGTAATTTGAATCCACCGCGACTTTGCAACGATACTCGACTTGCGGTGAAAAGACTTATGCCGAATTTGATTGAGGCAACCATTATTAACGGAAAGTACGCAGGTGAACATGTGTGTATTCCTCGAATACCAATGATTCCGACTGATCTTCCGTTTGACTTCAAACAATTGCAATTTCCGGTTCGCCTTGCGTTCGCAATGACATATTAACAAGTCGCAAGGCCAATCGTTTAGTGTTTGCGGGATAAATTTAGAAAATCATTGGTTTCCACATGGGCAGCTATACGTTGCGTGTTCACGAGTTGGGAAACCATCCGTTTTTTTTGTGTTAACGTCAGACCAAAAAACAAAAAATTTGGTTTACCAAAGAGCACTTCAATGAAACGTAAATTTGCAGACAAGTATAACGCTTCGATTCAGTATTTACTTTGGATTCACTTTCATTTCTTAGAGAAGTTCAACTAAATTACACTTCATTTTTGTAATTGAAATTAATTCATTACTGTTGTGAAATGAAATAAAATTTTTCCTTTTCAAATATAAAACAAAAATTAATTTTTCTTCATCTTTTAATCCCCAAACGAAATGTTACAAAAAACGAAGCCATCTGGTGGCGAAACGGAGTTCGCCGGGTTTGCTAGTAAATATATAAATATTTGAAAAAACATTAAAATAGACTTAGGGAGTTTCCATAAAACCTAACCGAGATAATGATGTACAATTTTAAATTTGTTTTATTTTTTTTTTCTTTAAGGCTGTTATTCACGAGTTCACTACGCCACATCCAATGTACCAATGCATTGCAACACTTAGAGCACTTTTACTTAAGAAAAGTGATAAGGAAAAGTTTGAAAAACTCATCAAACTTGAATCTCACGATGACATACGTAGAGGATCACCTCAATGGAAAAGTGATTTGGAGAGTATCGGAAAATTTATTCCAAGGTGAATTATGTTATTTTTTTAAAACTAAACATTTGACTTAAAAAGATGTAGACCATACATTTTTCAACACTCGGCAATACTCACACGGGAATCTTAAAATCAATATTTCTGATGAGCTGCAAAAAAAAATTCATTGATTAGATAAGACAAAAAATTCGATAAGTCGATTGCTTTTATTTTGCTCATGTTTTTAATATTATTTACTATGTTAACACATGCTAATTGATGTAAACATTTGCTGTTTTCAGATTTTTTCAAACTCAAGAATATACTGAAGATGAAATTATGAAAGTAGCAGGGATCTTACAAATAAATGGTCATGAAGTTCCAACTTCTGATCCACCTCACGTAGCGGTTTTTGATGTAGCATCTATGTTAGAGCATTCGTGTACTCCTAATTTGGCAAAAAGTTTCACCAAAAACGGAGACGTCATGCTGTGGGCTCCACGTGAAATTCCAAAGAATGCAAATCTTAGCATTTGCTATTCAGATGCCCTCTGGGGAACAGCCGATCGGCAGAAACACTTGATGCACACAAAATTATTCAAATGTGAATGCAATCGATGCCAGGACGTTACGGAATTCCAAACATATTATAGTGCAATGAAATGCAAGGACAAAAATTGTTCGGGTTTCGTTCTACCCATTGACTTAAAGAACTGGGATGAGAATTGGAAGTAAGTATAATAATTGTTGTTCCTAATCGAGTTTTTAATTTGGCTTGTTTTTCGTTGATTTTTTAAAGATGCACCAGCTGTCAAAATGACGTAGATAAGTTTTTTGTAAGAGACATTTTGGAAAAGGCCGGAGCAGATTTGGCTGCAATGGAAAAAACTGTTCCAAATTGCAAAAAATACATTGAACATTATCAGAAGTGGCTACCACGGAAGCATTATTATATTAGTGAAGTTAAAATTCAGTTGGTGCAAAAGCTGGGTGCGGATCCAAAAGACTTAATGGTTTTGCCAGAGAAAGACCTTGACATAAAATTGGAATATGCAAAAGAGATGATTGAGTTATATGAACAATTAGCACCATGTAAGTAATGTTAATATTTTTGTTCGATTGCAAAAAGTGGTCAGTATAAACACCGAGAGAAAAACAAAACATCTTCCTTTTTTATTGGTGTTCTATTGGATGTCAATATATTTTGAACTGATTGACACGAGTCCTTTTTCTTACACTTAACGTTTTTAGTTAAGACCCAGAACAACACTATCTACTTGTTGCGATTCTAGAAGACCTAACACCCTTTTTAACGTTTAACAATAAATTAATTTTTTTTAAAATGTCTCCCTTTAAATACTATGCTTTGATATTTATTAAAAGATTATTAAAATGATGAAAATTTGTGTTCACAGGTGAAACAAGAATATTGGGAATTCTATGCTTTGAAGTACACTCAGCCATAGCCGAAAAAACTCGAAGAATTTCTCTTGAAACAAATGTGAACTGTATTGTATTGTTGGAGGAATCACTTTTATTTGTCGAGAAATCAATCCAATATTTAAAACACGAATCAAATGTGTTTGCTGAAGGTTTAGTTTGTAAACAAGCTATAATTAATCGAGATGCACTCAAAATGGTTATGTCATTTTAGATAAATTTATGAAATTATGGTAATTATTATAAAAGTTATATTTTCGTTTATAAAGTGTGAAATTGAAACAATTTCATAGGACTAAAATAATAAAACAAGCTATTAAAATAGTTTACAGGACTTTGTTTTAATTTTGTTCATCACTTTACATCTTTATATATAAATAGAACACTAGGTTCTTAAACAATAATCTATGCACGAGTTACACAAAATTATATTACATTGTTGTTTTTAGATTAGCTGTGTAATAGGTTCAGTTATTATATTTGAATATCATGTATGTATTCTTTGACAAGTCATTTAACATTTAAAAAACGTTCTTAATTTAAATAATCCTCAAAGTCCCACGGAATAACACGTATCTGACACATTTTAAAAATGCAATGTAATAGGTTTATATACATACATACATGTATGACTAAAGAGGGCTTAAAACTCAATGACAGTTGTTTTTTTTAAAAGGTTGTCTGGAGTAATTTATCAAAAAAAAGAAGAGAAAACAAAAGCTTGGTATTGTTAACAAAGCAAAAACAAAGCTTTATATTATTTCACAATTTAATACACTCTGGAAATCATTAAAAACACCATTCAAATACCAAATTGTTTGTACTTTTTATAAAAATTTAATACTATTATACTACTGTTGTACTATTGTGTATAAGAGTCATGTGTAGGCTTGTAGCTCTTGAGACCTTTTATGTCCAATAAAAGCTTTTGGCGCATGCAAAGATATATATTTTATTCAAAATGGAATTAAAATACTCGTAGATAACAAAATCAATCTTAAGATACGAGTTATTGATAAACCATATTTATTTACAAAATAGTTCGATGCCTTTGCTAATACAATCAGTTTGATTTCTTCCTGGTTCGCATTAACATCGGAAAAATAAATTAACATTTATTTAAACGAATGGGTTCAATTGACAACAAAAAGGACGATTTGTCCTTTTATAATACGAATATCATACTAGAAGATTCTATTCGAAACGGAACTTCTAAAGAGAAAAATAAATCCTTCTTGTAAGTTTTTGAATAATATCAATGAACATAAACATTTACTTATCTCAACAAGCCTTAAGTAGTGGCTGGAATTCGGAAATTCGTGTATTTTAAATAAATAGAGCAAAAATATAAGAATTTGTTATAATAATCACTTAAGAAGAGTGTTTTAAAAACTATTTGAATTTCGCATTTGTTTAAAAGTATTTAACCTTTTCGGTGTCAAGTTTTATTTTTTGTAAATATACAATGATAAGCGTGGAAAAAAATAAATTATGATCCACAGTGCATAAGTGAAGTGTCTGATAAAATATGTTGAAAGTAGTTGAATAATAATTTCAGAAAATGATACAAAATTTCACGTAGCTAGAGCATTATTCATAGAAATTAAATAACATACTTAATAAAATCATTGTTCATATTTCGAAAATCTTAAATGAAATTTATTGTGGGTGCGAGTAAACTCAGTCAAATAAGCAGGTAAACTTCTTCAAAGAAATTAATTCGCCGTTAGGAGATACAAGGTCTTTCCTGTAATAAATATTTACAAAACTTACTCCTAAATCATTTACCTCTGCAAGGAAATTTGAATTATTGTATATATCTGCATTTCTTAATTATAGTCATCAATTAATGTGTTGAAAACATTTATGTTTGAAAAAGTAATTGTTTTAAGATTTTGAAATATTGAGAGTTGGTAAAACTTTGAAACCATGAAAAGGACACACAATGTGCTAAAAAAAGTACATATTCACGATCATAAGCCCAAAAATAATCCAAAAACTGTTTGTTGTTATTCTTGATATACAATAAACGCTATACACATTCTTTTGGGGTTTTCTGCTGTGGTACAATGTAATAAACCTAAAAAAAGGTAGAATAAAGTTGTTAACGAATTTTTTAAACGATTATCACTTACTAAGTACATACGATTATAATCTTAATTTTTTTAATAATATGTAATAATTATAAAATTGAAACTCATTTTAGAATACCTATATTATATCTACAATGGATATAAGATAATTTTCGTTACCCATTTTCGAAAAAAAAAACAGTCTATTGGCCGCAAAGTAATAATTAAAAATATATGATTAATATATTGCGGCCTTATCAGCTGAAGGTATAAAGCTCTGACTTGCATATTCGTAGTAAAGTAAATACCTTACGCTATCAGGGAATTATCTTTAAGGCTTTTGCATTAACTATCATTTATCATTATGATTTTGACTAGGTTCAATCGATACAGCAATATTAAAATGCGAAGGACTCTTAAATTAAAAAATAAACGTAATTTGTATTTATAATTTATTCCATAAGAACTGTCCATGCGTGAATAAGATACAATTATAAAATTTGCAACTTTTTAATAATATTTTCACCTTTTTAATGAACAATTCACTGATGATTTTTGCTCGTATTATTTCCAAATCTATTTTAGCTTGAATTGAATAATATTGGTATATCTTACTTATAGGTCATCATTATCAAAAACAAAATTACTTTTTTGGGCGGAATGCATTTCATGAAATGACTATTGTTTGTAAAAGTTAGGTATTATTTATAACATATACAATTCTAATAAATATTATTCATCAAAATTAGTCATATTCACAACAAAAGAGAATAATGGTCAAAAATATGTGGGGCCTGGTATAAGAAGTGCCCATAAATGAGACCTATAACAATAATTAGGTACTATGGAGCTTAACAACGTACGAGTATTTTGTACCTATGTCCTAAACAATGGGAGTTGGTTAAAAGGAACGACCAAAAACTAAGAAAAACACTTTATAAATTCGAAAAAAAACAAAGACGAAATGTGTTATCTTAATGTATATAAACTACGTGTCACGATGTTTGTCCGCGATGGACTCCTAAACTACATAACCGATTTTAATTAAATTTGTACTCCGTGTGCAGTTTGATTCAACTTGAAGGATAGGATAGCTCACATCTCAATTTTTGATCGCAATATTATTTTATTGCAAATTAGTTGTCTATAATTTGACTCTTTGATAGTCGCAATTTTCTGTTAGCTCCAAACGATTCTAAAAGATGGCAACATCTTTTCATTGAATTGAGTATGTATTCAATAAATGGCGCTATGTCAAACTTCCAAACGTTTCATATAAACTACAATTTAATAGCATAACCACCACATGTTGCTGAGGATAAAGTATAGGTTAAATTTATTTTGTAGTAAACGAAATACAGTGAATTTTACTTTTTCAATTTTTGGTGTTAGCATAGCCGGCCACGTGTTAGATTGAAGTATAAATTAAATTCATATTATAGTGAATATAATACAAAAAAATACGCAATGCATTAAACTGCCAGACAATTTCTGCACTGTTCTGCAGGAAAAAAATCAATTGATTCAGAGCATTTCTTCGGGTATACAGAGTAATTACTTGAATGATAAATGGCATAGTCACAACAGTTGTGATGATACCGTCAGATTTTACCATACCCTTCAGAAGGTTACAGTTTCCAATTAACTTTGGCTCTTGCCATGTCTATAAATAAGTCTCAAGGCCAAACAATGTCCAGTTGTGGTTTTTCTCATGGGTAGTTATGTATATGTTGCACATTCACGTGTATGAAAACCGTCGAACCTTTTTGTGTTAGCTAAAGCCAGGTTAACCAAAAATATTGTGCACCGATTAATGCTAAATTAAATTAAAAATAATAAATATTATTGTTAGAAAATTTTAAACTTTCCACCCTACCAATCTCATTTATAAGATTAACTGTCACATGTTATATACTTTACAACAAAGTAATATGAAAAAAAGTTAGCCACAGCAACGCGTGGCCGGGTCAGCTAGTTACTTGTACAAATCTAACAAATACTATTAATCGAAATGAGTCATATTCACAATGAAAGATAATGGTCAAAAATATGTGGGGCCTGGCCTATCTAGTGCCCAAAAAATGAGACATATAACAATGATTAATTGGAATTTACCAACGTACGAGTGCTTTGGTGTCCTGAAAAAATGGAGTTGGCTAAAATGAGCGACTAAAAATTAAAAAAAAAAACACTACAAATTTGAATAAACAAAGACGAAATGTTTTATATTTTATATTTCTATATGAATTTTACATTAAGACGTATGAATTGTTGTTGTTTACATTTCTATTAGATAGATTTTTATGGTCTTAATGTTGAGATGGTTAAACTAAACTGCCAACAAAAAAACTTTTTACTAAGCTGAATAAACGAAGTAGAAGTTAAAAGGAAGAATCGTTTTTGTAATATACTTTCTAGTACCCATGATTTACAATTCTGTGTCCATGACCAAAAAAAATGCTCTTGAACTGAGCTTTTCAACGTTATACATACATATATCTTAATTTTCATATTCATTCATTAAATTCACTAAACCAAATTGAAAAAGGTTCAATTTAATTGAACACTGTAAAACGAATTATTCGATAACCATAATGTTATTTACTATTATTGGTCATTGGTACAAAAGTTCATTTTTTCTGAGGTTTATTCAGTCTCTCGAAAGTAACTAATACTGTCATTTTAATGTCACCATATTACAATTGATTTTTGCTCTAGTCGCACTGTTTGTTGCCATATACTGCCTAAATCCCATGGTTTGCCAGATAAATAAATACAATAGGTGGCACAACAGTCCGTATAGAGAACTAGGGCCTAGTGACTTACAACTCTCAACCTACAGTTTTGGTGTCGAATCCAAACGGCTAATTTTCAAGACAAGAATTACTCTGGGAGCATGACAGTTCTATGCGCTATCACTCCACGGGCACGGGTTCTCCTCATTCTCCTTTTGGGTTTCGGTGCCAAAATCCAAAGGAATACATACTTAGAGAGATCATTTTCAACAAATCTAAACTTAAAAAAGTGTTTTTCAAGTTGTTTTTCGGTAATTTATAAATAAATACCCAAGGCCGAAATGATTTCATACTATACGCCATATAAGCTATGCTATTCCAAAAAATGATATAAAGGTCTTTTACCTCATGATTCATAAGTTCATTCGACAGTTAGATTAAAAAATTGATAACTATTTTTTATTATCACATAATTTGATTCGGTAAATTTTTTTTAACTTATAAATACCGAAACAAGACGAAGTTGTGTTTTTTTACTGGATCGATTTTAATGATCTAAAATTAAGATTAGATTTTGCCAACTGGCAAAAATTAAGATTATATTTTACTCTCTGGTTTTGTGTTGCAGAGGTTTATCATAAAGAGCTTGTTTGTTATCAAGATTAAATACTTGCCACAGATCTCATGGATAACAAATTAAAACTATCGCTCCAAAAGGTTTGATATCAAATTTTAAGTGTTTCTTGTATACTAGTATATACATAACATATACAAATTTTAATTGAGGTTTAACGATTAATTAAACAAAAAAAAAAATCCGTTTGTTTCACTTCTTATTATTTTTCAATTATTTAGTTTTAGATCGCTTACTATTGTTGGGGAAAATCTTAGGCTATACGAAGATCTTACTTATCTTAAAAGCATGTCGTAAAATAGTGAACTTTATATGATGTGATGATCCTTTTTTACTTACTTAAGGTGGCGCTACAGTCCTGTGTGAACTAGGGCCTCACCCAACAAACTTCTCCATCTACCTCGGTCCCTAGCTAGATGTCTCCAGTTTCGCGCTTCAAGGTGGGTGAGGTCACTTTCCACTTGTGCGCGCCACCTGATCCGCGGTCTTTCTCTACTACGCTGTCCTGTGGGTGTGGATTCGAAGACTTTCCGGGCCGGAGCATTGGTTTCCATGCGCTCTACGTGACCCAGCCATCTTAGTCGTTGGACTTTTACCCTTCTGGCTAAGTCTACGTTGCTGTACAGCCCGTACATGCCATCTTCTCCTCCACTCCCCTTCTATGCATACGGGACCGTAGATCACACGAAGAACTTTTCTCTCGAAACGACCCAAGGTGCTTTTATCCGCTTTTGTCATAGTCAATGCTTCTGCACCGTATAGCAGGACGGGGATGATAAGGGTCTTATGTATATAGCGACACTTTGGTCCTTTGAGAGAGGGCTTTGCGACTCAATTGCTTTCTTAGCCCAAAGAAACAACGGTTATTCTTCGTTTGATTTCAGCGCTGGTGTTGTTTTCTGCGTTCATAGCGGAGCCTAGGTAGTCAAAGTCCTTAAATACCTCAAAGTTACGTCTGTCGATGGTGACGTTTTAACCGAGACGTCGGTGTTGTAAGTAATTTCTTGATGACAGCATGTACCTTTCTTGCCCTCATTAACCGTTAAACCCATTTATGCCGCATCTGCCTCAATACTCACAAAAGCCCCATTGACATCACGTTGAGTTCTTCCGATTATGTCAATGTCATCAGCATGTGCTACTAATTGAACAGACTTTTGAAAGATAGTGCCTCTAGTGTTGACATGGGAGCTCTGCACTAATCTTTAAAATGATGTTAAAAAAATCGCATGACAGCGCATCACCTTGTCTAAAGCCTTTGTTGACATCGAAAGGTTCTGTTAAGTTGTTTCCAACCTTTATGGAGCAGCGCGAATTCTCCATGGTCATCTTGCACAAACTACACATGGATCTATACAGCTCGGCCCTGTAGATGCTGTCATATGAGGCCTTGAAGTCGATGAAAAGATGGTGGGTTTAAATTTGATGTTCTTGGGTTTTTTCCAGGATCTGCTGTAATGTGACTATTTGATCGACTGTGCACTTTCCTAGTCTAAAACCACACGTGAACATATTACGGCAGAGAAGATTTTGTAAGCGATGTTAAGTAGACTGATGCCTCTATAGTTGGTACAGTTTAGAGGGTATTCTTTTATCAGAATCAGAATGATCCTTTTTTATATTAACTAAATACTAACGCAGCAGATCTTTGTTTGACTGCGGATTATGTGATGATTTAATTTATTCTTTATTATAAAATATTTTAAGTCATACAATAATACACTCACAAAAGTTGCTTTGGGCCAAAAGTTTTGATTTGGTTTCGATCGCATTATTTGTTTAACTATAAAATTGAAAGCTAAGTGTTGTCAGGACGCACAAGTGGGCACTGATTCCATACAAAACATAAACTTTAAACATAGCTCATCATTTTTTGTTTTACATATGTATGACACAAATCTTATCACAATTTCAAGTCCCCACTCAAGGAAAAATATAATTTGCCGGAATTGCATTTTTTTTATTTGTACATGTTCTTATTTATCTAAATCAACCGATAATTCTTTATTTGTTTTTATAAATTTGATTACTTTCTTCTTATTTCGATTATCTTTGTAATCTAATCAGCATTCAGCAATATAATGTTTTTTACACGTTTTTACCCTTGTCTTGCACAATCCGTCTCTTCCGTCACGCATAAATTAAAATTCATTGAGAAAACTCAAGAGTCTGACGTCTAATTCTAGAAGTCTTTGCTGATTTATTAACATCTGCCTCAACTGTAAAGTATTTTGACATGACATTCGATCTTTGTCAGTGATCATCCTCAAGAATCTAAATACTAAATGCATCAAACTGGGCAAAATTGAAAAGGTGTTTTTCTTGTAGTCAAAATTATCTCCTCTACCGGAGTATCAGCTTCTGCAAAAGTCATTTTGAGAACACCCCTAGCCGCTTGGCGCGCTTTCCCATTAGACAGTTCCCGGTTATGGCACCGATTATCGAGCTTATATGCGATCTGCTTAGAGATAGCAAGCCCTTTTAGCGCTTTAAATTTAGTGTATGCCAGATGTTTTTAGTGACTTGACACGTGGTGATGTTATTCCACCTGATGTTTGCCTTCTTCATAGTGTCTTGCATTAGCAATAGTTTACATGTAGCGATTGGTATGCCACCATTAGCCAAACATGGTAGTATGGGTGAATATTAAACTGTTGTGCCATCTCCTTAGATATGATCGACAGTTATGGACTGTTATAGAGTTTGTAGATACAGAGATTTGATAGTGGCCTGACTATCTGAGAAAATAAGGATATTGTAATAATATGAATAAAAATGTTTCAATATCTACTTGTTAACGCACATCACTCAGCTATATATTTATATTTTAAATCTAAGAAATTATTATATTTAATGTTTGTAAAATAATTAGTTTGTCAATTCATTCTATATTGTTCTCTAGCTTCGTTCATATCATCATTTAATTCTCGTTATGTAATAAACGTAATTTTTATAATAAGTCGTTTTTGCTACTTATTACATGGTGTCAGAACGAAAGGAACCAACAAGTTCGAATAAAAAAATTAATATTAATTAATTGGATCAGTGTTTTTACGGATTTTGGACTAGCAGATTGTTCCAAATGGCGAACAACGAACGTGCTATAGCGGAATTGGATTGTGGCAATCTAGTAAACGATTGGCCGAATTTCAAACGGAATTTTACCGTGTATATGATTGCAAATGGAAAATCAGAGTCTCCAGAACAAACCAAAATTGCAACATTTATTTGGTTAATGGGAACAAGTGGTGCAAATATTTATAACACTTTATTTACCAACGATGGAAGCAAAAATTCCCTTCTTGGAACTATGCAGAGTGGTGATGTTGTTACTCAGCGTTCATTACAAGATGTCTTAGACAAATTTGATGAATTTTGTAAGCCACAACGTAACATTGCCATGGAATCTTACAAATTCAATATTCTTTCTCAAAAAGAACGGCAGTCTTTTATGGAATTCGAAACTGAACTGCGTGCACAGGTTCGTCTATGTGATTACAAGTGTGAATGTGGCGCATCTTACGAAAATCGATTGCTTCGCGACAGACTGATTGTTGGAGTTTATGACAAAAAATTGCAACTTAAGTTGCTTGATGGTCGTGATGAACAGCTGGAACGCGTTATTGAGACCTGCAAGACATATAAAGCAGCTAATACCAACAAAAGTATTCTTGATGGAAGAGTAGTTCTTCATTCTATTAAAAACGATGTTGAAGATGAATCTATCAATTCAATTCATCGATCTTGCTTTAATTGTGGTATGCCATGGACATTAGGACACATAAACCAATGCAAAGCGAAGGATGTTATCTGTCGTTCGTGCTCAAAGAAAGGACATTTTCATAAGATGTGCCGCAAATCAAGAAAACCATCATATGAAACAAAAGTTAATAGCAGAAAGCAAAGCGTTTCTAGTATTAACTGGAGTGATGTGCAAGGTATTAAATCTAAATATGTTTGTAAAGAGATAGATAGTTTAAGTTCTTCAAAAAACAAAACAATTTTTAGGTTAGATTCAAGATCTAGTCGTATGCGTTGGACAAAGGAGTATAGTATTGGAAATAAGATTGTTAAATTTAAAATAGATACAGGTGCTTATGTTAATTGCATACCAATCAATTTAATTAGAAAATTGAATATTAAATATCATAGTCACCATGATGATTTCTCTGTTTTCGATTATAATAACATAACAAAGTGCCTATTTTTGGAGTTGTCGAACTTAAATGCTTAGATGTAGGTAATAGAACTGAAAAAAGTGCCAAGTTTTTGGTTGTTGATGACAAATGTGAGCCTGTTCTTGGATTAGATACTTGTGAAAGCTTCGGATTAGTAAAACGCTTGGATGTGAGTAATTTAGTAAGCAAGGACTTAAAAGATTTGTTCATGGATAGATATCGTGATGTTTTTCATGGAATTGGTAAGTTCCCAGGAACTTTTTCAATAAAACTTAAGGAAAATTCAAAACCAGTCCTTCATTATAAAAAAAAATTCCAATTTCACTCATTGATAAATTAAAGTCAGAACTTGCGTCAATGGTTAAAGATGGAATCATTTCACCCGTTGACTACCCAACTGACTGGGTTAATAACTTGCAAATAGTTGAGAAGCCTAATGGTCGTCTTCGAATTTGCTTGGATCCGAAACCTCTTAATGAGTGCATTAGACGAGAGCATTTTTTAATTCCAACTATTGATGACTTAACATCTAAACTGGCTAACAAGTACATTTTTACTGTTATTGACTTGACAAGCGGTTTTTGGCATATGGAATTAGATATGGCGAGCTCAGAATTAACAACATTTATGACTCCTTTTGGTAGGTACAGATTTAATCGTGTGCCGTTTGGTTTGAACTGTGCACCGGAAATGTTTCAGCGAAAGATGGTTCAAATTTTTGGAGATATACCGGGAGTCGTTGTTTATTTTGATGACCTAGTTGTGTGTGGAGAAAATGAAGAAAATCATGATGAAGTTTTGAATTTGGTTATGGACAGAGCTAGAAAAAACAATATTAAACTTAATCCAGAAAAGATTCAATATCGTCAACGGCAAGTAAAATTTATGGGTAATATACTATTCGAAGGAAAAATCAAAGCAGATTTAAAATATAGGGATGCGATTTTAAAAATGAAAAAACCAGGAAGCAAAGGAGATATTTTGAGATTTTTGGGTTTGCTCAAGTATTTAGCAAGGTTCATTCCAAACTTATCGAAAGAAACAGCGGAATTGCGAAATTTGACACGGAATGATGTTGATTTTAACTGGACAGAAAAACACGAAAACGAATTTAACAGGTTGTTAAAAATAGTTACATCGGAACCAGTTCTAGCAATTTATGATCCAAAACAGCCAGTAGTTATTCAAACTGATGCATCGAAGGATGGGTTGGGGTGCGTTTTAGTTCAAAATGGACATCCTGTAGCGTTCGCTTCTCGAACACTCAGTAAAAGTGAACAAAAATGGGCCCAAATCGAAAAGGAACTATTGGCAATTGTATTTGCATGTCAAAAGTTTCATTTATTTTTGTATGGCCGTGAGTTTTTAGTTGAAAGCGATCATAAGCCACTTGAAACATTGGTTAAGCGTGATATTGACGATGTTACAACCCGTCTTCAGCGAATGTTTATGTTTCTATTAAAATATCCGCAAATGACTATTATCTATAAACCGGGTAAGGAATTGCTAGTAGCTGATTGCTTATCACGTGCACAACAAAGTGAAATATCGGAAATTGAAGGGCTATCGGGAGCAGTTCATTCAATTACAAAATCAGTTTGTTGCACCGAAAAGAACTACAATTTGTATCAGAAAATATTAAATGAGGATGAAAAATATGCTAGGATTTGTAATTATGTAGAAAATGGTTGGCCAGGTTTTCATCAGTTAGATGATCTTAGTCAGCATTTTTTTAAACTAAAATCGGAACTACATTTAGAAAATGGATTACTGCTTTTTAATCATAGACTAGTTGTACCATCAGAATTGCAACGAAAAATATCTATTTGGTTACACCAACCACATCTAGGGATTGAAAAAACTCTTACTCGTGCAAGAATGTTGTATTATTGGCCTGGAATGAATTCTCAAATAAAGGAACTAGTTTCTTCCTGTAATATTTGTGAAAAGTTTAAACGGAATATTCAAAAAGAGCCATTAGTCCAAGAAGAAATTCCTAAATATCCTTTTCAAATAGTTGCAGTGGACTTGTTTGAATATGCAGGCAGAGACTACATTGCTTTATTTGATGCTTATTCAAACTACTTAGCTGCTGCAAAGATTGAAAACAAAACATCGAAACACATAATTGATGTTATTTCTCATATCTTCGACAAAATTGGATACCCAGCAATTCTAAAATGCGATAATAGTCCTTTCGGTTCGGCTGAATTTGAACGTTTTTCAATTGCATGCAATATTCAACTAAGATTTTCAAGCCCTAGATATCCACAAAGTAATGGGTTAGCAGAGAAAGGTGTGGCCATTGCAAAGAATATTCTTAAAAGGTGTTTTGAAGTTAATGATGTAAACAATTTTCAATATCGAATATTAGAATACAACACTTCACCAATAGCAAGTATGCATCTTACGCCATCGGAATTATTCTTCGGTCGACTTGTTAAAACAAGGCTACCTGTTTCAGACTCAGTTCTTGTTAGAAACAACCTTAATGAATCGGAAATTCAAAACAAATTAAAGAATAAAAAAGAGAAGCAAAAATGTTATTATGATCGGAACTCAAAATCACTTTCTTTATTAAATGTTGGTGATCTAGTTATATTTAAAAAAACTGGAAAAGAATGGCACTATGGAAAAATAATTGGTATTGTTAACAACCGCTCATATTTAATAAAAGATAATTTTAATAATCATTTTAGGCGCAATAGGCGATTTATTGCTAAGACTTCCAATGAAGATTTTTGTTCTAGTGATTTACTTTATGAACAAAATGTAGAACCCTATAAAGCATTTGATTGTACAAAAGAAATTCAAACAAATAATCCATCTCAAGAAGATAAAAACGAAAATAGTTCAAATGTAAACAATGATATTAATAATTGTAATGTGGACGAACCAATTTCTCCGGATATTACTGATAATGTCTTAAGTTCACAACCTATCAACCAACTAATTTCAGAGATAACTGGTTCAGAAGCAATTAATCATAATGCACCAGTTATTACATCTAAGGAACGAATAGTAACTCGAAGTGGTCGAGTTGTTAGAAGACCACAGAGGCTTGGAATAGATTATTAAGTATTCTAAGACTAGGGCTAAGAGTTAGATTAAAAAAAAAAAAAAAAAAGAAAGCATGTAATAATATGAATAAAAATGTTTCAATATCTACTTGTTAACGCACATCACTCAGCTATATATTTATATTTTAAATCTAAGAAATTATTATATTTAATGTTTGTAAAATAATTAGTTTGTCAATTCATTCTATATTGTTCTCTAGCTTCGTTCATATCATCATTTAATTCTCGTTATGTAATAAACGTAATTTTTATAATAAGTCGTTTTTGCTACTTATTACAGATATCAGATGTTGATATCACATTTTCTTTAAGCCAGGACAAAAACTTCTTTTATCGCCAAAAGTTGCGCCTGGAACACGCTGGGAACACCACGGGAACTAACTCCACTGAGGGATTTAGTTCCCATGCTAAGTGGGAACGAACTCCACTTTCTTATGGGAATTTAGCACACATTCAAAAATATGAATAGGGAACTAATTTCTAACAACAACAGCTTCAAATTACAGTTAGTTATCAGATTCTTGAAACTTGTTCGATTTTGATGAGTACAGTCGAACATCAGTCTTAAGCAATTTAAGAAAACAGTGCGTAGTGTGAATAAAATTGAAATACAAAATTAAAAGCATGGAAAATAAAATTGAATTTATTTATTTATGTTAAAAAATATACTCGAAATAATATTTCACGTTACATTTGCTATTATGGTCAAAATTGTAAGGGGAGCTAGGAAAAACAAAAGTTTATTTTCAACATTATTTTCGGGATCTCAGAATTTTAACTCCCTTTTTCGGGGTCACACCCGCTCACGCAGCTCCGTTGCTCCGCTTAGGGTTTGTAAAGTCGCCAGGCAGGCGCCTATATCAGCAACTTCTTTCAATAAAAGCACCTGTGGGTGGCCCGCTTCGCGGGTTCTCAGGATTTTAACTCCCTTTTTCGGGGTCACACCCGCTCACGCAACTCCGTTGCTCCGCTTAGGGTATGTAAAGTCGCCAGGCAGGCGCCTATGTATATTAACAACTTCTTTCAATAAAAGCACCTGAGGGTGGCCCGCTTCGCAGGTTCTCAGGATTTTAACTCCCTTTTTCGGGGTCACACCCGCTCACGCAACTCCGTTGCTCCGCTTAGGGTATGTAAAGTCGCCAGGCAGGCGCCTATATCAACAACTTCTTTTAATAAAAGCACCTGTGGGTGGCCCGCTTCGCGGGTTCTCAGGATTTTAACTCCCTTTTTCGGGGTCACACCCGCTCACGCAACTCCGTTGCTCCGCTTAGGGTATGTAAAGTTGCCAGGCAGGCGCCAATATCAACAGCTTTTTTGAATAAAAGCACCTGTGGGTGGCTCGCTTCGCAGGATCTCAGGATTTAAAGTGCTCCAAGTTGTGTCATTTGGTGATTCGTATTAAGTGGGACATAAGCCCCAAAATTTGTATTTGGGGCTTCGGTCTTATTCTACTTGCTTCTTCTTTTAAAAAGTGGGAATTAATTTCAAACTCAAGGAGAACTTAAATCACACATTTTTTCGGAATTATATTCCCAGTTAGCATGGGAACTAAGTCCACTTTACTAAAGTGGATTTAGTTCTCACTAAGTGGGAACTAAATCCCTCAGTGGAGTTAGTTCCCGTGGATTTATTTCCCCGCACCGAACACGCTACAATGATTGGGATTGAATTTAGTTTTTTTTTTCAAAATAAGACCCAGGTATTTAGCCTCGTCTGAGAACTTCAATTGGCTTCCTTTTATATAGGGAGGGTTAACATATGGAATTTTGTATTTCCTCGAAAATAGGACTAATTCGGTTTGGTGTGGGTTTACACCCAGTCCACACCGATCAACCCAAAATATTAGTTTGTCTAAGGCACTTTCCTAAAACTGCTATAGCAACGTTATCCACATAGGTATAATCACTCTAAAACCCTCCGCATCCAGACCAATTAGAATATCATTCAGAGGTTCCAGAGGAGAGGGGATGGAATACCACTTTTCGAAAAAATCTTCTAGTAGAAGAGTCGCCAAGTTTTGAGTTAATTATTCTGGTAGTCAGCCTCAGCATCAAATGAATTAACTCCCCAAGAGAACTCTCTACGTTCAGATGTGTTATAGTGCAGGTGTGATTGCAAATATGTCCACGTTGCGAAAAGCGCCTTCGATGAGAACGAAAGCAACCATAGTGAACTCTCTATGATAGAGGGAGTATTCGATGGTTCGTACTAAGGTGTGTAACGCCATTTCCACCTTATTGCCGTTACAGTAGGCAAGTTGAGGCATAGACAGAAGTCTTTTATCAATACTTCTCCTTAAATGGATATTAATCAATATTTCTAAGGTCTTAAGAAGGAATGATGATAGACTTAAAAATTGTAGAATAGATAATAGCAAAAATTACGGTTTTTTTTAAATTTATTTCATTAACCCTACGCTCAGCTTGTGTTCCGTTTGGGACAGACATTCCACCATGACCATAATAAGTAATAAAACCCAAATTCAAGACTTTTAAATTCCGGAACACTTTCTCCGCTTGTAACGCACGAATTTATTTGGATCAAACAAATTTAAGTTTAATTAATATTAAATAAATACATTATTTTTTCAGCTCATCCGATGATAAACAAAAGAAAGAACACAAAGAGACTCGGGAAGAATCTCAAGCCCGAAGAGAAGATGAAGCACCTGAAGTATCATTTTTAAGCATAGTTAGTAACCCTTAAAACACTTTCAAAACCTGGTTTTAAAAATTGATAATGTATTTTGTTTTCAAAAAAAAAACTTTTTAGTACAAGTACTCCAGTTGCATGGATAAAACAATGTACTTCGTTGGTTTGCTATGTGCTATAGCAACCGGAATAACCACTCCTCTCAACAGTTTAATTTTTGGAAACTTGACCGATGTAAGTAGGGCTTTTTAATTGGATTGATGTTCTCTATCAGTATACTGTTTTAATAGAAACAATTCTCTATAAAAAAGAAACTTGATTAAAAAATTTGATCTCATGTCTTACAATCTACAGGCCATGGTTAAATATGGGTTATATTTGGTTGGACAGAAAAATGCAAGAAGTGTTGAATCTGATGAATTACTGGACGCTGTGAAAACTTTTGCTCTACAAAATGCTTATATCGGAGGTGTTATGTTAATATGCAGTTATCTTTCCATTACTCTGTTCAATTATGCAGCTCAATCGCAGGTTAGTCTGATAACCCTCTTTATTTTATATTTTACTAAATATGTTGTCTTCAAAAAATGGAAATCGTTTTTAGATCTACACAATTCGAGGAAGATTTTTCAAAGCCATTTTACACCAAGACATGTCATGGTATGACTTTCATCAGAGCGGAGAAGTAGCTAGCCGAATGAATGAGTATGTTCTCAAAATAGACTCTATATTTAATGAAATTTTAATAATAATAATTTATTTTATTACAGAGATTTAACAAAGATGGAGGATGGATTGGGAGAAAAAGTTGTGATATTCACTAATTTTATTGTAGCATTCATATCGTCGTTGGTACTAGCATTTGTTAAAGGCTGGCAACTGGCCTTGGTTTGCCTGACAAGTCTGCCCGTCACTCTTATATCTTTATCGGTAGTTGGAGTAGTAAGTACAAAGTAGTTTATTAAATTAAGTTAAATGTAATTCGGGGACATAAATTTAGTTTTATTTATTTCTGAACATTAGTGTCAACTATTGCCTCCAAGACTGCGTGAATTTTAGTTGAAATTTGACAAAAACGAGGGTCAAAAGAAAACAAATGCTTTTGAAACTATGCTCAAAATATGAAAAAAAAAGAGTAAACGAATAAAACCATCGGCTCCTGCGCTGGGGGGATAAACTGTTTTGAAACCGCGTGAAAATTGTTTTGATAACGTTTGTGCAGTATTCAAATAAGTTAGTTCGAATAACAATTAAAATTTCACAACTGAAATTAATTTTTTCGGATCCTCAGATTCGTTTAAAACCCTTTCGGTACTACGCGAGTGGTACAGAACAAAGAATATTTATGTATATGTAAACGTACCACTCGCGTCCCGAAAGGATTAAGGTTGAAGGATAGATTTTAAAAATTTTATTTAGATTTTTTATATCAGAAATCCTTTTGGATTATCATCTTTGCGAAATCTCAATAATATTATTTAAGGACGTTCATCTTAAATATGTACATATATGCTTTTTGAATTTAAGAAGCTACATATATCTAGGTTGTTCTTTACGAATTCGATTTGTTACTAACTTTGAAGTTGTATACATGTTTCATTCATATAAATAGGAATGGTGACTTAGAAATTATTAGCATACATTTTCGATAGATTATATATGTATTTTTGATTGTCTCCTTCTATTTGAAACATCGATGAAAATCAATCAAATTATTTGTACTAAAAATAAAATTTCAAATGAGTTAAGCAGTTTTGTTCGTCAATTTTTCATTATTAAAAGATACACTGCATTTTAATTTGAATTCGGAATTTGAAATAAAATGCTAAAAATGTGAATGGGCAAATGATACGAAATACTACTGCGGACTACTGCGATATTTTGTAGTATTGAAATGTGAATTTTGACCGTTTCTATACAAAAATCGTCTCAGCGCCAAATCTTACGATTTTACAGTGAAATACTTTTACTATTACGTAGGTAAATAGCCAGATATAAAAATTCACTGAAAGGTATGCAGCTTCAGCTAAAAATTAAAGTTTTGGTTTGTTACTGTTACTGCCTGTCAAATTTAAGCAGAGGAAATAAATGTTAAGCACATCATTCTCGAGCAAAGTTTAATACATATTATGCTATTTACTTATTTTTATGAAAACAAAAATTATAAATACTTCCCTAATATATTTATATGCATAAATAATATTTCTCAAATTTAAAAGAAATCTTTAAACTAAAATTATTTTAAGTTGTTTAAAGAAAATTTCTTTTTGTATTCTTCACAAAAATCATGCATCTGGGAAGGATTTGGAGAGAAGAGTTAAATTGAAATGTTATTGCAAACTGCGTCCTAGAATTTTTAAATTACACTGTTCGACAAAGTTACATTTTTCTATCACACAAACAAAACAATACTTTTTTAAAGGATTAAGTTGTCCTAAATTGGAATCTAGCCTTAACATTTTTTTTATCACATTAGATTTTTAGAATATAGAACTTTGAAAATGTTAAAGAAAACCAAAAACCGGTTTTGTAAGGCTAAGTTTTAACTCAGCATATCCCTTAAAAATAAATTGTATGATGATTTTACAAAGTACAAATCTTTCTCTTCTAGATACAGTTTAAATCATTTTAGTATCTTACTTAGTTTCTGGAAATTCTCATTAATTATGAGTCTTTATTTGAGTCTACAGATATGAAGCCTTTAGTAAACTTTCAATTCAAGCCTTTCTTAATTTTAAAAGTTTGGAGTTAATTTTTAATGTTAATTGCGAATGCAAACTTTAGTTTTAACTAGCTTAAAATTTTAAAAATACCCGTTTTCAACATTATTTTCACAGTTGTTAATGTATTTCAAAACTTGATATAACAGAATTGTTTCTTCTTCTTCGTTTCCGGCTGTTAGTAGCAGCACTTTAACTCCTTCTGGAGTATAGGGCGGCAGAATTGTTTAGACAACCAAAACTTACTTTCAAACCGTTTTGTCTTTTTTTAACAAGATTTTTCAAAAATTTTATGAAATACTATGACAATTTTATTGTAAAAAACCTACTTTATAAATCCAGTTAGCCTCAAAAAGACTTAATGTTTTTTTTTTATTTATTTCAAAAAGTAATATCTCAAGAACCTTATCACGTATAGTGTAATTTTCATGTCGGATTTAAATAAAGGCCAATAAAAACCATTGTAAAAGTGCAATTTAAATGCCAGGAACTTAGTGTTATTAATGACAACCATACGAGTAGCAAGAAAATGTTTGTATCTTCCCCTTCTTCAAAAAGCCATTTTCATCATATTTTGTCGCCTAATCGTACTCCTCCTTTCAATTTCAACAAATCTAACTTTACTTAAACAGTTTTGTAATGTATTTAATAATTAAAGATTACTGGCAAGCTATCAAAGAAAGAATTGAATGTTTATGCCAAGGGCGGTAACATTGCCGAAGAAGCTTTGAGTGGCATTCGAACTGTAAAAGCATTTGAAGGCGAAGCAAAAGAAGCAGCCGCATATCGATCAAATATAATAGATGCTCGTATAATCAATGTAAAGCGTGGATTTTTCTCTGGACTTGGATTTGGATTGTTATGGTTTTTTATATATGCATCTTATGCTTTGGCTTTTTGGTATGGTGTTGGATTGGTCATAAAAGCTAATGACCATATTGAAGGTTTTGAAAATTACACTCCAGGAACAATGATTACTGTAAGACACACGCACTTTTAAATCATCATCATCGAAACATAGAACAATACCAACAATCTTTTTTAGGTCTTTTTTTCGATTATGATGGGGTCCATGAATATTGGTATGGCAGCTCCTTATATTGAAGCATTTGGAATTGCAAAAGGGGCTTGTGCAAAAGTGTATCATCTTATTGAGAAGGAACCTAAAATCAATCCCATTTTACGAAGAGGCGTCAAACCTCAGGGTAATCTCGAAGAGATAGAGTTTAAAGATGTCGAATTTCAATACCCTACTCGAACAGATATTAAGGTGAGTTAAAACTTTTTTCATATTCAAAACCAAGAACTTCGCTTTAATTTACTCAAATAAATTGTTTTGCAGATTTTGCAAAAACTTAATCTAAAAATTAAAAAAGGTGAAACTGTTGCATTGGTTGGATCGTCTGGATGCGGAAAGTCGACTTGTATACAACTTTTGCAACGATTCTACGACCCAAATGGTGGAAATATCTTGATTAATAATGTAGATATCAAAGAATACGATGTTCAAAGTTTGCGTGAGAGAATTGGAGTTGTAGGCCAAGAACCAATACTCTTCGGTACAACTATTTACGAGAATATTCGATATGGAAAAGAAGATGCAACAAGAGCTGAAATTATCGAAGCAGCAAAGGCTTCCAATGCGCATATTTTTATCAAAAAACTTCCACAGGTGAAAGCATACGATTTATTTTTTTGAAATAGTGTATCTTACTAGGGAAGTTTGTTTTTTACCTAACAGGGATATGAAACTCTGGTTGGTGAACGAGGAGCTCAGCTTTCTGGAGGCCAGAAACAACGAATTGCAATAGCCAGGGCACTCGTGCGTAATCCAGAAATTTTACTTTTAGATGAGGCAACTTCTGCTTTAGATACTGCGAGTGAAGCCAAAGTCCAAGCTGCTCTTGAAAAGGCCAGCGAAGGAAGAACAACAGTTATAGTTGCACATCGACTTTCGACAATCCGCAGAGCAGATAAAATTATAGTTATAGATAAAGGTCAAGTAGTGGAAAGTGGAACACATTTGCAATTAATGGAACTTAAGGGACAATATTTTAATTTGGTGACCACTCAACTGGGAGATGTAAGTGATGGTAAGTTACAAGTTTTACAAATTTATAGATTCTGATAATTGATTTGAATAAAATATACAGAACAAAAATATTTTAATTTTTTAAATATTTTTTAGCCCTGAGCCCTGAAATTGAAGGTAAAACCGATTTGTTTGCGGAGGATGAAAACGAAACCGAAATTGCAATTGTAAAGGAAGATGAGGTAAATGTTTGTAAAAAAAATTAAAACTTAATATAAAATTTATGATTCTACCTTTTACGTTAAAAAATAGCCACTTCAAACGTCAGAAGAAGAAAGTTCATATTCTTTTGTGGCTGTTATGAAACTTAATAAAACAGAATGGCCACAAATCTTAGCTGGCTCTATTTCGTCTATAATCATGGGATGTGCTATGCCTGCCTTTGCTTTATTATTTGGTGGAATTCTTCAAATCCTTGCTTCAGAAGATTCAACATATATTAGGACAAACACAAACATATACAGTTTATATTTTGTACTTTGTGGCGTTGTTATTGGAATTGCAACATTTTTACAGGTACGCAATGCATCAGAACTTATTGTTGAAAGTTCAATATTTATCTGAATAAAATAACGACATATGCATACTAATTTTTAGATCTTCACATTTGGAATAGCTGGAGAGCTATTGACGGAAAGACTTCGTGGCATGGTTTTTGAGGCAATGCTTAAACAGGAAGTTGGTTGGTTTGATGATAGAACAAACGGAACCGGAAGTCTATGTGCTCGATTATCTGGTGATGCATCAGCAGTGCAAGGAGTGAGTTTGAAAATGATCTATTTTTAGGAAGTCATTACCTTTTATTTGTACATCATCTCAATTAAAGGCCACTGGACAGAGAATTGGAACTATTCTTCAATCAATTGCTACTCTTGTGCTGGGTGTTGGTCTTGCCATGTACTACGAATGGAGTTTAGGACTGATAGGTTTAGCATTCACTCCTTTCATTTTGGTTGCTACATACTTCCAGAGAAAAGTTATGGCTGATGAGAATATGGGAACTACCAAGACAATGGAAACATGTACAAAGGTCGGTTTAAAAGAATTTAAGCTTTTTCTTCTTTTATTAACTCAGGTTATTATATTCTTTTGCAATAGCTCGCAGTTGAGGTAGTTTCAAATGTACGAACCGTTGTGTCTTTGGGCCGAGAAGATATGTTTCACGTTCAATATATGGATATTCTCCTTCCATCGTGCAATGTTAGTGTCCTCATAACCATCTGTCAACCTTTGATAAAAGATTGTATTTGTTAAATTTACAGAAATCGAAACGGAACACACATTACCGTGGCCTTGTTTATGGATTAGCAAGATCAATTATGTTCTTCGCATATGCTGCTACTATGTATTATGGTGGATATTGCATTGTCAACAATGGAATGCCATATGGAAATGTATTCAAGTAAGTTTAAGGGTAAAAAAGTGATTTGAAAAACTTAATATGATGATAATTTATTCACATTTAGAGTTTCACAAGCGTTGATAATGGGAACAATGTCTATAGCTAACGCCTTAGCATTTGCACCGAATTTCCAAAAAGGTGTTACTGCTGCTGAGAATATTTTCAAATTGCTGAACAGGAAACCGGCAATAGTAGATTCACCGAATGCCAGCAAACGTCCTTGGGAATCAGAAGGCAATGTCAACTTTAATAAGGTTAAGTTTAGCTACCCTAGCAGGAAGGACATTACTGTGCTAAATGGATTGAATTTGGAAGTATTAAGAGGTCAAAAAATTGCACTGGTTGGACCATCAGGCTGTGGCAAGTCCACTTGCATACAGCTTTTGCAACGCTTTTATGATGTTTCTGATGGTTCAGTATCTATCGACAAAGAAAATATTCGCTCTTTGACAACAAGCAATTTACGTCGACAACTTGGAATTGTTTCACAAGAACCAGTCCTCTTCGACAGGTCTATTGCTGAAAATATTGCTTATGGAGATAACTCGAGAATTGTGTCGGAGGCGGAAGTTATTTCAGCTGCCCGCAAAGCAAATATTCACAACTTCATTTCCACTCTGCCATTGGTAAACTACAAACTTGAATAATATTTTTAAGCATAAACTTTATGAATCGTTTATCTATAGGGATACGAAACACGTTTGGGAGAGAAGGGAACTCAACTATCTGGTGGACAAAAGCAGCGAATTGCAATAGCTCGAGCACTTATCCGAAATCCTAGGATTCTTTTACTCGACGAAGCAACTTCAGCTTTAGATGCAGAAAGTGAAAAGGTTTGAATACACTTAAAAATGGTTCCAATAGTTTTTTTTTTCAAATCTTATCTTATTGCTTTATAGGTTGTTCAAGATGCATTAGAAATTGCTAGTGAAGGTCGAACAAGTATAAGTATTGCTCACAGACTATCGACCATAGTTGACAGTGATATGATTTTTGTGATAGATGCAGGAAAAGTTAGTGAAATGGGTACACATCGAGAACTGATTAAAATGCGAGGAATCTATTTCAATCTATACAAATTACAATCTGGTGCAACATGATTCTGAGTATTGTTGTTAGTAGTATTCGACTAACTATAACGAGGCTCTGTTTTTTAATTATATTTATAAAAAAAAGTTTTATAGTCTTTCTGTTTTTGAAATTAAAATTAAGATACACAATTTGTAAGGAGATTTTTTATATGCACATAAATAAATTGTACATCATATCGAAAAAAAGCGTTGAATAAATATTTTTATACAGAAAATATTAGTTTTATTTAATTCTATTCAATTTAATTTTATTTATAACTTTAACTATATGTAGTCGGATGTATGTATGTATACACATGTTTTTTTTTTTTAAATATAAAACTTGATGTATTCATATGGGTATGATTACGAAATTACGCTCTCATGGTTACCTAATTATTATTTTCAATTGTACTTTAATATGTATACAATTTTATTGATTAGCTGTACTGTCTACCCATGGAATGTAGATTGGTTCCTATTCTATGTAGTTATTGTCACGAATATAGACTGCCCTACTAAAAATGGTGTTCCTTTACACGTTACTGACATGGCTTGGTTTGGTACTTGATCGATAAATTTAACTTGAAATAAAACATCGACAAAAAAAGAAGTCTCAGTTGCCATCTTCACCTTAAGCAGCTTTTTTGGAAGAAGATGGGGTCCAAGCCCCAAAACGATTCTGTGGATGTACACAGCCATTGTAAGGTCAATATTGAGACACACATGTTTGATATGGTGGCCAGGCCTTGAAAGGGTTACCAATCTTAAAAAGTGATACAAATTCCAACTGCAGCCCTAGCGACACTCCTCTCGCTAGTCCCTCTTCATATATTCGGAATTTGCGGCCAAAAGCCAAAAACAGGGGAGGGGGTAGGAACTGGTATCTTTTCATATATAATCCTCCCATAGAAAGATCAATAAAGCTACCTGACTACTACAGTGTGTTTCAAGCATAAGTACTTGCGGTTTCTAAGGCGCTAAAGATCTTTGGATGACGAAGAGAGCTTTGTTAAATTAGCGAAGCCAACACGGTTACCCTTCGTTGGGTCCCATGGCATTGTGACATTGACGGAAATCAAAAAACACACAAATTGGACAAAAACGGATCAATGCTTCACCTTAGCTATATTGTATCAATGATTTACAAGTCACTAGAATGGGCTAAATGGGCTTATCCACCAAAGTTGAATTCTAATTGAAAAGAACAGGTGGTCGGCTCTTGAAACTTACAGGCCTTCTGAGAATCTATGGCCGAATATTTCTAAAGGGAAATTTAAACCTTTTACACCTCAGGCAGGCCTCAATGGTCCTTAATGGTAAGTATCCTAATGGGTCACAACTCATTATCTATCCACGTGAACAGAATGGATGTCGACTTATCCGATTTATGAAGATGTGAGGGCGAGGAGGCGGAAGAGCATACCTTCCACTTTCTCTACGAATGCCCAGGGCTAGCCAAAAAGAAGAATGACAATATTAGGAAAATACTTCTTCGACGACCTATACACCGACCTATACAAGGACATTCTAAAATTTTCCCAAAAAGTATGGTTCATAAAAGCACGCTTACTCTTAATGCTTGTCAACATTCCGATACCTTAACCAATCCTTTTTCTTTCCTGGGAAGCAGAATGGATTCACAGAAATCCGAGTGAGATGCATTTCGGCCTTAGCTGATGCATACAAAAGATTATAGCTTAAATAATTTTTGAGATTAAAATGTACGAAAAACCTATCTAACAGTTTTAACATGTCCCAAATAATAGTAACATGAGTGCGTTTGATATTTGTATCAATAAATGTAGATATTATTTCTTAAGAGTCGTAACATGTATTTATATAGGTACTTATTACTTGGTAGAATACAAAAATATTGCATTCTTTATTTTATTGTTTAAATTAACTTGTCTCTTCTTTTTTTTCTTCAATGCTCTGTCCCATTAAATCTTGAATCATATTAATGCAATTTCTTGACATCCAGGGGCCTAATTATGAGGTTCGCGACGGATCGTTTTCAATTCGACCTTTCAAATTCGACTCGCGTCGTATTTCCTTATTAACGAATTCGCGGCGAAGCGAAAATAGTTCTTCCTATATTCCAGTGATTTGACACTTTTGGTTTGACTTTTTCGTTCTATATTCCAGTGATTTGACAGCTTTTCAAACAAAAATTTTTTTGTTTTGATTGAATTTGTGAAATTTACGGTGATTTATTCGAAATTTTATTGTGGATTTTGGATAAATTATAAGAAAATTAAAATAAAGCTAACTTACATTTTTATATAATTACAATCAAGAAAGAATCCACGAAATCGAACAGTGAATAATAATGAACACTCTTTCGCTTGTGAATCCGCCAAAAAAAAGCTATCGGATTTTAACTCGCCAACAAACATTATGACATTTCAAATTCGCCTTCGAATTCGTTAATTGGTCGAATTCGAAACGAAGAAGGCGAAAGCGAAAGCAATAATTGAAAAATGGCAAACTCGCTAGCAAAACGATTCACCGCGAATCCCATAATCAGGCCCCAGTGGTCCTTTTTAAAAATAGAAAAGCCGTAAATCTTTGGTTTTCTTGTATAAAAAACTTCAATTGTTTGCATACTCAAAAATGATTTTTTACCAAAAATGAAAAAATGTTCTGTTCAAATTCATAAAAATTTAATAGGTTGTTATTTAAGGAAAACGGACAAAGCGACAACTCCAAAATAAAACAAAAGCATTTTCAACTTATTTTAACACAGTTTTTAATTATTCAACTGCATTAGTATACCAACTCATATTTTGTGTAACGAATAATCACTCTTAAAAAATAAACATTAAAATTATTTAGTTAAACTAAATATACTATTCTATGTTTTCTTTGTAAAAAATAAACAAAGTCGAAAGGTGTATGATGAAGCCACAGTCTTGAGAAATACAACCGCGATAAGCTCACAAATTTTAATTCAATGAAAGAAGCCCAACTGAAGGCCTTAGCACATACAATAGAAAATGTGCATTTCCAGAGGTTCGAATTAGATACAACATACGCGGCCTTCGATTGAACCTTTTCAACAAGAAATTTATGCGACCTGAGAACTTAATAATTTACATATGGGAGACACGAAGTATATTTCAACAAATGAACTGTGGATAAATCAAAACTGTAAGGACTAATTGTAGGGCAAACATAATGGAAACTAGCCCCTCATTCTACAGAAATAACAATTAGTTCTTTTCTTCCTTCTTTTGTTCTTCGGATGGCTTCTCCTCTCCACTGCTGCTGCTGCTTCCTGAGCTGCCTTCTCGTTCAGCGGCCATCTGAATTTTTAATGAAATTATTTGATCAGTCACGTCAAAAATTGTGTTATAACTGGACTTACCTTTTTGTATGCCATTTCGAAGAGTTTCAAAGATGATTGCTGTAGTTGACTTGTGGCTTTTCTAACTTCTTCTGGATCCGCTGAATCTTTGTTGGCCAAAAGCGTTCTCAGATCAGCAATTTCTTTTTTCAGTTTCTCACACTAAAATACAATTTTAATTTAATATATGTTTTAGAACCAACATTGTTGTTAATTTATACCTCTTCGGCAGGTAACTGACTCTTGAACTCTTCCATCTTTGTTTCAGTGTCGTGAACAATACTTTCACCTTGGTTCACTAGTTCAATCATTTCCCTCTTTTGTTTGTCTGCAGCTGAGTACTCTTCGGCCTTCTTGATCATGTTTTCGATTTCGTCCTTACTGAGACCACCGCTTGATTGAATAACAATTTGTTGCTCCTTTCCTGTTCCCTTGTCTCGGGCAGACACGTGAACAATACCGTTGGCATCAATGTCAAACACGACTTCGATCTGAGGAACTCCACGTGGGGCTGGAGGAATGCCGACTAAAGTAAAGGATCCCAAGAGTTTGTTGTCTGATGCCATTTCACGTTCTCCTTGATGGACTTTGATTTCGACTTGGGTTTGTCCATCGGCGGCAGTTGAGAAGACTTGTGATTTTTTGGTTGGGATTGTTGTGTTTCTTGTAATCAATCTAGTGAAGACGCCACCTAATGTCTCAATACCAAGAGACAGAGGAGTAACATCCAATAAAAGTACATCTGTGACATCTCCCGCTAAAACACCACCTTGAACTGCGGCACCAACTGCAACAGCTTCATCAGGGTTAACAGCACGTGAAGGCTGACGTCCAAATATATCTTGAACTGTTGCTTGTACTTTTGGCATCCTTGTCATACCACCTACAAGCAAGACTTCGCCAATTTCCGATTTAGATACTTCAGCATCGGTTAAAGCCTTTTGACATGGCTGGATGGTCCTCTTAATGAGATCTCCAACAAGCGATTCCAACTTTGAACGACTCATTTTCAAATTCATGTGCTGAGGTCCGGCCTTGTCCATTGTAAGGTATGGCAAATTGATGTCTGTTTGTTGCGATGATGACAGTTCGATCTTAGCTTTTTCGGCAGCTTCTTTAAGACGTTGCATAGCAATAGAGTCCTTAGTAATATCAATGCCGCTGTCTTTTTTGAATTCAGCTACCAAAAAGTTGACGATGACATTATCGAAATCTTCACCACCAAGGAGGGTGTCACCATTGGTTGACTTCACTTCGAAAACACCTTTTTGAATCTCCAAAATGGAAATATCAAAAGTTCCACCACCCAAATCGTAAACAGCGATGCTATTGATTGATAAAAAAATTAATAAATATCTCGTCTATTTTTCTTATTTTTTTTAACTTACATTTTGTCTTCAGTTTTGTCCATGCCGTAGGCTAGGGCCGCAGCAGTTGGTTCGTTAATTACTCGAAGAACATTCAAACCTGAAATTTGTCCAGCATCTTTAGTAGCTTGACGTTGGGAGTCGTTGAAATAAGCTGGCACTGTAACAACTGCGTTTTTCACTGTTGTGTTTAAGTATGCTTCAGCTGTTTCCTTCATTTTCACAAGAACAAAAGCTCCGATTTGCGAAGGTGAATAAACTTTTCCATCAGAGCTCTGCACCCAAGCATCACCATTTGAAGCTTTTACGACCTTGTATGACAAGTTCTTTAAATCTTTCTTGATTTCGGGATCATCGAAACGCCTGCCAATCAAACGTTTTGTAGCATAGAATGTGTTTGCAGAATTTGTTACGGCTTGACGTTTAGCTGGCATTCCTACCAAACGTTCACCGTCTTTTGTGAAAGCAACGTGAGAGGGTGTGGTTCTTGCACCTTCCAAGTTCTCTATAACTTTGGCTTGCTTTCCTTCCATGACGGCAACACAGGAGTTTGTTGTTCCCAAATCAATGCCAATAACTGCCCCTTTGACTTCATCAGACCTTAAATTAAAACCAATTAAAAATTTAGGTTGTTTTCTTTTTAAAACATTTGCAAAAAATCGAGATAAGAACCTGGTGTTATGAGGAAATAAAACAGTGATATGAAGTTCAAGGACCAACTTTTAATAAGTTTAAAAAAAATTTCCAGGACTATTTATTATTACTTAATAAATAATAAGAATAACTTTGAAAGGTTAAAAGAAAGTCAGAAATTTTTCAGTGTTAAAACATTTGAAATACTTGTAATGAAATGACCATATGGCAATAAGGTCGCCATATTTAACGTTTATAAGTCACCTATTATAACCCTACTCTATCAATACAATTACTAAACTTGTGTTGATTGCGATTTATAAGAGTTCGAAACATTTTTTAACACATGATATTCTCGGTAATAGTCATATATGAAAAGACAACAACTTTTAATTTTGTTCCACCCAAAGCCACCGAAAGAAAGATAACGAAATGTCATTTTTCATATTTGAAATTGTAAATTGTTTGAAAAAGATGGGTTTCTTTCTTTTGATAGTTGGTCCGATGAAGACCCAGTTCCATTGTCAGCGATAAGATAATTAATAATCGAAAACAATAGCAACTTTAACAGAGTTCTACCGCGTGGTGATTATCTTACATATTACATTTGACGATTATGTTGAATACAAATTATGCTATCATGGACTTCCTTCAGACGAAACAATTTTACCCGACGCCGTATTGCTCTCCGAGACTAGATTAGCCTCAAGGCATCGGTGCGTAGTCCTCACTTTGGACAACAATGAGAGCATTCTCCTTGTGTCCCTCTACAATAGATGTCACGCGTCCCAAACGGACATTAAGCATGACCTAAATCTACTCAATGCATTCTGCCAAAACCATTCTAAATTTATAATCGGCGGCGATTTTATTGCCCGCCACCAATTATGGCTCGATTCTCAAAACAACAGTCAAGGAGCAGCTATTTCAGAGTGGCTCACCTCTAACTTAGACACTCACTCCTTTGAGATAATATCTCAACCAACTCCAACATTCCCTCGTACGCCTATGACTCTCGATTTTTTCATTTGTTCACCCAACATCATTTGTAGGATTCCCTCATTTGAGAATTTCGCTTGCACAGCTATTGATTCAGACTCTGATCATCTAGCTGTCAAGCATATTATCCGTCCCCTGTCCGAAATTAATATACTAACTACCACAGCTCCAGATTTTATTAATCTCAGCAGATGGTTAGGTTAGGTTAAAGTGGCTGTTGGTTGGGACATCCAACACACTTAGACAAAAGTATGGTCCATTGTGATACCATATGGATCAGTTAATCAGCTTAACTCGTTGGACCAATTGGAGCTTCGAATGAAGCGTAGGAGACAAGTAATGTCTGAATTTTTTAGATCGCTGGTATCGTTAAAGTAGTAGTCTCCAAGGTGGATTCTACGTCTGTGTGATAAGGCAGGGCATGTGCACAGAAGATGAGATATTGTCTCCTCTTCTTCTTCGTCCAAGCAACTCCTACAAAAATCATTTGCAGGGGCTCCAAGTCGAATAGCATGCCTTCCTATTAAGCAGTGCCCAGAATAGGCCAAATTAGTTTTGTTGCGACACAAGTGGTGGTGTTATTCCACCTGAGGTTTGTATAAGTATATATTAAGAATTGTTAACGTTAGTATTTAACGAATTATAAATAAACAATTCGAAAGCCAGGAGCAAGTAGTGTGAATGACTTTCGCCCTTTATCCTTGCTTCCTAATTTCAGCAAACTTCTTGAACTGCTGATCCTCAGAAAACTTCGCTCACTAAGCCAGTCACTGGGTCTAGTGCAAAACTTTCAGTTCGGCTTCAAAGCCAAACTTTCCACTTTCAACGCATTGCTGAAGCTTCACGCTGACACAACTTTTGGTCTTAACAAATACCAAACGACAATAGCCTGCTTACTTGATATTAACAAAGCATTTGATTCCGTTTGGAAAGAAGGTCTGGTCTTCAAGCTGAAATCTTTTCAATTTCCTGCCCCCCACCTTGTCCGTATTGTACACAGTTTCCTTTCAAACTGAAGTTTTACGTTTCAATAGGAAACACTGATTCGACTCTTAAGAATGTCCTAGCGGGGGTTGCTCAAGGATTGGTCCTTGGACCTGACTTTTTCAATATCTACACCTTCGATCAGCCGATCAACATTCCACAAACAACGACACTTCTATTCGCTGACGACTCAGTAACGTACAGTACCTCTAGAAGTCCTCAATTAGCTCTTCATAGAATCAAAGAGCACATTTTTAAACTCTTGGAGTATTACCTCCAATGGGGAATTAAGATCAACCCCTCCAAAACAGAACTAACGTGTCTCAGAACAGCCTCAAAGAATGGTTTAGCAACAAAATGTAATCTATTATCCTTGACCCTCCATGACAATACTATAGTAAGACCCAAACAAAGCGTGAAATATCTTGGAATCCATTTCTCTGAGATTTAAATTCAACCAACACGCTAAATACACCCTTCGAAAGGCAAACGGTGCCTTTTCTCTCTTATGCCCCTCTTACGCAAAAGAGGCGGTCTTCAAGCCCGGACGAAGCTCTTGCTTTACAAGCAACTCATTCGTCCTATTCTAACCTACTGTTTCCCTATATGGTATACAATAAGTCCCACCTACATGAAGAAGATTCTAGTTTTTGAACGTAAGGTTCTCCGAGCTTGCACTTCTCTCTACAGGAAACCAAATTCCGTTCGCTTTTATAGCAATACGCGTCTTTACGAAGCTGCTGGCATCGTGCCAATCGATGCATACCTCCACCACCTTAGCACTAAAATGCTAAGGAAAATACCAACCCATCCCAACCCTCTTGTTAATTTAATTACAGGCAACTCAACACCAGACGACCGATATCTAGATGTGCTGTCCATAACGGATGCCCCACTTGAATATTGATTAACGAAAGCTTCGGCACCTTTTACGTTACCGCAGGCCCGCGGCACAACAGAGGATGAAGCTACCAGAGAAGCCCGGAATCCCTCCCCGGATCCGTTCCCTAATCCTACCCAACAACAACCGACAAGGACGCATGGTACTGCTCACACCATCCGCTACTAATCATCACTAAAAACTTATTAAACTTATAATGTTAGTCTCAGATAAAATATTTCAAAATATACTTTAAAATTTAACTTTTTTAATTTTTAACTCGCAAATTATTATAAATGTCATAGCTCGTTTCTCAAAAATTGTACAAATTAATCTTAATTATCTTTGAGCTTTTAATAAACAACACACATAGTGGACGAAACAATTTTGAATGTTATTAATTCTGAGGAATCGGAATTATGAGATGGAAATGCTGAAATCGAATTTATTCTAAAAAAAAAAAAAAAAAAACTCAATGATAATGATGTGAGAACTGCATTTAATAAAGAGATGAAACCTCAGATGATGCGTAAACCTTTCACCTTTTTTAATTGGAGCCTGTTCATGTGCAATTGTAAATTGATAAGTTTTTAATTAAAAAACAAACAGATTTTAGTTTCTTTCAAATGAGTTCCTTTTTGTACTTTTTACTTTAAATATAAAAGAAAACCTGTAGTGTTTAAACAAAATTAATTTTCTTTATAAGGTTTTTTTTATAAAACTTCCTTATAACCATGCAATTCCCTTGAATTTTCGTTATAAAAAAGTTTATGCAAATCCAGTATTTTATATCTGGAGAACAGAAGAAAATCTTAAAACTTTTTTGATTCGATTCATTTAATAAAAAATAAGTATTTATCAATTTTTCCTTTCCTCAACATTCAGTTGAAATATTTATAATATTCGAGATCTTCATAAGTTATTAGATTTCACCAGTTTTACAAAGACGCTACTTTATTTATGCTAAAACGGCTTACAACAGAAAAAGGCAAAACGATTTTGAAAGTAAGTTTTGCTCTTGTAAGAATGTGTTACCTAAACAATGTTATTATATCAAGTTTTTTAATGTTGAAAAAAATGGGTGTTTTTAAAACTTGGGCAAATATTAAAAATTAAAGTAAAGCCATAAACCACGTTTTTGGTTGTTTTTGGCATTTTTAAAGGGGCATATTTTAAAAACCGGATGTGATCCGGAATAAGGATCTCTTAATCCTTTAAAAAAGTTTTGTTTTTTTGTGGGACAAAAAAAAACGTGATTTTGTTGACCACACAGAATATTTTGTGAAAGGAAAAATACTCATAAAAAACTACAATCTAAAACTATAATCTAATCTAAAAATTGCGCAAATTAAATTTAGTTTGAACAAAAGTGCAGTAGGAATTAAGGATATCTTAAATTGTGGGTAGTATGGGGATATCAATTCAAAGTTTTAGACTTTTTTTTTCAAGTTAAAGGGAACAAAATAAAATTATAGCATTGCTTTAATTTAATTAACAAAATGGGTTTTTGTGTGTTAAAAAATAAATAGTATTGACCGTTGCTACTGGAAAAAAATTAATTAAGATTAAGACTTCTTTAAAGATATTTAAATAAATAGAAGTTGATAGCTTTTGCTTTTTTGTCATAGTATTTGGTTGTTAAGAACCAGTATTTGAAATGTTCGTTTTTAATTTTACTTTAATCTCGCAATTTTTCGAATTTAAAATTATTTTTTCAAATAAAAAACGTTAACTTAATTGTAATAAGAATGTTACTATTCTCTAAAAGTTGGTCCTAGTTGGGTTTTTCAGCACTGACTTATATTGATAAGCGTTTATTGAACTGAACTAGTGTACTCTATTTCTGAATATTCTGCACTACCTTTTGAGCAAGTGCAGAGTGTGCTTTTTTTAAACTATTGTAAGATTGTTAAGATTGTTTGTTACAATATGACGTCACCACATCGAAATCTAAACTTATTGTTGTTGTGTCAAATGTTTACGATTTGTAAGAATTCACAACTCAACTCGAAAGCTAAGTTGAAAGAAAATAATTTGTTTAAAAGCAAGTTACATTTTGTTTGGCTTGGAAAAAACAATCAATTTAAAAAAGCCAATATTTCTCGTTAATTCCTCTCTTTGCTTTTCATCTGTTAATCAATTTTGTTTGATGCTCCAGCAAGTAAAGAGCGGATTCAGTTTTTCTTCCGTTATATTTTTTCGCGATTTAAAGTTAGGTATAAGAAACAAATTCAATTTTGATTTGGATAATATTGACAGATAAACAATTTCTAAAAACTGCCATTCCAAAATGATTATAAAAAATTCTAACAATTTGTAACAATGTTGAACAATTTTTTTTTGACATAATAACAATTAGTTAAAAATTGTTCAAAAAATAGCAGACCACAGATTGGTAAACACTATCAAGATCAGCTGATGTTATTATTCGATTGTATTTTTCTAACAATAGTTGATTTTTTTCCGCGCTAAGTTTTTTGATTTGAATTTTTTATTTAAAATTAAATTCGAGCTAACTTGTAGTTAAGGGGAATTTCTTGTGATTTAGTGTTCTCAAAACACCAGAATAAATTTGTAAAAAGTACAAAGTAGAAAAGATATTCATCTCAATCCAAAAATTCATTTACTAATGACTAAATAACTCTTCTGAAACTTTATTTTAAATCAATCAACATTTGACGTGACATTTTTCCTTGAATTTGCACCGAAATTTTTCATTAACCTTTTTATATTCTGGTTGAACAAAGCTAATTTTGACTCCTATCAATACATAATTTGTTTAAGTTGTTCCGTTCCCTAATCCTACCCAACAACAACCGACAAGGACGCATGGTACTGCTCACACCATCCGCTACTAATCATCACTAAAAACTTATTAAACTTATAATGTTAGTCTCAGATAAAATATTTCAAAATATACTTTAAAATTTAACTTTTTTAATTTTTAACTCGCAAATTATTATAAATGTCATAGCTCGTTTCTCAAAAATTGTACAAATTAATCTTAATTATCTTTGAGCTTTTAATAAACAACACACATAGTGGACGAAACAATTTTGAATGTTATTAATTCTGAGGAATCGGAATTATGAGATGGAAATGCTGAAATCGAATTTATTCGAAAAAAAAAAAAAAAAAACTCAATGATAATGATGTGAGAACTGCATTTAATAAAGAGATGAAACCTCAGATGATGCGTAAACCTTTCACCTTTTTTAATTGGAGCCTGTTCATGTGCAATTGTAAATTGATAAGTTTTTAATTAAAAAACAAACAGATTTTAGTTTCTTTCAAATGAGTTCCTTTTTGTACTTTTTACTTTAAATATAAAAGAAAACCTGTAGTGTTTAAACAAAATTAATTTTCTTTATAAGGTTTTTTTTATAAAACTTCCTTATAACCATGCAATTCCCTTGAATTTTCGTTATAAAAAAGTTTATGCAAATCCAGTATTTTATATCTGGAGAACAGAAGAAAATCTTAAAACTTTTTTGATTCGATTCATTTAATAAAAAATAAGTATTTATCAATTTTTCCTTTCCTCAACATTCAGTTGAAATATTTATAATATTCGAGATCTTCATAAGTTATTAGATTTCACCAGTTTTACAAAGACGCTACTTTATTTATGCTAAAACGGCTTACAACAGAAAAAGGCAAAACGATTTTGAAAGTAAGTTTTGCTCTTGTAAGAATGTGTTACCTAAACAATGTTATTATATCAAGTTTTTTAATGTTGAAAAAAATGGGTGTTTTTAAAACTTGGGCAAATATTAAAAATTAAAGTAAAGCCATAAACCACGTTTTTGGTTGTTTTTGGCATTTTTAAAGGGGCATATTTTAAAAACCGGATGTGATCCGGAATAAGGATCTCTTAATCCTTTAAAAAAGTTTTGTTTTTTTGTGGGACAAAAAAAAACGTGATTTTGTTGACCACACAGAATATTTTGTGAAAGGAAAAATACTCATAAAAAACTACAATCTAAAACTATAATCTAATCTAAAAATTGCGCAAATTAAATTTAGTTTGAACAAAAGTGCAGTAGGAATTAAGGATATCTTAAATTGTGGGTAGTATGGGGATATCAATTCAAAGTTTTAGACTTTTTTTTTCAAGTTAAAGGGAACAAAATAAAATTATAGCATTGCTTTAATTTAATTAACAAAATGGGTTTTTGTGTGTTAAAAAATAAATAGTATTGACCGTTGCTACTGGAAAAAAATTAATTAAGATTAAGACTTCTTTAAAGATATTTAAATAAATAGAAGTTGATAGCTTTTGCTTTTTTGTCATAGTATTTGGTTGTTAAGAACCAGTATTTGAAATGTTCGTTTTTAATTTTACTTTAATCTCGCAATTTTTCGAATTTAAAATTATTTTTTCAAATAAAAAACGTTAACTTAATTGTAATAAGAATGTTACTATTCTCTAAAAGTTGGTCCTAGTTGGGTTTTTCAGCACTGACTTATATTGATAAGCGTTTATTGAACTGAACTAGTGTACTCTATTTCTGAATATTCTGCACTACCTTTTGAGCAAGTGCAGAGTGTGCTTTTTTTAAACTATTGTAAGATTGTTAAGATTGTTTGTTACAATATGACGTCACCACATCGAAATCTAAACTTATTGTTGTTGTGTCAAATGTTTACGATTTGTAAGAATTCACAACTCAACTCGAAAGCTAAGTTGAAAGAAAATAATTTGTTTAAAAGCAAGTTACATTTTGTTTGGCTTGGAAAAAACAATCAATTTAAAAAAGCCAATATTTCTCGTTAATTCCTCTCTTTGCTTTTCATCTGTTAATCAATTTTGTTTGATGCTCCAGCAAGTAAAGAGCGGATTCAGTTTTTCTTCCGTTATATTTTTTCGCGATTTAAAGTTAGGTATAAGAAACAAATTCAATTTTGATTTGGATAATATTGACAGATAAACAATTTCTAAAAACTGCCATTCCAAAATGATTATAAAAAATTCTAACAATTTGTAACAATGTTGAACAATTTTTTTTTGACATAATAACAATTAGTTAAAAATTGTTCAAAAAATAGCAGACCACAGATTGGTAAACACTATCAAGATCAGCTGATGTTATTATTCGATTGTATTTTTCTAACAATAGTTGATTTTTTTCCGCGCTAAGTTTTTTGATTTGAATTTTTTATTTAAAATTAAATTCGAGCTAACTTGTAGTTAAGGGGAATTTCTTGTGATTTAGTGTTCTCAAAACACCAGAATAAATTTGTAAAAAGTACAAAGTAGAAAAGATATTCATCTCAATCCAAAAATTCATTTACTAATGACTAAATAACTCTTCTGAAACTTTATTTTAAATCAATCAACATTTGACGTGACATTTTTCCTTGAATTTGCACCGAAATTTTTCATTAACCTTTTTATATTCTGGTTGAACAAAGCTAATTTTGACTCCTATCAATACATAATTTGTTTAAGTTGTTTGGTCAATCAAAGCTGAAGTTCCTTATAAATAACAATTTACAGTTCTTCCTTTATTTAAACATAATTACATCATTAGCTTTGTTTACATTTTTTTGTGCACTGTATACATAAAATAATATTATGTAGGTATATCATAATATGCATGCGTTTTTCTAGATTACAAAACTCGCAATTTTATTTTAATGTACAGGTAGGTAAAGTAATCACAATTTAGTTTTTCAAATTTTAAAAAATTACTCTGTACATTTTGTTTTACATTTAAAAATAGAACCGCTGATAGACTACCTACTAATTTAATTTAATATTATTGATAAAACACTTAAAAAAATCATTCACAAACATCTTCTTGGGATGAAGGGGATGATGCAATTAAATAAGCCACCGGAATAATTCGTAGGTACTCCAGTTTTTTTTCGAAATTCGGAAATTGTTTTCAAATTTAAGAAAGGAATAGGCCTAATGACGTCCAAACTACGAAATTATTCAATTACTGTTATATTTATTACCATTTCATAATATTAATTGTTCTCGTTTACCCTATCAATATGTCAAGCAATTTTATAAAATTTGAAAGTAAACCCTGACAAATAACTCATTTGTCTTATTTAACAAATTTTCACATTCAATTCTAACTTGATAGTTTGGTTAAAAATGAATAACAAGCTTCAATTTCAAGGCGATATCACAAAACACAACAAACAATTTTGTAGGCATATTCCTGTAACATTTTCATTATCAGTTATGATGGGTGTAGGTAATATATTGAGGTTACATAATCCCTCACATGGCGAAGCATTGCCGTGTTCAGAAAGAAAATGGAATTTGTGGAAACAATAGAATCAATGAAAATACAAATAATACTCAATATGGAAATGAAAACTTTTAGTTTTGATTGAGGACATTCGTCCTTAATAAATTAAACTGAATTAACTTACTTGTGCCGGATCTGCGAGGAAAGTCCATTGTTCCAACCAGTTAGTCGCTAATTAGAGATAAAAAATAATTTTTCATTATAGAAATCAATGATTTAGTAAATAAATTTAAGAATGAAATTTCATTGTGAAATTCAATGGTGCATATTTTTCATACATACATTCTGGAATATACTAGAAAGCTGGGATTTGTTTCCGGCAGCAAATCCCAATTGGCGTTGAGCAACGCATTGCGCTAAGAATTTCGGTGCTTTAAGCATATTTAATTATTCGATTGTTTTTTCTTTTTATCGATATAAATTCAAAACTTTAATCAAGTTATAATTCCGAAGTAATTCGGCACGTAACACTCGAAAAATCCTTTAGTACTTGAAGAGAACTAGTCACGAAAGAAATTTAAATACGAGAATGCGACTGTCAAAATTGAAGATCGAGAACATCGAGAAACTTCATGGGAGAGTGGAGAGTAGTTAATTGGAGATTTGTTTCTTTTCCGTTGTGTTTCGTTACTGCAATTTCAATTGTTCTCATTTTTTTATAAGGTGTTGAAGTGAGCTTGAAACCCGCTTCTATTTTACTACAACATAATTAATAATCATTGACATACTATACATGGACTGCTAGTGGTGTGAATTTTCCATACAAAATTTGAATTAGAATGGTTCCACTTCAAATTAGCTACACTAGCCCTTTCAGGCCCAGTGGCAAAAAAAGTTATGAAATATTTAGCGACATCTGTTTTTATTTAGTTGAGATAAGCTTTTTCTGACATAGAAAGTATTGACATCTAGTATAATTTGTTGAAGACAAACGATGCCATGTTTTTTTTTTATGTTATTGACAAATTTTGACAGTTCGTGCAAAATGAAGAAGAAGCTGGCTGTGCGCTGTGAGTATTTTGTTTAATTTATGTATATTTTTCAAAATAAAACATTTTAAATTTCCATTCACAGTGAATACTTCAAATCGCTTGTAGATACCAGCCTAAGTGGTCGACTTGACCCAGACGATAATATACCTTTTCCTAAAATAGAGAGACCCCAGATACTTGGATGCTTCAGTATAAACACAAACTATGAAAAATCAGCGGAGAACTTCTTACTTTCGTATGCCAAACAAATTCCCTTTGGATCTGAATATTGGTTATGGATTGGCGAAATCCAAACAAGAGCTGATGCAAGATGAGCGCCTGGACAATATTCTGCAATTCATAAATAGCCATAAGGATGAGCTTCTATCTAAATCAGACTTGCCGAACAGTAGGGGAGTTGGAGAATTCGACTTTATTTGCTTTCGTGGGCTCCTCCGTTTGCTGATGTGTACGCCATACGAATGGAAAGAAGATTGGTGTATTCATGCTACCCGATACAAGGGTAATATATATATGAGTCAGAAGGAGAGGGAACAAAAAACGCATGATCGGCTCAATCAAAATGAGAATCAGAAGAAATTCTGCGCATATGGTTTCAAGTTTGAGCAATATTGCATGACCTATAACCCGTCTGAAGAACCCAACACAAGTGCTCCTGTAGACGAATGTGAAGAGTTCTGTTGTATGTACAAGACCAAGATTCAAGGTATGGAACTGCTGTTTTGGGCTGAAGTAGATGGTGCGATAAGTATCACTGTTTGCAAGAATATCGAAAACAAAGAGGTACTCAACTCTGAAGCTGGTAGAACTCAAGTGCTCATTGAGACCGTCCAACGAAAGACAGCAGCAAAACTTTTACCGCTTCAAGTGCAGGAACTGGTGGTGCCAGAGTTTTCTGGTTGGAATTCAGGATCTCATGGTTGGCTATCGAAATGATAAAGGGTTTGTGGACGAAATAAAACATATGGAAGTTCGTTCATTACCAAAGATGTCTTCTGTAAGTTAATTCATATAAGTATATGGATTAAATAAGCTTGAAAAAAAATATTTTGTTTCTAGAATTTTTGGACTCCTTCGCAATGTGCTGATTTCCTTGTGAAATTCCTACAAATGGTCAAAAATGTAATGAGAGATGTAAACTGCCCCCACACCGTTTACGAATTCAATTTCGATCCTCGATCTAAGTCGATTGGCTATCGGATCTACCGGGAAAGGTCTCTGCACACCATATTACAAGATTGGTATGTGATGATGTTGCAACAGCGATCCAACTAAGGTTTGACAAGAACTTTTCCAATATGTAATTAGTACAGTACAGTGGTTTGCTTTGAAATCAATTTTTTTATTTATAAAAATAAGTAAATTAAAACAATCAAAACGCATTTTTTTGTATATGGTTAATTTTTGTTTCCTTATTTAATTTCAAGTTTCTTTTTATATAAAAAATAAATATATACATACAAGTAAGAAAACAAAAAAAAATAAATATAAACAAAAATAAATATACGAGTGTACATACAAGCAACAAAACAAAATAGGTTTTCTTATAATAACAACAAAATAGGATTTTTTTAGGGTTGGGCTTTTAGTTTAGCTAAAACAAAATAGGGTTTTTTAAAGGTTAGGCTTTTAGTTTAGCTAAAACAAAATAGGATTTTTTTAGGGTTGGGCTTTTTGTTTAGCTAAAACAAAATAGGGTTTTTTAAAGGTTAGGCTTTTAGTTTAGCTAAAACAAAATAGGATTTTTTTAAGGGTTGGGCTTTTAGTTTAGCTAAAACAAAATAAATAATAAATACAAATAATTACTGGCCCATAAATTGCACAATTTTTGTCAGTTTACTGCGGACTAGATTCTGATGGCATTCAACATTGTTCTTTTTTGCAACAAAATGTAAAAGTACTTTAGAAAATTGTTCGATAACTTTTTTCATAAACTCATACTTATGATTATCTAAAGCACCGCCATCTAATATATGGTTATCCAATTCCTTATAAATATTGCTTAAATCTAAATATCTAAGCGTACTTAAAACTATTATGCTATAGACATTTTTATTTGTTAGTTTTTTTCTTTTTCTAATACATTTATATTTGTTCTTACAGTCTTACATATTTTAATAGTATCCTTATGCGGATATGTAAGAAACCCCTTTGTTTTTAAAGATATTAATTTAGAACTAACTTTTTCGGAATGTAGTAAAAACTGAACACATTTTTTACATTTCAAATTTTTTTTTAGTTTAAATTCCACAAATCCACTTATATAAACTATAATTTCGTTGGAAGTAAAATCATTCGAAGGAATTTATTTTCAAAAATGACTAATTCATCGTCATTAACTTCTTCCAACGTGACTTTTTTAGAAGGTGCATTCGAAGATGCCATTAAAATATTCGTTTCGTCGCAAGCAATGCAGTTTGCTTGAGTAGACGAACGCACTTCATTATGAATCAAAAGTCTTTTATATGCTGAAGCAAACTGCATGGAGGTTGGGTTGTTGTTAAAGCCTCCTCTAGATCTTATACTTGAAAAGATTAGCTCTAAGTGATCTCAAGCTTTTCAATATATTCCCACCTTACTGCTTGACCACTTTCATCCGTAAATGTTTTTTTTTGTACCCCACGTATTACGTATCAATTTAAGGCAGTGGCAAGCGTCGAGAAATATCGAAATACTAGTACCATTACCAGGATTTTCGAATTTCGGCTCAAAATGTTTTAAATTGGCACCCAAAGATCGCAGCATGCCCATATTGCCTGGATGACCATCGAAAGTAAGACCAACAATTTCAACATTTGTCTGACTCACAAAATCTACAACCTGTCTAGTGAAACTCGCCTTCTCAGATGAGGTTAAGCCGTTGCATAAAAAGTATGCAACAGGAAGTTTCCATGCCCCGTTCATTCCGACAAGTAGGTAAACAAGTGCCTCTTTTGCATGAGGAAGTTAGAAAAATAAGTATATTCTATATTTTATTAGTTTTTGAATACATATGTTGTTTAACGTTTGAGAAAGAAAGCCACAAGAGAATATCTTTATTCCAATTAATTTCCTGATTTAATTAAAACTCATATATTTTTGTTTTAGAATTTCAAACAAAACTTGGTGCTCTTTTTCGTCCTTCTGCTAACAATATCTCATACGAATGCATCCAGAATATTGGCAGCTTTCGTTTTCCCTGGAAAAAGTCATGCAATGATGCACAATACCCTCATCAAAGAGTTGCTGCATCGAGGACATGAAGTTACCTTCATTACGAATTTCCCTCTGGGGAAGGATCTAGGTAGTAACTACACCGAAGTACAAATTCCAGTTTACGACTTTTGGAATGATAGTAAGTAAAATTTTTTGATATATCAAACCAAAACTAAATATTAACATCAATTCATTTCAGTTAAAGTTCACTTCAAGGCCTCAAGTCATTTTGATTTAACTACCCTGACAATGAAAGGTTTTATGGAAATGCTCGATATCATTGGTCAAAAAGCTACCGAACATGCCTTGAAACAACCAAATGTTCAAGAAATATTTAATCGAACCGACTCTAAAGATGTTTATGATCTTCTGTTAGTTTTACAATTTTATCAGGAGGCGTTTTTGACATTGGGACTAAAATACATTATACCTGTGGTTACTTCAAGTACTTTGGGTTATGAAAATTTCTACAGTCATATGATGGGAATTATCCAACCGTGATCATTTGTACCTCACGGATTTTTGCCATACGATGATAGAATGGATTTTTGGGAAAGAGTCGTAAATACGATAAGTTCTTTCTATGAAGATGTTTTCAGGGAGTTTGTTTATTTACCAAAACAGGATGCTTTAGTGCAGAAGTATTTGTCACATTTGCCAAGTAAGCTAGTCTAAAAGAACCTTTTTCAATTTCAATGTTATTTATTTTCTTTGTCGTAGTTAAATTTCCAAAAATGTCAGAAGTGGAAAGAAACATTTCGGTGATGGTTTTGAATAGTCATGCTCCAATTACAACACCTAGACCAACGATAGCAGGAATGGTTGAAGTCGGAGGATTACACATTCAGAAACCAAAGTCATTGCCAACAAATATCAAAACTTTCTTGGATGAAGCCACCAATGGAGCTATATACTTTAGTTTAGGTAAATGATACACAAACCAATTTATAGTCTAAAAGTTATATTGACACTATCTACATTTTAGGAACCAATATTCAGAGTGCCGATATGCCTCCGAAGAAAATCCGAATCTTCTTGGATGTCTTCGCTAGTATGAAACAGAGAGTTCTGTGGAAATTCGAAGCTGACAAAATTCCAAAACTTCCAATAAACGTTATGGTTCCGAAATGGATGCCACAAAATGATATTTTAGCTCATCCAAATGTCAAAGTCTTCATAACACATGGTGGATTGTTTGGCAGTCAGGAAGGTGTCTATCATGGAGTGCCTATGCTGAGAATGCCTTTCTTCTGTGATCAGGTACTATGAAATATCAGCTTTTTAAGTTTGCTGAAAAGTTCTTTTAAACTTCTTGAGTATAAGCTTGACAAGTTGAGGAATTTAAATTTTTAATTCAAAAGTGTTTTCGTTTGGTATTTTCTCTTAATTCGAAATTCAGTTTCTTAATAAAAGTGGTATTGTCTAAAAGCTCTCAAAATAAAAATAGAGTTTAGTTTTTTTTTTCAATTTGTTAACCTTTTTCTTATTTCTATTTTTAGTATCTCAACATCAAGAAAGCAACAAAAGCAGGCTATGCTCTATCACTGAATTTCCAAGAAATCACCAAAAACTCTCTTAAACAATCTCTTACCGCAATCAAAACCAAAAACTCTCTTAAACAATCTCTTACCGCAATCGCGCTCCACTGCCATGCTGCTGTTGCTGGTGCTGTTGCAGTGGGATGGCAATTGACAGCCGCCTCAGTGATTCGATGCGCCTGACCAAGAGACCGTTTGTCAATTCATTAGGAGCACTACTCTCGTGAATGACCCACTGAACTGGTGCTGGCGCCAACATCTCAGTCTCAGAGTAGATATGATGGTGGTATGACAGTGGTTTCGAATGATATTTTCAATATTCAAAACAATTTAAATTATTTATAATGATAAAAACATGTTGCTACATTCGGAAACGTGTAAATTTAATATGCATAATATGTGTGTGTATATTCTTGTTATTTTCTTAATCAATGATTTATTTTGTATCATAAATACCCCCTGTTTTGATCTTTGAATAAACTGTGCATGTATGTATGTTATTTTGATGTAAAGCTTTTCAGCTATTTTGATGTAAAACTTTTCATGTACATACTATGTATTTATTTAAGTCATTAGACAAACCACGAACGTCATCTGCGAATAGTATTCAATATAAGTAAATAAAAACAATCAAAAGGCATTTTTTTGTATATGGTTACATTTTTTTTTCCTCATTTAATTTCAAGTTTCCTTTTATATAAAAAATAAATATAAAGATACAAGTAACAAAAAAAAATATAAACAAAAATAAATATATGTATACATACAAGTAACAAAACAAAATATGTTTTCTTATAATTTATAATTTTAGTTTAGCTCATCCTGATAGGCAACAGCTTCAACGTATTTGTGTTTTTACAGCAGATAAACAAACTGTTTTTCAAAAGTGATTGCACCAATTTTCCTTCGCTATCGGTTAGCGCTAGATCGCGAATAACTCCCAACTTCTTTATTAACAAAATCGACTAAAGAAAAGCTTTAGCAGTTCTTAATTTTTTTCAGATCGAGCAAAACGAAACGCTTCTGATATAAGGTCATTTGCTAAGTAAGTATTCAATTGGAGAATTGGTGATATGGGCAATGATTTGGCTTCGAGAACTCTCAGGGCGAGGTTTGATTCAATTTGATTTAGATGCTATGAACAATTCAATTTTCCACTGGGGAAAGACGTGATCTTTCTTGAAAGGTGAAATGAATTCATCGACTGCAGCCTGAAAAATAAATAATAAAATTTAATCACAAGTTAGAAATATTTAGTCAGAAAATGTGAATTACTTTTCACGGGGCAAATGAGGTTTTATCGCAAAGTTGTTTGTAAATTTTGTTTCACCAAGGGCTAAGCTGTACAAATTTAACTACCTAAAAATGACAGTGATCTAGATTCCAAAACGCCTTAATCAATGACGCCGACAACTTACACACTTGGAAATTTTATAAAATTCTGAACTATTGGTTCATAGCGTTTGTCGTCAATTGCCATATTTAGATCGAGGAAAAAACAAAAACAATGCACATTTATTCTCAAACAAAACGTCTGATATTAGCATAATTCTAAGCATTGCTTGCACCGACCTTGGTGGATACAATCCATCGCCACCACTTTCCTGCCAGCTATCTCTTAATGCATTGCCTTTGAATGAGTGTTCTAGAAACGAATCAATAAATAACAAATAACAGGTTTCTCATAGAAACCATGCAACGATTCGTATGGATACGGCACGAGATTCAAATCCACATCACGATGTCTTTGCAAACGAGAACCTTCAGGCAGCAATCCAATATTGAGCAGCCACAAAAGTATTTCCTGGTAATCAGATGCCATGCGAATTGAATTGCCTTGAGATTCGAGTGTTTAAAACTAAAATAAAATTACTTTCAAATCAAAGTACTTCGAATAATTTTTGTTCTTAAATTACCATCTGATGGGATATTTTCACCATACTTTGAAATTATATCACTCGAAAGATCAGCTAATGTTCGAAGTTTTTTGGAGATATAACAAAGCTCTTGTTTCTCACGCTGATCAAGTGTATATCCAGAGTGATCGAACAGTACTTTGCACAATTTGTTACAGCGTTCTTTGATACTTGATGCTCTTGACCACAGCCAGTCAGTCAAGGTGGACAGCGATAGGCCTTCATTTAGAGACATCCCTTGCTGACTACCGTCTGACCAATTTTTTGCACATTCTTTCAGTAGTCCATTGCAGTTTTTTTCTATTGCGACTGATAGTAAAGTTTCTCTTTTTGCTTTCTGTTAGAATAAAAATGTGAAAGATGCATATTTGAATAGGACAGATTATAAGTTTACTTACCACTGAGAATCTAGCTTTATAATTAAGCCCACAAAACTGCAGCAGCAAACACGCATTCAAAACTTCCATAAAAATTGGATTAGGATCTAACAATGCCAATCACAACACAAAATACACAATAATGTGAGAAAAAAAGAAAGAAGCTCCAATGTCAAGTGTCATAAATGTTACACAATTTTTCCGCATAGTCCTCTTTGCGCTAGTGTTTTGTCCGTTAAAAGTGGAACCATCGTGAAGTTGGCTACTAGCAGTCCATGTATAGTATGTCAATGTTAATAATAATTGAATTAGTTTTGCCGCCCATAACACAAGCTGTGCAGCCGAAGAGCTTAATGGCTGAAACACAAACACGCTTCAGCTTCTGCTTTGCCTGACGTTTACGAGTTCAGCCATAAGAATTCAATGCATGCTATCACAATGAAGCTTCGACCTCACGTTTCATTTGCAAATCGTAAGGAAATAACGTAACGTAAGGACTTTGTCTACCTAGGCACCGCTATTAACACAGGCAACGACACCAGCGCTGAAATTAAACGAAGAATAACTCTTGCAAATCGCTGCTTCTTTGGACTTAGAAGGCAATTGAGAAGTAAAGTCCTCTCTCGAGCATCTAAAATCACCATCTATAAGACAATCATCATCCCGGTTCTCATTTATGGCGCTGAGGCCTGGACGCTGTCAAAGAAAGATGAGAACGTCTTAGGATGCTTCGAGAGAAAAATTCTTCGGGTGATTTTTGGTCCCGTACGTATAGATGGAGAATGGAGGAGAAGATATAACGACGAACTGTACGGACAGTACAGCGACACTGACCTAGTTAGCAGAATAAAAGTCCAACGGCTTAGATGGCTGGGTCATGTAGAGCGAATGGACATCAACGCTCCAGCCCGGAAGGTCTTCGAATCCAATCCCGAGGGACGGCGCAGTAGAGGAAGACCGCGACTCAGGTGGTGCACTCAGGTGGGTGAGGACCTCAACCAACTTGGCGTGCGAAACTGGAGACAGCTAGCTAGGGACCGAGCTGGCTGGAGACGCATGTTGGTTGAGGCCCAGGTCCGCCCGGACTGTAGCGCCACCTTAAGTAAGTAAGGAAATAACGTAATGTTACGTAATTTGACTTCAAACGGAAGCTATAGTTCAAATTTGTTGAACATTTGCTTTGTCTGACAGCTGTAAAAAAGTCAACAAACAATATACATTGGCTTTTGGAGGGATTCCCATTGGTTATTATAGGCTATGTAAGCTACTTCCGATTTCAAAACTCATATTTTTTTCATTTTGAGAAAAATGAACAGCTGCTAATGACAGAAGTGTCATTTTAGAAATGTCATATTGGAAGTGTCATTCCAAGCAACCTCGAAGAAGGCCCAACGTAACGCAGACGAAGCCGAAGCTGACGCGTGTTTGTGTTTCAGCCATAAATAATGGTATGCATGCAATTTCGTAAAACCTTGGTAGCTTTAAAATTCAACAAACGGGTGAATAGTTATTCACTGTATAAGGATTTATGCAGCAACTTTTTAAAGACGAATAAAAGCTGTTATACATACATACGCACATTTGTATTTGATTTCTATCTCATTTTGTTTGTCATGGTGGGCTCTAGGAAGGTTGTAAACAAAAATACTCCATTTAACAAGATGGGAAGCTCAGACTGACAAACCGGTTTGCCTACAAGCTACTGAGGACTAAATGTGAGAAAGTGTGCTTCATTTTAGTCCTCAGCCCCATCTAAATGCTTTATTTTGAATGTTTCATGGCCTTCGTTCAAAAACGAAACAATCCTAACCAACAGAATCTGAAGTGCTGACATGGTCTTAAATTGAATTTTAATCCAAATAAATGTTGTATATGTATATTTAATGAAATAAAATTGACCAAATACATATTTAATAATTTATTAGTGCTGTATAAATTATTTGCGAACGCTATATGCGCTGCAACTGGTTAAGTACAATTGGAAATGGACAAAAGTGTAACTCAATACTGTGTAAAACAACAAAACAGACAATTTTTTCAGCTGTAGTTTGCTTAGAGCATTTTTTTGGTGACGTTAGAAGTTCAGGTGAGAACAATGGCGGGTGTCTCCGTATTTTTTTTGTACAGACAATGCTACGAGAAACATACTTGTGAAGCTCCATTACCAACTTTAGCTAGTTCAGATTCCTCAATTAGATTAGTATTTTCATCATTTAAGAAGTTCGATAATTGCAAGACCAAATTTTAGTTTTGTTTGTTGCATAAATATTCCTGAAAATTTCTTTTTGAGGGACTATATTAGAGTTAGAATTTTGTTTGTAGTTAGATTTTAGAATAAAAATTTGAGGGAATCATGTTTTAAAAATACGTTGTTTTGTGTAAACCATCTTTAAGGAACAGAAATAGGCAATATGGTTACACACAATACTAACTATATGATACATTTAAAAATATGCTCAGCCTATTCTTTCTGGTTAATTAACTAAAATTTATGTTAAGACAAATTTTATATTTCGATAGTCTGTAAGAGTTATTATAATCTCTAATTGATGATAAATAAATAAATAATTGAGTGCAATAAATAGATTTAAGTAACTTTTTTTATTCCAGTATGGGGAAACCGAACACCCAATAGACAAAAACCGGTAAACGCGCCCATATACTTCTTGACTAAATAATGTTATCTTCTATGTTTACGCATAAAATTACGAAATTTGTAGCACATGAAAATTTCTAGACATTTTACAATGTGAACAATTAAATATGCTATGAAATAATTGGCTACTATTAATGCTAATTTTTTTTTTCTAAAAAGTTTATGAAGGTTATCCGAAGCGGAAATTTCTTTAATAAGCATACCTAAAATATTATTGGCTTTCTCAAAAATATTTTTCTACGCTAACCTCTGCTTTATATCTGAAAACTATTGTTTATGTATATTTTCTTCTATGTTCTGCATTTATAAAATGTATAATCTTCGGTAGTATTTATTATATTAAGAAAAACAAAAACATATATGTATAACTCATTAATTTGTTTTCATTATTACCAGCATTTTTACTAAACATACCCTTTAAACAATAATAAGTAAACTTGAACTTTGGTAACTAAACATTTTTAAGGAATGAATGAAAATTGTATTTTGCGTTAACTTGTGGGAATTCACTAAAAAGTTCTGTACGTCAACAATAAACATTCATGTCGATTACATGATCTATTGAATGAGTTGTGCATGAATTCAGAACGATTTTTTGACGTTTTCATTTTGTGATAAACATCAAAATTTGCATTTTATTTGCTCTGCATTTATTCAACAAGTTCGCTATAATCGTTCTGATTATTTTTTTTAAATATTGGTGTTTCTTTGATGCATATTTTTTTTTTGATAGCAACTACATGTATGCTTCCATCAATCAAGAATGTTATGGATGAGGTATTTTTCGATTATAACTCTTTTTTTAAATTTAATATTTATTAATCAAAATGGAATTGAAAAATAGTTGCAAGCTTAAATCATTAAAAACAAACTATAAATATACTTGGATTAATTAAATTGATACAGATTTTAATTACTTGCAAACAAAATATTTGGGCCGTTCATTAACGAAAATTTATTTAAAGTGGATGGTGCAACAATCCGTTGAGAACTAGGGCCTAGCGACTTACAACTCTCAACCATTCCTGTGTGCGAGTACTGTTGTCAGGGATGGAGGGGACCTACAGTTTTAATCCGAATCCGAACGGAAAATTTGAGAAAGCACTTTTCATGACAAGAATTACTCGGAGAATTTGTCTATTCCTCACAAGAGGCAGTACCCGTGAAAAAACTTTAAAGGGCATAGGCAGGGATCGAATCCAAGACCTAGAAAATTAGTAGTATTAGTAGACAAAAATTTAGTAGAATTCAATAAATTGCGGTCGCACCCTTAACTTGATGATTCTTCGAACGCATCTTTGATACAATAATTCGAGGTTAATTATGAAATTTAAAGAATTTCGTAGTCATTACTGTGGATTTGCTTTAGACAAGCCTCCTTCGTCCAAATGATTGACCCAAGAGCTTTCGTCTGGTTCAATTTATTCCAGGTTTGGTATGGTGTATGGCAAATGTAGCCAGCCAAGTTTTCCAAACCATCGTAAGAAAATGGAAGATTTTCTTCTGGCTCAGAAGCAATAGGCATGCTATTGTCGACTTTGACAACGACAAAAATCCTTCCTGAAAAAGCGAATATTGTTAAGATGAATCGGTTATAAAATTGTGAGATAAAACTTGTCAAAGAAATTTCTTCCATAAGTCTGGTGTATTATCCACACCAATATTTCCGTTGTCAGAAAGTGCACCTTCATTGTGCCCAAGGATGTATGACCTCATCCTGTACTTAAACTCTTGGCCATCTGGGTGATCATGAAGACCACCTTTAGCTCTTATGACACCGAAGAAGTTTTCAGGGACGTCTTGGTTCAATCGGTATGTCATTATGAACTTAACGCCAAAACGTTCCAATACATCCTTGTGCAATAATTGCAGGGCGTTATTGTTAGTATATATATAATGAACTATTTGTATATACATATATACTTTACTATAAAAACACTTGTGATATTAATATTTATAGGTTTAATATCGAACAATATTGAAGTTCGATATTTTTCAGTTTATTTTTTTGATCATATTTTCTTGTAAAATAAACATCTTATTTAATTTTTGTCTAATTAAATTTTCTTCTTATTTATAAATTGGACTTCCTGGAATAGCCGTTCTGATAGTTATTAGATTGGATGATACCTTCAATATAATATATTCAATAGTGTTTATTTGAAATAGTTTTGTAGTTTACCTTTTTGAAATGGTAGCAAACATTTTTTGCCAACTACCCGCATATTTAAAATCATATCCGACATGTCATGTCAAATTTTATTTTGGGTTTCCAAATGTAGTCCGTATACGTGGACCCTTTCACGTGAATCACTGTAGGGAGACCTGACATTCATGACGTCGAACCAATCATAAATAAATTGCACTATTACGGAATAACGGGCTCCGCACTTGGTTGGTTTAGAAGTTTTTTATTGGGGCGCTCTCAACAAACCAAAATTAACAACGTATTATCCGAAATTGAACCGATTGAACTGGGAGTCCCTCAAGGCTCAATACTGGGACCACTCCTCTTTAACTGCTACATCAACGACATGAACAAAGTTATTAAAAATTGCGAGCTTGCTTTGTTTGCTGACGATTCACTCTTGTTTGTTGAAGCTGAAACAGTCCAGGAATGCGAACGACTATTAAATGAAGACCTTAAAGTATTAAATATATGGTTTAAGGCTAATAAGCTTAAACTAAATGTTTCAAAAACTAAATGTATTGTTTTAAATGATAATGTTAATGTTAACGTAACAATTGATCAAGAAATAGTAGAACAAGTATTAGAAATTAAGTACTTAGGTGTCATTATTGATTATAAACTATGTTTTGAATCTCATGTGCAGTATATTGTAAAGAAAATTGCAAAAAAAGTAGGTTTCTTGCGAAGAATTAGAAATAAAGTAGGCACTATTACCGCTATAAATATTTACAATGTTATAATAAAACCTCATTTTGAGTTTTGCTCTACAATTTTATATTTAATCAATGAAAGTTCAATGAATAATCTTCAAAAACTGCAAAATAAAGCTATGCGTGCAATACTTAGATGTAGTAAATATACTTCTATAGTGCTTATGTTAAATACTTTAATGTGGATGAATGTTAAACAGCGTATTTATTTCAATGTTTTATTTTTTGTATTCAAAATTAAAAATAATTTACTACCAAAATACTTGTCAAAACATATTCGTTACGTAAGAGATGTTCAACCGTTTTTGTTAAGAAATGGAGAGGATTTAAGACTGCAATCATACAGAAGTGCAAGATCACAAAATAGTTTAATTTACAAAGGATTTAAGCTTTTTAACGATTTACCAAACAATGTAAAGCAACAGACTGATATATTTATATTTAAAAAAGCAATAATTAACTTTGTTAAACAAAACATATAAACGCCAATGCCATTGTAAATAACATAAAAATGTATATATATATTAATCATAATCATTTTGTAAATTATAAATAGCTAATTTGGGCTAAATAAAATATTTCAATTAAAAAAAAAAAAAAAAAAAATCAATCTGCAAAAAATTTAAACTGAAATACTGTGCGATACATTACTGTTTAGAGACTTACATATATTTGAACAGTTGATAGCATTCTTCCCAACTTTCGTCTTCGAGGTATCCAAGGCTAATAGCTCGCGACAACGCTTTGAACAAGACCCACTGCTTCCAGAGATTTAAATTTCCTTATGGAAATTTATGAAAGCTGGAATCTTTCGTTATCGTATGTATTTCTTTCGTTGTTGTTGCAGTCAAAAACAGAACAAACACCCATGTTTATTAATAAATGCTTTTTTGTATAAATTATGAACAATACCACTTTAAATAACTTTATTGATTTAAAAAATTTTAAAATTCACTTCCGTTCACATTTAAAACAGAAAATAGATTGAAATTGCGCCAAATATACTAGCTCTCTTCATTTGATTGAGTGTTCGTGACGTCACAATAGTTTGACAACCAAAACCTTACATGCGCAATGCGCTATCTTTATTAGTTGTATCATGACTAAAATCGATCACTATGTAGCAAAGGTCACCCACAATGGTGTAGCGCAGGAAGAACGTCAGCTGTCATTTTTTTTGACATTTATACATTTGTGTTTAGTTTTGTAAGACTATTCATATTTTTGGGCAACTTAATTTTCAATTTTTAAATTAAAAAATGGACCAACGCGATGAAATTGCATTTATTGCAATGATAATGAAAATGTGCTACTGCGGAATGAAGCTTTTAAAGCTTTACTGCCCCAGCAGAATGGAGTCGCTGTAGCGCTTTTAAAGCTTTTAAATGTAGCGCGAGCGCGACTAATAGCAGAAAGTAGAAAATTATTCAACAATGGCGACAGCGATCGCTGCAGCAACAGCTTCCCATTGTGGCGCTGTGTACTATTTTCGTATGTTTCAACTTTGTGAGCGCGATAAGCAGCCGCTACAGCGACTCCATTCTGCTGAGGCAGTTAAGAGATTTTGACTCAGGACTGCCAAAATGTATGGTATAGATTTATAGAAATAGGGTTGAAAAGTTTATTTTTTTAATATTTCACTTGTTTGTGATGTTTCAAAACGATACAAAAATTGGATTATGTAGAACAATGCCATTTCATTTTGTAAAAAGACTAATACCGAAAACAAAATGAGCTATTCAAAAGTTTGTGTGAATAAGCTTCTTCCACAATTCAATTCATGTCGTGTAAACTTGGAGTTACTACAATGTAATAAACTCGTAGTTGTCAACTGGGTTGAAAAGTTTTATCCTGAGGGAATACCAGGCCAGAATGCTGTAGAATTTTCGATTCACACATGATTTTATGTTTCAAAACATTTGCTGTTCAATTTGTATATATTTCTATCTATTTTTCGATCAAGCGAGTGAATATATTTCTTCTTCAAAGTCGTCTAGCTCGTCAGTCACCAAATTAAACACAGCAACAAAAATGTTTGCCAGACTTACATTTACTAAAAGAGTTGTTATTATCTACTCTAGAGTTCTTTCACGCGATGGAAATACTTATTTTGGTCTTTCGATTGAAAGTGCAACACTTGACTTGGTCTTGTACTGAAAAACTTTAATATCGACTTGACTCTACAACGAAAACATTTATATGAATGGAACTCAACTTCGTTCATAAAATCATTGCGGCACATTTGCAGCGTTTGTTGTACCCAATTTTCGTTGACTCTGTGAGACATTTCGTCCAGCTGCTGTTCGCGTTCATTGTTAGCTCTGAGCTTTTCTAATTTCTAACGTCATCGACTTGCTGGCATAAACCAATGATTTTAAGATTGATTTCAAAAGAAAGTGTCTAGAAGCGTTAAATCACACAAATGAGGGGGCGAATCAACTGGCCTATTTGTTGAGATAACATGCTTATATCAATCTTACCTTTAATGAATCGATTGTATGCACCAAATAGTTATTTTTTGTAAATGAAGTTGTGATTCATGAAGGAAATGTTTATTTTCACCTGCCCAATAACGCATATTTTGTTTATCGATGAACTCATTGAGCCAAAATTAACTTCGTCAGTTAAAAAATTAAGTATCAATCTGTCAAAGTGGTTGTGGCTCGTTTGTTTATGCCGGGCAAATTTGCACCGGGTTCGAATGGTTCGGAGTCAATTGGCTCGGTCATGTATGGCGGCCTTAAAGTTTCGTTCACCAAATCCGAATTTCAGTAGAAAATGTTTGTAATTTGCAGACGTTGCTCATTAGTGTACTCTACCACGATGAAAATATTGAGATCTCTGAATAAATAGACAATAAAAATTCGATGACAAGTAAAAGGGTGCGTTTCCTTGGTGTTGAACTGGCTTCGCAATAAAAATAGATAATGTGAACACAGGATTAAAGTACAAGTTCCTGACACTGACAGCCAATTTCCTCAAAGTTCAGAAAATAAAATTAAAAAAAAAAACAAGAATGTCATCTGTCATCCGTTCATGTACTAAAAATAAAATGTTGAAGTCTGAGCAATAATCTTGTCTTGTTACGAAGTAGAGCACTATTATTAAGGTTATAAACTTACAAAATTCCACTTCCATTCGAATGAGTTAATAAAATTGCAAATTTTGAAATTAACCAGCTAAAAATCAATTAGCTTTAATTAATCCGAACACAATGAGCGATGAAGATGAAGCCACCCAGGAAGTGGAGGAGAACTATTATGCCTTTTTGAATCTTCCAAAAAATGTAACTCCCAATAGTAGTCGGCTTATTGTAATAATAATTTTGCTTAATTTGTTTTGCATCTAGGCTACAAGTGAGCAAATTAATGTTGCTTATAGAAAACTTAGTAGAATCTATCATCCGGACAAGCATGTGGACCCCAATAGTAAACACAAAGCTGAAACGTTGTTCAATCGCACAAAACGGGCCTACGAAGTCCTCTCTGACCCGCATAAACGTGCAATATACGACTGCGTTGGGGAAAAGGGTCTGAAGACTGACGGTTGGGAAATTGTTCATCGAACAAAAACTCCAGCCGAAATCAGGGAAGAATACGAGAGTCTAGCTAGGGTTCAAGAAGAAAGAAAATTGTTGCAGCGCACAAATCCTAGGGGTAACATAACTATCAATGTGAATGCAACAGAGCTGTTTGCGCCTTATGACGATGATGAGTATGAAATTAGTAACAAAACACTCAACAAATGTCCTTTAATTAGTCCTCTTTTTAAAGAATTCCAAAGATTGAAGTTTCGTCCATGAGCATTTCTCAATCAATTGAAGCGCCTATTACCTTAAAAGATACTGTTACAATGTCTGGAAACTTACACTCTTCAAATGGCATCGGAAGTGGAAATTTTCTCATATCCGGACGAAGACTTATCAATAAAGGTTGGCTAGAACTTGACCTAGGTGCTGGCAACGGGCCAATGGTTGGATTCAAAGGTAAAATGTATGATTGAAATTGGAAAACAGTTTTAATGCTTTCGCTTAAAATCAGGTTCAAGGAATTTAAGTCAGAAAATATTCTGCAATGGAGGTTTATCGTTGAATTTTCAAGAGAGTGGTGCTATCCCCACGTTTGTTAGCACTTTGGCAGTTCAACTAGACAAACACACTATCGGTTACTTAACATATAATGCAAGTACCCAGTCATCCATGTCAACATCGATTGAAAGTCAGAATGAGAAGCATGCATGGAATACGTCTGTGACGATTGGTGTTCCACATTGCTACTTATCAGCATCGTATACCAGGAAATTGGTTCAGTATGAACTTAAATTAAAAGTAGCTGTAAAGTAAGTACGGTATAAGGGTTTTTTTAGGACTTTTAAGAAGAGAGGGTAGGTAGTGAGGTTTAAAATCGCAAACATTTCTGGGATACTTATTTTTTTACAAATTCAAACTTACGCCTAATTAGATTTATTCCTAAAGCACACAAAATTTAGGCAACGTTAAATTCTTGTGTGATTCCTTTACAATGAGCTACAATCATATTTAGAAAATACAGAAAGATGCACAATTTTCTTATATGTAGGAGGTACTTTTTCAGAAAGACCCAGTTCGTTACCAGAGTAATCTACACTTAAGCTCTAGCTCCATCGGTAATGCAAACTCATGCAGAGATTTGTCTTACAACCGTAAAGCAATATATATGCATGCGGTACAATCGGAGACATCCATTTGCGAGCTTCCAAAAAGTTGAAAGTTGGCAACGCTTTTTTTTGAAATAAAAAAAGTGTTGTACGAGTTTACTTTGTGTGTGTTTTTTTTTTTTTTTTTAATTAAAAAATCCTTGCTAATGGTAATGTAACAGTAGATTTTCCTCAGTTTTTCTTAAAAATACATGAGTCACTGTTTAATATGTACAATTGCTAAATCTGTTTTAAAATATAATGGTTCCATATAACTTATTTCTTAGTTGTAAAAACAAATGTTATGTAAAAGTTTTATTTTGATACACCGTACGTATAAAGTAAGATTTAGCAATTTTACATATTATCGCATCGTCTTTGTCTTTGCTTTACAATACGGAACAAATGAATGGCGCAAAAAACGAGAATTTTTCATAAAATATAAAATTCCTTTTAGTTCGTTCAATACCTTTCAACGAGTCTCCTCAATTTATTTATTTTTTTTGCTAAAAAGGGAAATAAAATTGTTTTTGACCTAAAATCTGTTGTACTCTGTTCGATAGGTATTTCTTGCGACTTAAGATGTACTTGTTTTTACTTCAGCACCCAAATAGGAGGTTATTGGTAAAAATTGATTTTATTAAGTTGCATGCTTATTTTCTCTTCTTGTAACAGTATGATTTTCGAATAAAATTTAAACAATAACATTGCTAATTTATAATATCGAAACTATGTTTTTCTCTTACAACAGGGCTGGTACATTTGGCTTCCTAACAGAGTGTGGCGCAGAGAAGAAAGTTTCAAAGTACAGTTCAGTTGTTGCCACAGTCTCAGTGGGTAGGCCGACTGGAGTTTTTTTGAGACTAAAGTAACGTATTAATAAATAGTTAAATTAGAAAATAAAAATTAAAAACTATTTGAATTTTTAACCTACAGACTCATTCGTTCAAATCAAACTTACGTTTTTCCAATTCATTTAAGCGATGAAATCGTCCCCGCTGCTATTTTCTATGCTACTATTGCACCTGTTATTACGTGGTTTTTAGTCAAAAAAACAATTATAGATCCAATGAATCAAGAGAGAAAGAGTATTGAAATTCAAAAATCTAAAAAAAACAATGAACAAAGGCTTGCACTAAAGAAAGAAGAAGCTCGAGCGGCTGTTGAACTAATGACTCACACGTATGAACGAATAGTTTTGGAAGAAAACGAAAGACAAGGCCTAATCATTCTTAAAGCTGTTTATGGTGCATTTGACAAGGAGGAAGATGAGTCAAGAATTGATGTTACGATACCAGTGCAATGTTTAGTAAATACCAGTACATTGCTTTTGTACAATTCAACGAAGGTAATATCTGAGATGTGGATTAATGTGGCAATTTAATAAATTCTTTATTTCACAGAGTGAACTTCCTGGTTTTTATGATCCTTGCATTGGTGAAGAAAAATCACTACATATTGAGTATTCTTACAAGAATCAGTCACGTACAATACTCGTCAAAGACACCGAAGTTGTTCGACTACCCTTATTAGAATAATTGTTCTAGAAATCAAATTGACGATATTATCTGACCGGAGATAAGAGCTTTCGCCTATAAGTGTTATTAATTAGCTATCTATAAATAGTAATTTTTTAGCCTAAATTTGTATTACCTGAAGGAGTTCTAAATTCTAATGCCCGCATTCACTACACTTGAAAATAAAAATTGCATCGTTCCATTGGGTTGGTACTTTGCGCAATGAATCTGATGTATGTATGAATGTCTTAAAAGGAGGTGCGAAGGGCGAACCCGTTTATTTTTAAAGTTTACTTAAATCATTTAAATTTCAATGATTTTATTTTGTTAACATTATTTATTAATAAGAGCACATGTTTTGTTTCAGTTAGGGCGGGATACTGTTTTTGGAGATGAAATACAATTTGTTCGAGAACAAATACTCGTTTTTTATTACTAAAAATAAATGAAGACACATATAGATACAAATTATAAACTCTGTTTATTGAATTATTTGAGATTTTGATTCTATATTCAAATTAAAAACGAAAGTATGATATACCCCCCCCCCCCCCCAAAAAAAAACAGTGAATTAAAATTGCATAGAAAAAATGCCAAGGAAAAGCATTTTGGTTTTGAATAAGAGCATCAAGGTAGACTTCTTTAAACGTAGGTATTCAGACTATGGAGGAGTTACCTACAAAGGGTCAGTGGATTGCTCAAATGATGGCTTAGTAATGTTGGATCACTAAAAAAGTAAGTAAAGTCAAGTAAGAAAATAAGAATAATTTTTGATAAAAAATTGTTTTCTTTACTTAAAATACTTAAAATGATAATTTGTATTGCCTATATACATACTTTTCGTTTTTGACACATTTAATTTTAATTTGTTTTTACACAACCATTGAAATAATGAATCAGTATCAGAATTTAAATTACTTTCACATTCTTTTAAATCTTTTCCAACAATATATACAAGAGTATCGTCCGCAAATAATGAAACTTTCGAAAACTTCAAACAGTCCTTAATATCATTCACATAAAGAAGGAAAAGGATGACTCCAAGAATTGTTCCTTGAGGAACGCCCAATTCAACACCTATTGTAGAAGAATGCTCTTCACCTAATTTTACTTTTTGTGTCCTTGAAGAAAGGAAGGAATCAAACCACTTAAGTTCAGTTTGTCTAATTCCATATTTGAACAGCTTCTTTAGAAGAATACTCCTGTCGACGGTTTCAAAAGCTCGCTTCAAATCAAGGAACAATGCCATCACAAAATTTCCCGAATCCATATCTCTTTTCCACTCATTTAAAACCCAAGCTAATGCAGTTTCTGTAGAATGGCCTTTGCGAAATCCAGATTGCTCCTCGCAAAGAACTCCATATTGAGTGAGGTAACTTTCTAATTGAATGCTCACAACTTTCTCCAATATTTTTTCGTAGATTGGCATCATATTTATGGGACGGAATAGTTCCAACTTGGTGGCGTTTTTCTCCTTTTCTACAGGTACAACAATCGATTCTTTCCATGAAATTGGAAATACTCCCTCAACCAAAGAAGTGTTTATGATGTTTAAGAGAACTGGGAACATTTCATTTTTACAGTCTAATATAATTTTAGTATTAAAACCGTTGAAATCGCTTTTATTATTTAAATTTTTTATTATTTGTTCTAATTCTATTTCATTTATTTGTCTAAATTGAAATGAACGCGAAGATTCTGGAATGCCATCACTATATTGAAAATAAGGTATGCTTTCATTAATCTCAATCACACTATTGACAAAGAATTCATTTAATTTGTTAACTATATCTTTTTTGTTATTGAATTTAATGTTGTTAACTTCAATTTCACAAAGATCTTGATTGTCTTTATTTAACACATATTTTTTAATAGTTTTCCACATTTCTTTTTGGTTTCCCGCTTTTTCTTCGATTTTCTTTTCAATGTAACTATTTTTAGTTTTTGTACAACTATTTTTGAATATATTTCGATCTCTTCTGTACCTTTCCCAACTTTCATTAGTTCTTAAAACACTATACCTAATATATGAATCGATTTTTCTCTGTTTCAGAATATTTAGCTCTTCATTGAACCACTCCACATAATAATTACTTGATTTAAATGATTTGATTAAACTTTTCAAACAATGCTCTACACAATCTTTGAATTTCTTGGATATATTATTTTCAGTATTAAACACTATATTTTCAAAGTTTCTATGTGACCATTCCCTTAAGAATTTAGTTTTATCATATTTTACAAATTTAATTATCTTGTGGTTTTCCTTTTGTTTCTTTTGTACATTTAGATCAATTTGAATAGTTTCATGATCAGATATTATCCAGCTTTTGTTGACTGCCACCTTCATACTCGATACCTGATCACTCAAAACATAGTCTATAAGCGTCGATGATGAACTTGTGTTTCTTGTTGTTTCATTGACTAGTTGACTCAAACCAAATCTAAAAAGTACGTCGTTATCAAATCTTCTTTTATCACAACTGTCAGTCTTATAGTCTATATTGAAGTCACCAGCGACACATATGTTTTCATTAAAACTGAAATTTTCTTCAACAAATTCACTAAATGATGTATTGAATTCTGATACATTCATAATATCTGATCTGTATACTCCAGCTAAATTCCACACTTCATTCTCACAATTTACTTTTATCATTAAAAACCATGCCTTAAAATCAATTGCCTTTGATTTGATTTTAACTGACTTCATTTTATTATTGACAAATATAGTAACACCACCGGTATGCCTTGAGTTCGATAAACAACTAAAAGCTTTATAATTATTTATTTTATATTCATTTTCATTTATATCTTCTGTAATATGTGTTTCACTCAATATTACAAAATCAAAATTATTTTTGTGCACAAATTCCTCTAGCTCATCAAAATTACCAGTAAGACCTTGGATATTTAAATAAACTCCACTTATTTTGTTTAGTTGCTAGTAACCGATTCTTTTCTTCTTAACTTCGAGTTTATTTAAATACACTGGGCATAGCCTACTAAATGTGTTGTGGTTTTCATCAAATTTAAATTCAAATTTATTGTTCGCTCGTATACAATTTATACACTTCATTATTATTGTTTCATTTTTACATTCACTTGATTTATGGTTTTCTAGGCATTTTAAACATGTCTCTACTTCCTTCTTACATTCTGATGAAATGTGATTAAATCCCTTACATTTGTAACATCTTACAATATCAACACCATCAAATACTTTGCAACGTTCCCACCCAATGTTAACTTTTCCCGCTTCAATAACTTTAGGGAAAGAATCCGCATCAATTTCAACAATCGCACTGTATTTAACAACATTATTTATTTTTCTTTCAAAGAATGATATTAACTTTAATTCACTATTTTCAATTAAACTATTTTGTTTCTTTAATTTTTCAATAATATCCTCTTTTGCAACTTTAAATTTCATATTAGATATTAAAATTCTGGGTTTAATTTTAGTTGGAATTTTTATTTCATACGCATCACCCATATTTACTTCAATAGCATTTTTAATCTTATTACGTTCATCCACATCCTCACTTTCAATTACAATTATTCCACTATGTGAATTTTCAATGTTAGAAATTTTAAAAGCCTGAGGATCAACTTTGGTATTTAAATCCTCCCTCGTTTTACTACTATTTTGTTTTCCTTTAGGTTTTATAACAAGTGGCAACTCTTTGCGCATAGTTGGTAGCACTTTTTCATGACTTCTGTCATTTGCCCTTTTGACACTTTCTGCGTATGACATTTGCCTTCCCGCCATAATGTTTTGTTTACTTCCATTTCCATTTACCTTCTGTATCTCATTACTTTTTTTAATTTCTCCACATAATCGTTCACTTTCTTGTTTGAAATTTTCCGCAACCTCACCAATCATTTTCAAATCAAGAATTCCCTTTTTTATTGATTCCTGTCCAGCCATCATCTCCCCAACTCTCTCCATATATCTGTTTTCAATCGCCACCAACAATTCCTTTATTTCCTCTTCATTTCTCTTCAAAGACATCTCGAATTCCTCCTTATACTCGTTTAAATACTGAGAATTCCTTTCCACTTGTACTTGGAGCTCCTTAACCACCAAATCAATATTTTGAATATATTGCATACAATCCATACAGACGTACTTAATCATGCAACTTTGATTTAGTACTCCACTAGAATACTCATCCAAACCCGAACATTTCAAATTATTGTGGAAAACTTTATTGCAGACGCCATCACAACGAATACCCGACTCGCCGCGAATAGCCAACTTGCATTTATCGCACTTCGACATTTTAAATTCCTTATTTTATTTTGGTGTATGCAACCAACATTTAAATAGAATTAAATAAATCCGGTTTTAACCATAAAATAATTAGAATTTATTTAAAAAAATAAATTTTACTCGCGCTGCGCTTTATTAAAATCACACTCAACTCAACTTCAACTCGCCGTTAAGTAACGATTACTTTGAGTAATCAAAGTAACCAATTACTTACTTTTGGATTTGATTACTTTTAGTTACTTTTGCATTTGATTACTTTTAGTTACTTTTGCATTTGATTACTGCTAGTTACTTTTGGATTTGATTACTTCTAGTTACATTTGATTTGATTGCTTGTAGTTACTTTTGTATTTGATTACTTTAAGTTACTTTTGGAGTTGATTACTCTTAGTTACTTTTCGATTTGATTACTTTTAGTTACTTTTGGATTTGATTACTCGTAGTAATCACATCCAAAAGAAAATAAAAATAATTAAATCAGAAAAGGAATGATATTGTAATATGTAGTTTCAGCTATCCGATATATCTATAATTAAAAAATGAAAAATGAAGCTGGCATTCGATTACTTCCCTTTGATGCCAATTTAATATAGTATTTTTGTAGGCGTATGCATTTTTACAAAAAATAGCGATCAGTTTGATTTCTCCAAAAAAAGAATTAACCAAAAGTAAACAAGTTTGAGTTAGTTAGGTTAGTGCGTTGGACTGTCATGCAAGGGGTCTTGGGTTCAATCCCTGCCTGTGCCACCTAACTTTTTTCACGGGTACTGCCTCTTGCGAAGAATTGACAAATCCTCCAAGAGTAATTCTTGTCATGAAAAGTGCTTTCTCAAACTTGCCGTTCGGATTCGGCATATAAACTGTAGGTCCCTTCCATCTCTGACAACATTACTCGCACACAGGAATGGTTGAGAGTTGTAAGTTACTAGGCCCTGGTTCTCTAGGGACTGTTGCGCCACCTAATTTATTTATTTATTTGTTTAAACAAGTTTGAGGTCAATATCTTTTCTATTGCCAAGATATTTGAGTCGAAAATCAATTTTTAACAACTTTTAATGTTTTTTTATGTTTAACAAAATTTTTCATTTTTTTATAAATTCCATCGTAAAAAAACCGGTCACATCCCGATATCTTTGCTGGTTCATGAGATATGGCCGATGAAAAAATGCGTCCCCAACGTACGGACGTGCAAACATACGAGCATACTTACACACAAATGCAAAATCATCTCTCTAAAAACCATTGATTTAGATTCCAGCGATTTTAAAATGATGAGAAATGTCAATTCGACAAATCGAATCGGACCGATTACAATAACATCCTATGGAAAGAAAATTAAACAACAATCTCTGTTTAGATGTTATCAAAATCCCCCTATGACCTTGACCCCCCTAGGTCCTCTTCGTGCCTACATATTTAACGTTTTTTTTTAAGTAATCACAAAGTAATCATTCAAACAATTATTTCGGAAAAATAAATAAAGTAACGATTACCTAGAAGTAACTAATTATCACATCACTCTCTACCTTCAGTTGATCGTGAAGTACCAAAAACATAATTGTTTACAAAAAAATCCTCGACAATCTACAAGTCCATTATGAAATATTACTTATTTTTTCTTTCCTTTCCAGTAAACTTTTCAATAAAGTTGCCTTAATTGGAACCCAATTTGTTGACAGCTGGCCAATCAGATACCTTACTTTCAAGTTACTTTTGTCGGCTGAACCTACACAGTTTTAGTAAGAGCTTATTAGTTGTCAAATATCAAAAAAGTGACTGCTTCTAAAGTGAGCACTATTCAAAATTGAATATTTTATTGGAAAACCTCATAATTTTTATAATTGAACCTTGTTTGGAGCTCGGTTATTACACTACATTTAGTAAGTAACCGGTATCCGTTGATATAAAAATATAAATTACTGAGCCAAGAATCAAATATTGAACTATGATGACACATCATTGGGTTGATAAAAAAAGTTAAGTTAAAGTTAATTAATAAATTGATCCCAAGACAAATTATAAGAAACTGTTTTGCTCTGAACTTTAAAATCAAAAGTCAGCTTTTGATTTGAAACGATTTAATAATTGAAAAAATGAATTAAAGTAAGAACTAACTATAAGACAAATGTTCTGGGTTAAATAAAGTATTTTTTAATTTCAGAATTTCTATAATGGGAGAAACAGATTGGAACAGCATCAGCAACAACGACGGCCTTTGTTTTAGTATCAATGTATTTCAATCATTCAACACAGATTAGAACAGAAACGTCAACAGCGCCATTAGGCCTAAATCTGAAGTTGCTGCTGTTGCTTTGCTGAGAGCTTTTCCCCTAATTTTTTTTAATCTCGAAACAAAATGTTCAATTATGAAATACAATGATAGCTATATCGTGCTTGAACGCGCGTCTATTGTGTTCAAGTTGTTAGCTAAGTTACTTATGTAGCAACGACCTTAGAATTCGGAAAAATTACGATTTATGAAAAGAAAGCAAAACGAACGAACCTTTTTGGTTCTAAGTTTCGGAGTTGGATTCGCATAAACATGAACTGGCTAAATTATTTCTTGTCTGCTTCCAAAACTGAATTTATTTGTTGATTTGATAACTTGATAGGCGAATTTTGAATTGAAAGTAAATTAATGTTTTTTCCGACTTCTCTTAATGGGGATGGGAGTCTGCACCAAAACAAATGGATTCAAAGCAGTTACTTTTGGTGTTATTTTATTTGTGCTATTGAATGTGTTATTTAATTATTTCAGTAGCGATGCTGACGATACATTTTCTTTTTCCAAATTAAGGTTCAAACATTTAAATAAAGTGTCCAATGTCAACAATTATTTAATTTATGTGTTTTATAATTCTTCTACAGCGTTAAAAGAATAACAATTTCTAGTAGCCACTTATACAATGGATCAGGGGAGTCGCTAGTTCACAACATCAATGGCTCTGGACAAAAAACAAACCCGCCGGAATCGGAATTCAATATCACTGATTCCAATGATACTCCGGCTCCCCGAGTGATACTAAATTCGAAAACATGGGCCAAAATATCGGTGGAAAATAAAACCAATAATTCCAACACTACACTTCCAATTTGCAAGGATCCAAAGCCAAATGCTGGTAAGTTAAAAAATAAATGTCTACGTACAGGTATATGGGCATATTAATCAAAGAAGACCTTGAATGGTATTTTGTGCATAGATACTAATGTTAAACTATCTACGTCGTCTCTAAATTGTATCTAACCGGTTTTCTAATAAGAACGACAAATTTAATCAAATAAAAACTTTCTCTGTTGTTTTTTTAAGAAACATGGTACCTAACACTGAATCTTAATTATGCCACCGTGTCGACTGTAACTGGGGCAAGAGCCTTAAGGAGTGAACTGAATTGCTTTAAATTTAGTACACCTTCTATGCGTATTGTGTATGCGAAATTATAATTGTATGGTTTTGTGTAAGCAAAAACCTAGTGCTATGTCACCTAGCCAAGTAAAATGTGTTCCCATAATAGATTTCTTGATCTCAGTTCGCATGTGGACCAGGCCTTAATCTAAACAAAAATTCAAAGCCGTCTAAACCTGGCCATACTTCTATGAGACAAATTACTTTGTGTGATTCAGTTTTGTGTGCAGGGGCATAACATTTTATTGATATCAGAATTTATATGGGTTCAGTTTCCTTGCCGCTAAAAAATAGAGGTTTGATATTTATTTATCGATATGTCTGTTCAAACAAAGAGCACCTAAATAGGTTGCGAACCACATTCTTCTCGCATTGACAATTGAAATTTAAAGAATAGCTTTTTATAGCCTATTTAGGCATTTCATCCTCAATTGATTAGTATTTGATTATCACAAATTCTTTACGAAATGTATGCTCAGATTTTAAATATTTTAAGATTATGATGTAAATGAGTTTCGCTTAACACAAAAACTAGCATTCGACAAAGTTATAGCCGTTTTGATGATAGCTATTTCTATCTCATTAATAGAGAAAACAATAGTCAAGACGATTATCAACAAATTTACAATCCCCTTAGCCGATTCTACCCCGGGCTGATGTACACATCTTATCGTTATTTTAGATTACAAATGCTAAATATTTTTTGGAGCTGTTTTCAAAACACTCAATTAATAATAAAAATAAATATATTTATATTTTTCTTATTATAGGTGGTCCAATAAAACCAAATACAACATTGGAATCGCTGGATTTTGTACAGCAAAGACTGTCTTCAACTGTGATGATGGGCGGTTGGTATCGTCCAACAAATTGTATAGCTAAATTTCGCGTTGCAATTATTGTACCCTTTAGGGATCGTTATGCACACTTATCTATATTTCTTAAAAATCTTCATCCTTTTTTGATGAAGCAAAATATTGAATACCGAATATTCGTGATAGAACAAACAAATGGGAAGCTATTTAATAGAGCTGCATTGATGAACATTGGCTATTTAGAGGCATTAAAATTATTACCTTGGGATTGTTTCATATTTCACGATGTTGATTTACTTCCATTAGATGAAAGAAACTTGTACAATTGTCCAAATCAACCGCGACATATGTCAGTAGCAATTGATGTATTCGGTTATAAGTAAGTTATAAGATACATGTTAATAATATATTTTAAAATATTTTTTTTTTGTATTAGATTACCATATAGTTCAATTTTTGGAGGTGTTTCAGGAATGACACGTGAACATTTCTCGAAAGTAAACGGATTTTCAAATTCGTTTTGGGGATGGGGTGGTGAAGATGACGACATGTCAAATCGGTAAGTGCTATTATAAAAACAAAACAATCTGTTAATTTTCTAATAATAAGTGCTAAAATACATTTAATTTGTGATTTTGTATCTACTAATCAAAATAACTACAAACAATGCATATCCATATATTGGAATAGAACTACGAGTATCATGAAGAAAAACCGGCATGACATCTGCTGGTAGCAGGCTAGGTTAGGTTAGGTTAATGTGGCTGTGGATACAAAAACCACAAACTTAGGCCAGAAGAAAGGCCCATTGTGATACCACATGAATCTAGAGAATTACTTCCCACTAGTCGAACCATTTTGAGCTTTTTATAAAGCGAAGGAGATATCTGATATCCTTTTTAGCTAGTTCACTGGGATCATCAAAAGAGTATTCTCCCAGATGAAGTTTGCGTCTTCGTGAAAGAGCAGGGCAGGTGCAGAGGAGGTGAGAGATTGTTTCTTCTTCTTCCTCGTCCATGCAGCTCCTGCAGAAGTCATTTGAGGCTACACCAAGTCATATTGCGTGTTTGCCTATAAGACAGTGTCCCGTAAGGACACCTATTAGGGAGCTAATATGAAGTCTGCTTTGGGATAACAAGTCTTTAGAGCGCTTTAGGTCCAATGAGGGCCATATTAGTTTTGTGGCTGCGCATGTTGGTAAATTGTACCACCTAGAGTTTGCTATCTCGAAAGCTTTTTCTTTTAGCAGAAGTTTACATGTAGCTATCGGTATACCTATCTTCTCCCTTTCAGGTGAAATAGGTATGACGGTTCCATTTTTAGCGAGTTCATCGGCTCTACAATTTCCTGCGATGTCTCTGTGGCCCGGCACCCAGCATAGGTGAATGTTAAATTGCTGCGCCATCTCCATAAGAGACGATCGACAATCGAGGGCCGTTAGAGAGTTGGTCGAGACGCCGTCAAGAGACTTGATAGCAGCCTGACTGTCAGAGAAGATGCGTATATCAGAAGTTGATATCACGTTTTCTCTTAGCCAGGAGAGAACCTCTTTGATCGCTAAAATTTCCGCTTGGAAGACGCTACAATGATTAGGGAGGCGGAATGAGATGCTTAGATTAAGCTTTTCTGAGTACACACCACTACCAACTCCCTCATTTGTCTTGGATCCATCTGTATAAAAATGGATGCTTTTGTCATCCAGGAGTTTTTTATCTTCCCATTCATCCCTGGATGGAATGGATACCTGGAAGTTTTTACCAAATTGGGGTTTTGGGATAGTGTAGTCTATGTACTTTGGTATAGAACCAAAGAGGTTCAGAATGATGGAGTGCCCAACATTGTTGTTGGTCCACTGAGATGAGGCGTTGAGTCTTATGGCTGTACTCGTTGCCACTTGTTTGCTGAAAATGTCGAGGGGTGTCAGATGGAGGAGAGTGTCCAACGCTGCTGAGGGTGTGGTTCTCAAAGCCCCGCTAATGCAGAGACATGCAGTGCGTTGGACTCTGCTGAGTTTGTCGCAATATGTGACTTTCTCCAGTGCAGTCCACCACACTGCAACCCCGTACATAAGTATTGGTCGGATGACCGATGTGTATAGCCAATAAGTTATGCGAGGTTGAAAACCCCATTTGTTTCCTATGGCTTTTTTGCAAAGGAAAAGAGCTGCTGTAGCTTTTTTAACTCTTTCCTGAATATTAGGTTTCCAACTTAATTTTTTGTCCAATATCAGACCAAGATATTTGGCCTCATTGGTGAAAATTAGTGGTACACCTTTTATTGAGGTAGGTACAATTTCTGGGATCTTGTATTTCCGCGTAAAAAGGACGAGGTCTGTTTTTTGAGGATTAATACTAAGTCCACAGTGATCTGCCCATCTAGTGAGCATATTGAGTGCGTTTTGGAGGAGGTCTCTCAGTGTATTTGGATGTTCTCCTATGACGGCGATAGCAACATCATCGGCATACGCAATCACTCTGTAGCCTTCTCTCTCAAGGGATATTAGTAGCTCGTTAACCACTATGTTCCACAGGAGAGGGGACAGAACACCACCTTGCGGAGTGCCTCTACTGACAGACCTTTTCGTACAAAAATCCCCCATCTTAGAGTTGATGATCCTGCTTTTTAGCATTAGATTTATCAATTCACAGAGTGAGTATTCGACGTTTAGGGTCGTCATAGCAGAAGTGATAGCGGATGTGTCAACGTTGTTGAAAGCGCCTTCAATATCCAGGAAGGCCACCATAGTATATTGTTTTTGTTCTAGGGAATATTCGATAGTTCTTACTAAGGGGTGCGAGGCTGTTTCTACCGATTTCCCTTTGCAGTAAGCATGCTGAGACATCGATAGTCTCTTATCAATGCTGTTACGTACGTGGATATGAATCAAACGTTCCAGAGTCTTGAGAATGAATGATGATAGGCTAATAGGTCTTAGATCTTTAGGGTTGACATGCGAACATTTGCCCGCCTTGGGAATGAAAACTACCTTTTCTTCTCTCCATCGCTGAGGTATATGGACCATATCTAGACAACTTTTAAAAATCATCTCAATGATGGGCAGAGTTATGTCAGTCGTAAATTGTAACTCAGCTGGTATGATGTGATCTGGCCCTGGAGATTTATTAGGTTTGAAGACCTTGAGGAAAAGTTAAGTTAATACCCGACCCAGGATGGTTTGTTGTATTAACGTATTTGGAGCTATCAGGAAAGTGGGTGTCAAGTAGCAGGTTTAGCGTTTCTTCGCAAGAGTTAGTCCAAGTACCATCCAAGTTTTTAAGACAACTAGGCATGGTTGGATTTGTCGAGAGAATCTTCCTTATCCTTGATGCCTCCGAGGATTCTTCTATTGAGCTACAGAAGGATCTCCAAGAGGATCTTTTGGCTTTTGGCTATTCTCAATTCCTGTTTATATTTTTTGAGGGATTCCTTATAGGAGTCCCAGTCTTGTGGATGTCTAGTCTTTTTTGCACGATTAAAAAGCCTTCTACAGCCTTTTCGGAGTAAACCCAGTTCAGCAGCCCACCAATATGGTTTCTTCTTTCCCCGCACTGTAGTGAGGGGGCAGGCAGTTTCCATGGCTTTATTAAGGGCTGCTGTAAGCTCGTCGACTTTTTGATCGAGTTCAAAAGCGCACAAGGGCGGATCATAAAGTTCTGGTTTAATCAGATTCTTCAGAGTTGCCCTATATTTTGGCCAATCTGTTTTCCTATAGTTTCGGAATTGGATCGGTTTTGGGAACTCTTCAATAAGTGTGAATTGGATGTATCTATGATCGGAGAACGAGTGCTCCTTTGATACTCTCCAATTCAATATTTTATTTGAGAGATGTAAAGAGACAAGAGTCATATCTAAAACTTCTTGTCGATTTTTAGTAACGAAGGTTGGTTCACTACCTACATTACATACTACCAGATTAGTTGTTAAAATATAATCAAAAAGAGACTCACCTCTGTCATTTATATCGGTACTTCCCCACGTAGTATGGTGCGCATTGGCGTCACAACCGATAATTATGTTGGTTTTAAGTCTTGTTGATTCAGCGACCGTCCTCTCCAGAATGGTACCAGGTAGTGGGCCCTGGTGGTCGTGGCCCAAATACGCTGATACCAGCCAGTAGGTATGGTTGTATATTACCATACTGGCTGTGGTGACGTCTTTATCACTGAAATTAGGGAGTAAAAATACATTTAGATTACGTTTTACTAGTATGGAGGACCTTGGGTTACCTTTTCCTGTTACATATATCACGTAGTAGCCAGGAGTTCTCAATCCTCGAACCAGGGATTTCACAATCCAGGGCTCTTGGATGAGAACGACATCTTCTCCAGTTTTTGTCAGGCGGAGAAGTAAGGAGGCCGAAGCCGTTTTGGAGTGTTGGAGGTTAATCTGTAGTATTTGCAGCATTTTGGCCACAAGTCGGCAGATCAACCTCCACCACTGTTAGATCCAGCTCACCCAGATCAGACGAAGAGGAACCTAATAGTTCATCTTCCTCCTCACTGGGGAGAGCTTTGTCATTTGAGTCCTCGGTCTCCATAAGGGATAAACCTACGACGTTTTTAGAAGAAGAATGTGCCGCGACAGAAGAGGGCCCTGCCACATTCTCATCCAGGTGAAGGTGATGATGTCACTGGGACTCCCTACGTCTTGCGGCACAGCTTCTGAAGAGGGTTCAGAGGAAGACCGTGCTGCGACAGAAGAGGGCCCAGGTACAACATCATCCCCATCCAAGGAAGGGAAGGTGATTGTAACACTGGAACCCCCAACGTCCTGCGACACAGCTTCCGAAACGGGTTGTGGAGGCTCGCATGAAGCGTCTACCTCATCTTTTTTGTAGATACGTAGCGTAATTGTCCCGAAACCGTATCTAATCACTCCCTTATCTCTCGCCAGAGAAGCCACAGAGTCCTTATTGATTACGATAATCGCATTTCGATAAAGACCCTTTGGCTCCTCCAGTTTCACGATCTTCCAGTCGTGACAAGGGAGGTCCGGGTTGCTAATCTTTATGATATCGCGTATGTCATCCGGACATGAGGGTTCTATAGGGATCCAAGCGCGAGCTCTCGGCCTGCATAGAATGTCTTCCTTTGCAACGACCTCGAGTTTTGCACCTGGCCAAACTTCGCCCAGCATGCCGACAGCAAGCGTATAAAGATCGCGCGATCTCTGATCTTTACAAGCGATGAGCTTGACATGACCTTGATGCCAGCCCTCATCGCTTGTTACAGGTGGCGGACCCGGATGCTCCCGCATGACTTTTAGAAAGCCAGCCGAGAGCTTCAGATTCACCATCTGCCAACGTTCAGATGTAATCGTGCCATCAATATTGCTCCTATCAATGACCGCAATTATGATTTTATTGGATTCCTTAAGTACGTCACTAAAAGGTTTAGTGAGAGGTACTCTAGGAATGTTAGGAGTGCTGATGTTTTGCACTTTAGGCTTTTTAGGGACGGAAGTGGACTCCTCCAAGGACCTTTGTCGCTTTGACGTGGAGTCGTGGCGACTAGTTTTTTCTAGGATGGATTTAGCCCACTCCTGCCTCTTGTTAAGGATGGGATTACTTCCATCCCCCAGTGTTGAACCAGAGGATTTTAGAATCCTCATCGCATACCGCCGTTGTTTGTATGAGCTCCTAGGAGCATTTTGGAGAGGTTTACTCTATTTAGTAGTGGAAAGATCATTATTCACGAACGACAGCCGACGTTGCCGCCGAACTGCCGCCCGGTGTACCGGTTTGACGTTTTTGCTTCCAGTACTGTTTTTGTTTTTGGTTTTGTTTTTGTTTAAAATTTTCCATCTGATTCCCACGAGTAGCGAAGTAAAGGGAGGGTCCATCTGTGCAGAGATTCGCTTACACAGATAAGGCTAGCTAATCCGGAGGTCGCCTGGTATCCGGATACTCCGTTAACGACTGAGCTATTTTTAGAAAATTGGGCCCTCAGCCTGGCTGATCATCGGCACGGGTCGTATAACACCTTAGATCCAGTCCAATTGGAAAGTTGAAGGGAAGGATAAGTTTTGGAATAGGAGAGACGAACAGCAATTAAGCCATAAACGTCCCAGAAGGAAGCTAGGTGTTGACAGATAGTGATACACTATACAGTCAGGGGATAAGGAGACATCAGCCAGCATAGTAGCACAAAGCCGACGGAGGAGGGAGTAGGGATAGGGAAGGGTAGAGGCGAGCGACCTTTGGTTTCAGGACTGTTCTGGAGAAATAATTCCCGAGAATCATTGACCTTACTCAGCTTCTACAACTCGACAAGTTCGACGCTCAGGTAGAAGAATGTATCTACTAATCAAAATAACTACAAACAATGCATATACATATATTGGAATAGAACTACGAGTATCATGAAGAAAAACCGGCATGACATCTGCTGGTAGCAGGCTAAAAGACATTGGAATCTATGTGGAATTATTGTGATGGGGTATGAATGAGCTAGAAATTGTAAATAGAAGAAGATAATTAAAGAAGTAAATAGAGAAGAATGCATACTAATTTATCGAGAGTTTAATGGAGACAATGAAAAACATTTTTCTTATTATTTCTTATTTGGTTTTTGTATAATCATCTAATTTAATTAGAAGTTGCAATTCTAGTTTTTATTTGAGGGAAGTGACAAAGCTTTTAAAACGATTTTTCCCTACACCAAAAACAACTTTATTTAAAAAATTTTCAAGACACGTTCAGAAACTATACTTCAATACCGCGTCTTTTCCAACTGATATTTTGAAACTGCATCAAACACAATGCTAATTAAAAATTACTTAAATTTTATATTTATTTTATTTAAAAAAAAAGCACAGAAAAAAAATATAAACATAAGAAATTTTGACAATGAACAAAATTGTTTATTGACTAATGTTATATATGTCAGCTGCTTTAATTTCACTTGAAGTGATTTCGGAAAGTATTCGAAGTTAAGAAATCGATCGAATGATATAACCCTGAAAACAATTTCACTCGATTTTCAATTTTGATTTCGAACTTATAAGTGTGGTGTTATAACCATATTAATTATTTAATAATTACTCAAGTTAGTTTAGATTTAAGTTCTTGTGAACATTTAAATTGTACCTTAATTCACATGTTATTATAACGGTAACTGCTAGTACAATTTAAAGTAATTTATTATCAGAAAACTTATTTTTTTTTAAAATAAACATTAAACTGTCATTTTAGTTCACGTGAACATTTTAATACTAAATTTCACTTGAAAAACTAGGGCCAATAAAATTGAATTTAAATTAACTTTGTGAACATCAAAATCTAATTTCAGTTCACCTGAACATTGAAATTCACGTGAAAATCAATATTTTGAAACAATTCAAAACTTAACTATATAAAACGTTAAGTGAAAATTATAATTTCGCCTCATATTTTTTATTTTCATTTAGCATTTACATATATGTAAAAGAAGAAACTTCTTTTTGTTTTATAAGCAAACTTATTTTTTTAAGTAAACATTAGAATGTCAGCTGTGACAAATATTCAAAACTATTTAAAAAAAATATACATACATACATATGTATGTATGTATGTAGGTATGTACAGAATGTAAAACTCGAAATGTCATTCGCGTTCACCTGAACATTGAAATTTACTTGAAAAATTATACTGTAGGCGATAGATCGATATTTTCGACATTTTTTAAACGATGTAACTTCGAAACGCTTGCTCGTAGAAAAAAAGTTACTTAAGTTATTTTGTAGTATATTTCCTGATCAAGATACAAAGTCTAGCTTAAAAAGTCTAGCATTTTTTTTTTTTGGGAATTTAGTCAGACAATTGCAATGAAAAGGCATTGTAGCTGTTTGAACTCGGTCGATATAACAAAACAAAATCTAGTAGCTATTACAATATATGAATTTTGTTTATATTCTCATCTAGTAACTATGACAACTATTGAATTTTGTTTAAATTCTTCTTGTTTACTTGGCAGTAAACAGCTGAGTCAACTAACTCGCTCACACAGCTTAATACTTATCAGTTCCAAACATTCCCCTTTTTTCTGTTTATATTTTTGTCCCGCCTTTCTTAAGTTCCACATTAAATTTACAGGCAGTGCCATTAAGGTGTTAGGAAGCTTCAACAAAAATGTCTGTTCCATGGTAGTTGTCATTTAGCTTAAAATTGTTGCTTGTTGCGAAAATTACCATCAATTATCAATTGATATTTATTAATTTACTAGCTGTTACTCTCGGCTTTGCCCTCGTGGTAAACGAAAATCAAAATGTTACATAGAGACATTACATAGAGCAACCAAAAGTAACGCTGTCTATTGTTAAAGTGATGAAGCACGATTTTTCTAGGTTCACCCCCGCTACTTTTAGTTTTTGCCCTTGCGCCTTATTCATTGTCATAGTGGAACTAACTTTAATGGGGAATTGGAGCCTTTTGAATTGGAATTGTATTTAAATCTGTAGGAATTAATGGGATTCGAGGAATAATTACATTTTCACCCTTACAAATGCCGGTTGAGATATTAGCACTAATAATGTTTCTAAATTTCGCATAAGCAATGCTGGATAGCTCATGTGAGTTAAGAAACTCTATTGGGTATTTAGAGGTCTGTTCTGAGTCCACGAGTGTGTCTATTGAAAAATACTGACTCATATTTTGGGTTACTTCATCCAATAAGTTTGATTTCATTTTTAAAACAACATCGTTTCTTGGTGCTGACAGAGAAATTTACTATCATGTATATAATTTTGTAAATCAGGTTAAACACTTCTAATAAGTTCAGAAATGCTATGCACAAAACTTCTAAAATCTTCCGTTAGGGCACATAGCCCTCGCCATCGGTTCTTACCCGCACTTTTTTAATAGTGTTTCAGCATAGTTTCGTAGGTTGATGCCATTATAAGAAATGCCTTATGATAGGCAATGATCTAAGGCCCATAAGCAAAAGGCAAATAATGATATGTTACTAATAAGTGTTCTAAAAAAATACATCGAATATTTAATTATAAGTGTTACCAGTGGATTTGCTCTTTTGAGCTTTTAATGAGGTATTTTACCGCGGTAAGAAGTTGCTTAAAACAGTCTTCGGCCTACACAAAAATTTATGTCATAATACTGCTATATTGAGGAGTAAAGTACGGAACAAAAAAAATCACATTTATAATATTAATGTGAGTTTTCAATTACAATTGGAGACACTTTACAAACTCAACGAGTAGTACCTATGCGCAAAAAATATTAGCACTGGCTAATTTTAAAGTATGTATCAAGGCTTCAGTGTTTTCTTTTGATCGCGGTTTTTTGTTGTTAAATCATAAAAGGAGTATAGCGCTTACATATTAATTAATTCTTACTTATGTACATATATTTGTAATTTTCTTGAAAAAAAAAACATTTGTCAGTCGCACTTTCACAAAATAAGAAAACACAAAAAGTTGTGAGCGCAGTCGAAATGTCTTAAAGCTTTTTAGCTTGAATTTCGCCTTGATTTAAAAGCCATAATTCATATGAAATATTGAAGTAAACATTGTACAAAATTAAGGAAACAAATCGAGTTGTCTTTTTCAATATATTTGGCGGATGGTGACAAAAATGTTGTGACAATTTTATAATTTACCCAAATGGTAGATAGTCAAAATTTATATATTGTTGTAAAGTCTGGAACTTTGCATGCATACTCTTATTAATTTCTTTTTTATTTTCAGGTTAAAGCATGCCAACTTGTTCATATCCCGTTACCCGGTAAATATTGCTCGATATATGATGTTGACCCACCAAAAAGAGAGGGCCAACCCAAAAAGGTAAATATTTAATACAGAAGGGTATCATTTATTCCTAAACAAAAACTATTGTTACTTTATTTATACATATGTATATCCTAAGCACTTCCTAAAAGAAGTAAAAAAAGGGTAATACAACAAATTAGATGAGTTGATTCGCAAATTTTGAATCACTAAGCCATCACAAACTCCCCGCCTTCGATTTGAGAACCATAACATATTTTTTAAAGTATTTGATTCAATCTACAGTTTTATCTATTCAACATTTTTTGCTTTAAAAAAATAAATTCTAGTATAGTTGTTGTAACAAAAACAGTTTTTTTAGAAGCTAGAAATAAAATTGTACTTATATTGGACAGTTCAAACTAAAATCCTTAAATAGTCGCTTTTAAGTTGTTTTGTGTGTCAAAATAATGCTCCCAACCGATGATGTCGCTTGTATCACTTCTTGGTTTTATAACAATAGTAGCAATATTCCTTCGGAAACTTTTTTAAAAGCAAAATTATGTAGAATTCAAAAAAATCAAGAATTCAAAAATCTCGAAACACACAATTCTCGAATGCAAAAATGTTTACGGGCGCTTCGTTAACATTGTCTGAAAAATTAATATATTTATTATTGTAATCATGTTTGCAATTGTAACAAAGGTTTAATAAATAAATTAGGTTATTTAATTATATCTCTCTTTGCAAAATATACAACACTCGTGACTATTTCAATCTTCTCAATGTTGCATAAGCAGTCGAAAAAGTAAAGTAAAACTAAAATGGTTTAGTTTGACATAATCTACATCGTTGCAACAACACCTAGGCCCATGTATTTTCCTTTGTTTCAGTCTTTTGTTAATCTAATTAAACAAAAATAACCCAAAACACAAAACAAAGTTAAATCGTGTTACAGAAGGCTTAACGTTTTAGCAGAAAGATCACATATTGGCCTCTATAAATTAATTGAAATTCTGTCATTCAGGAATAGTTACCAAATAAAAAACGAACAATCTATGTTGCGTTCGGTGCGGGAGGTCGAAAACATGAATTTAAATTTAGGTCAACATCATGACACAACTCACAAAATTATGCATTTTCTTGTTTTTTTCGTTTTGATTATTGAAATTTTGTTTATATATACATATATGTATGTACATTAATTAACTACATAAATATATTGCTGTATTTACCTTCAGTTTAAAACTCAAAAAGGTCAAAATCAAATCGCGACCTCTAGATTTGTGTTCATTCGAGATTTTACAAATACATACAAATATTTTTTCCAGATTTTGTTTTTCGAAATTACGTCATGGACCCCTTTAAGTCTCGGCAGTAAATTCACCTTTATTTCCTGCTAGTTCACGTTTCATGGCGAAATTGTTAAGGAAACAAACAAACTTTACCCTTTACTTTAAAATTCTTTTCAAGTTTCCCCGAGAAATTTTGTCCTGGAATGTCAAGTCAGACCATGTTAATTGAATGGGTATTCAAGATATCTTACTCTGAAATTCAAAAGAACTTGAAACTCTCGGACTTTGAATCTTTTTTTTTTTTATTATTTATTATTTATTTATTCCATCTATCGAGTACAATCTCTTTTAGACTAACATACTTAATTATAATGTTTATATATAAAAAAAAATATAAATATAAATACCTACATATGTATATAATCTTAAATAAATAGTAAAATAATTTAAAAAATAAATCGCCTCATAAAAGAATTTCATTTAAAGCATTTTTAAATTTTACTCTACTCCATTGTAAGTTAATTACATCGCATACAGAATTAAAAAAAGCACAAGAACGAGATATGGGATCACTTTTTCCATAGTTGGTGTAATGACGCGGTATAGAAAAAAAGATATTTCTTTCCCTGAGAGGTCTTGAAGGAACATGAATTGGGTAAAGTGCAAGCAGCATAGAACAATCTAACATCTCTGGCTAAAAGAACAAAACACTGTTTCCTTCTGATTTGAAGGGTTTTCAAACCTAAAAGTAAGCACCTCTGGTTATAGGAGGGCATAATATTATCTACCCAGTTCAATTTACGTAGAGCATATCTAGTGAATTTACGCTGAACAGCTTCTATTCTATTAATGCTTACTGCATAAACTGGGCACCAAATACAACTAGCATATTCTAACGAAGATCTCACCAATGAGATATAAAGCATTTTTAAAGTGTGCGGATCAGTAAATTCCTTTGAATTTCTCATTAGAAAACCCAGCATTTTATTTGACTTCGAAAACATATAGTCATAGTGATCATTAAAAGTTAACTTCCTATCGAAAACAACACCTAAATCCTTAAAAACCGAAACCTTATCAAGGCTTGTATTATTAACCTTATATTCAAAGTGAATAGGGTTGCGTGATCTAGTATAAGACATTTGCTTACACTTGGAGATATTGAGATGAAGGCAGTTATCTTCACACCATTGAAAAATACAATTGAGGTCATCTTGCAAAAGATTGCAATCAAGTGGAAAATTGATACGTTTGTAAATTTTTAAATTGTCAGCAAATAGTAAATTTTCAGAAAATTTGACACAGTCGGGAAGGTCGTTTATAAAAAGAACAAACAAAAGTGGTCCGAGATGGCTTCCTTGTGGAACCCCTGAAAAGTTATAAATTCTTTTTGATGTTTTACATCCAATTTTCACAAACTGTGTACGATCTGTTAAATATTGATCTTACCAATTCAATAATTGAGAATGAAAACCAAGGTGTTCTAGTTTTTTTAATAACACGTCATGCTGCACCCTATCAAACGCCTTTGAAAAGTCGGTGTATGACATCAACTGGCTTACCCCGTTCAATACCTTTCGTACAAAAGTGTGAAAAAAGAGACAAGTTAGTTGTAGTTGATCGTTTACTCACAAACCCGTGTTGATTGTCTGAATTCATAAATCCTTTTTTTGACAATGGCTTCAAAAATTTTTGGAATAGTTTGAAGCTTTGAAATCGGTCTGTAGTTAAGGACATCCTGCTTCGAGCCTGTTTTATGAATTGGCGTAATGACTGAAATTTTCCAAGTATCTAAGAACTGACCAAGACTGAGTGATAAATTAAATAATTTTAAAAGAGGTTTAGAAAGACCATATCTGCAGAATTTTAGGAACATAGGAGCAATTTCATCACTGTCATGTTTTTTATTGTCATCCAAAGACGAAAGTTCTTCCAAAACTTCTTCTTCCGTTAATTCCATTTGACCTAAACATGTTATTGGCTGTTGGTTAATGACAAAATTCGACTGAAAAAAATCAGCAAACATATCACAAATCTCTGTTTCATCGCATGAAATTTTATCTTCAAACCTCATGTTGAGGGGTAAACCATAAGATTTCCTTTTACCATTTAAAAATGTCCAAAAAGCTTTCGAGTCAGATTTGATTTTCATTTCTAGACCCCACGTATACTGGTTATACAAAAACTTTTTTAGAATTTATTTCGTATTCTTTCCTTTGGTTTTTGAACTGCTCACGGTAAACTGAACTGGATTGATATTTTTTTTGAAGTTTATTGAGCTTGTTTTTCAAATGACTTAGTCTTTTATTAAACCAAACAGGTTTACAGTTCTTTACTATTCTTTTAACTGGCACAAAACCCATTTTTGCTTCTTTAATTTTACATCTAAATTTAGAGAAGTTAGTTTCCAAATTATTCGTATCGAAAAAGCTGTCCCATTCAACATCAAAGAAAAACGCTAGCATAAGCCAACGATATCTCATAACTTACAAATTTATAACTTACAGCTAAGAGAACGCCCCCACCTCTTTCATCACCAGTGTCATACCTATCTCTTCTATATACGTGATAATAACTATCAAATAATTCAGTAGAATATATTGCACTGGTAAGCCAAGTTTCAGTGAGAGCCAGTACAGGAAAATGATGATCAGCAGCAGCAGCAAAAAATTAATTTGTTTCGGTTCTCATTCCGCCAGCATTTTGGTAGTAAATAATGGGTGATTTTTTTGAGGTTAGGATTTTCATGCATTAGTATTTGACAGATCACGCGGGATTTCAGACATGGTGTCAAAGAGAAAGATGCTCAGTATGCTTTGACATTTCATCATGAATAGACTTACTAACGAGCAACGCTTGCAAATCATTGAATTTTATTACCAAAATCAGTGTTCGGTTCGAAATGTGTTTCGCGCTTTACGCAAATTTTATGCGTTTTTTTTAAAAAAAAAGTTCTCAAGCTCTTAAAAAATCACCCATTATATTAAACAATGTCCTCTTTTCAATGGAGGACAATAAATACATAATGAGTGATTTTTTAAGAGCTTGAGAACTTTAAAAAAAAAAAAAAACGCATAAAATTTGCGCAAAGCGTGAAACACATTTCGCGAAACACACACCAACATGATTGTTGGGAGCAGATAAACCAGCAGCAGAGTACTTAGCAACAGAAAGCATTTCTCCAACATTTATTGCAACAACATCTTTATGAGCAACAAAATTAGCAACAGCCTCAGGAACATTTACAACAGCAGCATCTTTAGGAACTTCAACACCAGCAACATCTTTGCGAACATCAACAGCAGCAGCAACATCCGTATTATCCGCAGCATCCACAGCATCCACATCAACTACAGCATGTTCATCCTCATCAGCAGCATCCACATCAACAACATTATCATCCTTCGCATCTTTAGAATCATCATCATCATTAACAATACCAACATTGTTTCTGGCAACATCATCAGAGAAAGTAGAGAGGTCGGTAGATTGAGCTTTGATATTTGCAGAGTCCACAACCACAGTCGCGGAGCAAGCAGGTTCATCAGTGTACACACTTTCTTTTTGTTGTAGATCATTCGGCGAATTATCGGTGGATGAATTTGAAAGAGAGTCTTTTATTTCATTTGCAATTAATGGTAGTGGTTGATTGACTATTGGAAGGGAAAGAGCAGCCTTTGTACTATTTTTCTTATTATTATTATTATTTTTTTGGCCACTTCCCTTGTCCCCCCATTATTATGAGTCGAAAGATTAACTACCGGTAAAATGGATCGAAGAACTCTTTGGGAATAGACATTAGAATTATCATTTTTTTTGTTCTTGTTTTTACTTTTTGTAGCAAGATTTAAATTATCATCTATTGGCACTGGGCATTTATATGGGCATACAACTCAGATTTCAATTCACTGAGAGACACTTTTATATTACTAATAGAGCTTAGAACAAAATCAAGTTTGGCAAAAGATTTAAGACTGGTATTAGTCATGCAGGTGTTACACCTCCAGCACAGATTAGCATTAGTTTCAATTACTTTTAGAATGCTTGGACATATATTAGAGCACGAAATATGAAAAGTCAATGAACAAATTCCGCACAATATTGTTTCATCATTATTAATGATTTATCACACTCAAAACAAATAGTAGACATTGCAATGCAGGGCCAAACAAAAACACGTCTTGACTATTCAACGACACAAATTTCTGAATCTTTCGAAAATATTCCTTTGGCTTCAAAAGATCGGGAGTAAGAAGTTTGCGACTCTGAACTTATGATATCAATATTCTAATACAAAATTAATTGTTGTCGCTTTTCCTTTTTATTCTTTTTCTAAACAATTGTATTTTTTTCAGATATGAGAATCTCGTAAATGGAGTGAATAAGTTCGACATGGATGGTCTCAATTCCATCAAATATGATATTTATAGTTTTAAAGAGTATCCGCTTTTTACTTGGTATTTATCAGAACTCAAGATGTCGGATCAAAGATGATGCAGTAAATTAGCGCTTAAATACAAAACATTCCTTTTTAAATTATAGCTAAAGTACCAAGTTGTAAATATGAAATCATTTGTTGTTTTAATATAAAATAAATCGTTATTTCATTCAGTTAAATTAACTTTTATTTTTACTTTTCAATACTTTTGAAAACATAACGAGCAAACAGAAGAATTGGAAATCTTATATGATAAATAAACGTGGGCTTCAAAAATATTAAATGCAAATAGAAATGGAAAATACAAAAACTGGACTTTGAAGGTAAGGTTTGTTTATTGAGTCAAAATTAAAGTTGATACATACATTTTAATAAGAAATTCATTCTTAAACTAAGTTAGCAGTCTAGTTTATTTTTGTATTTAATTTTATGTGTTTATTTTTATTTTACAGTTAAAGCGATTGAAAAATAAACATTAAATTCAAAAATAATAATAACGACATTAATATAAATTGTAAATTGAAGTTTGCAAAAGATGCAAACATTCATGTTTATAATTTAATATATATTTGTTAATTAATTAGCAGCCATGAAATTTAATATAGTTATAACAATTTAAAATCTATGCAGTCGTAATGAGCTACGACACATGGCATCAAAACAAAATCTTAAGTTTCCATTTATTAATCAGTTCGCAACAAAAAATAAGCAAATTAAGAGCATATAAAATGTAGATACTTTATAAAGACATACAAAAAAAATTAAAAATAAAAATATCAATCTTATGTAATGTGTAAATAAGAAGAACCAAATCACATAATGCTGCAAGGCATTGCACAGCAGAGAGGCAAACACACTGGGACAACAGCTGCACCTGATTTACTTGAGCTCTTCGATTTATATCCTGATTCGTATTCGTACATTCCTGATGCTTTTGCATATTTTCCCTGAATTGATTTATTAAAAGTAATAAATATAAGTTAATGGCAGTATTTAAAAACTTACGGAAGCAGCATAACCACCAGACATACTCTCTTCTTTTTTAGTTAGCATGTCATGTCCTGGTGGATAATATACGGCTGGTCCTGCTTTATTCACGCTCGGTATAGTTTGCTGGTTTGTTGTGGCTAGAGCTGTTTCAATTTCTCTTTTTGGACGATGACTGGTATCCACGAGTTTGCTATCAACGTTATCCTAGATAAACGGAAAAAGAGGTTAAATGAAGTGGAAATAATCTTTCTCAACTGCTGCTTCTGTTATAACAGTTAAAAGCATTACTTTCATATAAAATTTTGAGCTTTAAGAATAGCGAACAAAAGTGGACTTTGGCAATGATGGCACACAATGTTAACTTTAAAAGCATAAGCGGAACTTTAATTAACTTTTTTTTTACCTCGCCCAATGAATCCAAGAGTTCGTTAAGTTTTGCTGGAGGACGTCCAGTCGTATCAGGATATACAACACCATCCACAGGAAAGGGAGGCGGTTGTGATGTTGGAGAATCATAGTTAGGCCCGCGGCGTGAATTTATAGTAGACGATGAATAATCATAGGTAACAGAAGTATTTTGTGGAACATAATTGTCTTTTGGACCATAGTTGTCTCTGGGGTACTCAATGGTGACGTTTGGATGCAAATTATCCCTAGGTGAGCCGTTAATTGTGTTTACGGTGTTTGTTGATTCTCGGTAGTAATAGTTGTTTGTTGAGCCATTCGGATAATGCGGTGATTGTTGTGGTCGTTGTGGTAAAAGCGTATGAGAAGGAACGTTATTTGGAGAGAAAGGAGGTCCTTGAATAGTGCTAGTATTATGTTCAGTTTTGTTTATATTGTAAACAATAGTTTTTGATGTAGGTTGAATTGGCTGCGAAACAAGGTGTTCATTTCTTTGTGTACGATAGTCTTGGGATTCATTAATCTCATAAATACGATTAGTGGAATTAACTCCCATCTGGCGGTCAATATTTGGATTGTTAGGACCATTTGATGAATTATTGTAACTTTCCGAGCTATAAACCACTGTTTGTGGTAAATTTGGTTCAGAAATGAATTCATTTCTTGAAGAATTGTGAACGTTATTTTTATACAATATAGTTCTGTTATTTATTGTATTATTATCAGCTGGAATTTCGTAGGTGTAGGTACGAACTGTTGTAGTCACCTTTGTTCCAGGTATAGGCAAGATATCATCGGAAAGGTGTAGACTTTTCGAATCATTTTCCAATAACATTGGCACAAGTACATTGTTTTCAGAATGAGATGAACTAGTGGTATCAAAAACAGTTGATGTATTGACATTTTTAGAAAGAGATTTATCTATAAGTACAGAATAAAAAGTTATAAATACAGAGAATACAAATTAAAGTGAAAAAAAAACACTATACTTGATTTATAAGAAATATCATTTCGCATTATGTCCTTCATTGTTGAATTAGGATCATCAGATGAGCTATAAGAACTGTATGCCGTTACGTTTTCCACTTCCATTGGCAATTGATGAGATTTTACTATGCGTGTTGTTTTTGTAATTGTTCCTGTTGGTTCTCTAGAATTTGAATTTGAAGTTAATATCGTATATTCATTAAATTTTGTTTGGTTTTAACTTACATTGTTTTATAGGTGGTGCTTGAAGTGTGAATATCTGTAAAAATCATGAACAAATTTTTATTCTCCAAAACAAGTTCATATAAGTAAAAAAATACTAACTGCATATCTATATACAACTAGCAAATTAATAGTACAATTATTTTTAAGTGTAGACGTTTGTTTATAGGGACATAAATAAATTTATAGTTGGATCTTAAACTAATTCTTACGCAGGCAAATCAAGAGATGAAATTAATGTTGTATGAAAAATGAAATATTTTTTTCTCAAAATCTCACATACAACTAACGATTTGTTGTAAGTCTTGCAATCAAGATCGTGGGATGAGTAGGGGCCAAATTATAAAGGGGAATAGTAATAAAATTAAAAACGAAAGAAATAAATAAAAAAAACTCTTATTATCATATTGAAATCAGGGTGGCGCAGAAGAAACTAACTGATGAGCCTTAATACTTTTAAAGAGTTATTATTGTTTTTCAGCTCTGAAAAAATTGTCTTTAAAATTACACTTTTCGCCAAGGTGATTTTCCTGGCAGTAAAATTGGACTTTTTTAATGGGTTTTGATGGATTTAATTCAATTTGACTTCAAAACTAATTTATCACGTTATTTTTTTGAGATATTACTTTTTAAAATTCGAAAAATACGTTTATAAGGCTTTATCAGTGACTGAGCCGTTGCCTATCTTAATTTATGAACTACATTTTTTTCAATAAAATTAGTGATGATTTTTCAAATATTATATCCCTTTCTTCAATATACAGTTGCAATATTAATATTATTTCATAAAATTTCATAAAAAGTTGTTAGATTTAACCTGTCTGAAAAAAATCTGAAAGAAACGCTTACCATTTATGCTGAAACGGTTTTCAACAGAAAATGGCAAAACGGTTTGAAAGTAAGTTTTTTCTTGTAACAAATCGGTTGTGTACACAATTCTATTATATCAAGTTTTTGAAATATAATAAAATATACAAAAATAATGTTGAAAACGGGTGTTTCTTCTAATTAAAATTAAAGTTTTGATTCGAAATCAGCACCAAAACGTATTTTTCAAAACTAGTAAAGTATATAAAGTGAAGTAAAGACTCATACCTAATGAGAATTTCCAAAAACTAAGTAAGATACTAAAATGATTTAAATTGTATCTATCAGAAAAAGATTTGTACTTTCCAAAATGAGCATACAATTTATTGTTTAGAGTTGTTTTTAACATTTTAAAAGGAGCATATTTTAAAAACCTGATGTGATAGAAAAATTTAAAGGCGAGATTCGAAATAAGGACAATTATTTAAAAAAGTATTGTTTTTTTTTGTTGTAAGACAGAAAAAAAATGTAATTTTGTCGACAAATGTTATTTAATTATATAACAACAAATAATATTTAATGTATGTACGTACATATGTATATTGAGAAAAAATAACACTAATGGCACGCTACTAAAAAAAATCAAATGTTTAGATTGATATATTTTACGAAAGATTTATTAGCCTTTCAACGCAAACATTGTACTACTATACTAGAGCCCTATATCGGTCATACTATAAAGATACTCTATCAAGTAGTAAGAACTTGAATGTACTAGCTTTAACTTACACTGTCTTTAGACTTTGACTCCTTAAAAAATTCAAGATTTGAAAATCAATGTGTATCCACTGTCACTTCCCTTTAAGCCCTCTTTTTCTTTTCTAATGCTACCCCTTTGGCATGAAAACAGTTTAATATAAAAAAATCTGTTATGCATTTTTTCTTTCATGAAATTTCTTCAGTTATATAGGGTTTTCCAATAAGAGGTTTCAGTTTAAATAGTCCACTATTTGTTCAACTGTCATTTTTTGACATTTGACAAATAAAAACTACGTAATAAAAAGTTAACAATACACGTTTCAACAGCCCATTCAAATAGTTACAACTCAATACAAAATTATCATTGTTAATAGCATATAAATGTTTTAAATATTAAATTATTTTTGTAATGTATGTACATATGTACATATGTATTTTTTTGTTTATTTCTACAAAAGATGAACATTTTAAATTCAAGTTGTGACATTTAATATTTGTATTAAAAGTAAGAAGATTTATTGATCTTAAATAAAAAGAAAACCTGAAGGTCTGTTTTAAAAGGCGGACAATTTGTTCTCATTTTTACATTTTCAGTTTCAGGAATAACATTATATTATGGTAACATAATTATTAAATAAACTTCTTTGAAAAGAGGGCGTTGTTAACTTATCAAAAAATACATTCTTCAACTTTTAACATTTTATTTGACGTTTATAAATCTGTATTCTGAGAAATTTAAATTCTTTTTATTTCAAATATATTATGATGACACTTTTTGGACTCGCTTGCTCAATTTTATTTCCCATCAGACTACAGTCTATTTGAAAAACTCTCCATATTTTTTCGCCTGCTTTTTCAAAATGAAGAAAAAAATTAAAAAACTCTTAATTTTCATAGAAGATTTAGAAAAGTTAAGAAATATTTTCTGATTTGTATAAATTATAAAGTTTTGATGATTACTAATACGATTAACAAAGTAATTGTTTTTATCATTGTATTCATTCGTGCATATGATATAATAGTCTATCTTTAAAACCACTAAGTAAAAAAAAGAGACTGAACCATACAATAAAAACCATATAAATAAAAGAATATAAACAAGTGATCGAACTGGTAAGAAAATCCTTGTAAATATTGTATACATATGTATGTATGTATAAGAGCAAATAGAGGCAAGCTCTTGGAAACAGATTTTATAGGAGGCGCAATGTAAATATCGCCCTCTTAAAAACACTTATAATTTTAGAAGAATATTTCATTGTTAATCACCCCTATTGTGGTAACCGACATTGGAGAAATCTCAGAAACATATTTTGATGTAGTTAAAAATATCAAATGCGTGACGTAAACACAATATTTGTTCCGATTTTCTCTGACAGCAAAACACAACACTGCGTAAATTTATCCCGTAGGCAAATTTTAAGATTCAAGATAATGGTCAGCAAATGTTGTTGTTAATTGTTATTTCGTTACTTTAATTGTGATTACTTTTTAAGGAAAAAAATTCAAATCAAGTCGAAGGCAATTTGAAAAGCAAATATTCTGGAAATAGAAAAATCGTCTCGACCTGATGTTGATGCGCTGAATTTTGTTTATTATTTATTTTTATATTTTCTTTCTATTTTAGTTTATTTTTGTTGAGTTTTTATGCAATCAGGGCCGGCCCAAGCCAAACTTGCGCCCTGTGCAAGATTTGTAGAAAGCGCCCCTTTTTTATATTTTTTTTACACATAAACTGATAAACAAGCATAAGCCTTTCCCAGATTACCCAGGAGGTAGACTTTCAAATTTTCAATGCGTTTTTTTTTATTGAGGTATCCCCAGGAGGCCTAAACCATTAAACTAAAACGCAGCGAAGAAATGAGCAGAGGGGAAACTTTTAAACTTGGAAACTTACTTTTCTGGCCTTACATTTTGCAAATTCAGAAATGAGATCATCAAAGTCTAAAGAATTTAATAATTTCTTTTCAATGGACATTATAGATAAACCTACCAATCTCTCTTGAGTCATGGTTGTCCTAAGATAATTTTTAATAATTTTAAGTTTAGAAAAACTACGTTCTCCTGAAGCTACCGTGACCGGGATTGTATTAAGGATTTGGAGAGCAGTTACTAAATTCGGAGCAAAATCTTCAAGGTTTGAACTAAAAATAAAATTTAACATATCTAAACTTGAGCTTTGTGGCGTAACAAGCTGGGATATTACGGTTAACTCTTGAAACAATTCTTCTCCATCTAAATATTTAAAACTACTTTATGTTAAAACATTCTGCAAATTAAGGCATGAAGCACGTACATTTTTATTTTTTAAACATTCGCTTATGTTACTCAAAAATGTAAAATTGATACTATACGTATCAAACCTTTCAAGTATTTGAAAAAAAAAAATCAACTTTGAATCTTTGTTTCGGCTAATATAGTTTCAGGACATTCATCAGCATAAAGTATTTTTCTCCGTTGAGATCGCAATGATGAAGCTACAAGAAACATATTTGGTATTTCTAGGGAACTAGCAATACGCTCGGTTAATTGAACATACCTACTCATTAAATTTTTCATCGGAACGCATTAAAATCAAACTGTTTTTTGTATTTTCTAAAACTGTTATGCCAGTTGACAGATTAACGGACGAACTTTGCAAATATTTACTAGTTTAATTTATATTTTCTAAAATATCAAACCAAATTAGCAGGCAGCTAATAAATGTAAAATCAAAAATTTTATTTCCTAACGATTCCGCAATGTTTTTTGCCTCTAGATTTCTTAATTTTATAGGGCTTCATATATTTCTTGAATTGAAAAAAAGTTAAACAAACATTGAATTGTATCGAAAATTTTAACTGCATAAAATGAGAATGAGAACCGAGCAGCATCATTAACCACTAAATTTAAGGAATGCGGGCAACATGGAACCAAAAATGCTCTTGGTTCCAGGGTTCGAATTCGATTCTGAACACCCGCTTCTTTTCCTTTCATATTCATATTCGAACCATTATCATAACTTTGGCTTGTCTTGTCTTCAAAATACGTCACTTCTATTAAAAACTGGTAGCTATTTATTTAATATTAATTAACCAACAAAGCGAAAAAACAATTGAAACAATCTGCATTCTGCACCAGACTAGATATATGTACATTAAAAGTAGCCGTTACAATAGTCATTAACTTTCAAACAAAAAAAAACAAACTGCCTGCGCAAGAACAATTCGACTCCAAATAGAATCATCCCTCTTTAATTTTTAAGCTCTATGCTCCTTTTCCATTCTATTAAAAATTTCATCTCCTGTAATCAGGCACTTAACTCTTACACAGTGTGCAATAAGAAAACCTGCACGCTCTGATCCATATGATTCCGTATAAATAAGTTTTTTTTTTAATATCTCCCATGTTAGTTTCGATACTCAGTGTGCAAAAAAGAAAACTTGCACATCCATTCACCATTATTTGTAGCAAAGACACCTACCTACCTAATTTCCAAATATATCACCCTGTTCATACAAGAGAAAAAATCTCAACACAAAAAAGTTCCATGCCACCTCATATGTGCAAGATATATTTTATGCACACCGAGTCCCAAAATTAACATAGAAGTATGACGAAGCAAAATACTTATTCATATTGAATCGTATGGGCTAGAACGTGCAGGTTTTGTATCACGCACAGTACCCTGTATGTGAGACTCACATGAGACATTGTGAGTTCTCATCTACAAAGAAAACAACAAAAAAATGTCTCTGAAAAAAGAGAGCAGGTAGGTTTCTGTATTCTGTGCTACCTTCTACTACAAATCAAAGACACAGCAAACAGCATATATTTTTTTTGTTGTTTTCTTTGTAGATGAGAACTCACAATGTCTCATGTGAGTCTCACATACAGGGTACTGTGCGTGATACAAAACCTGCACGTTCTAGCCCATACGATTCAATATGAATAAGTATTTTGCTTCGTCATACTTCTATGTTAATTTTGGGACTCGGTGTGCATAAAATATATCTTGCACATATGAGGTGGCATGGAACTTTTTTGTGTTGAGATTTTTTCTTCTTTTCTCTTGCATGGAATTTTTTTGTGTTGAGATTTTTTTCTTTTTTTCTCTTGTACGAACAGGGTGAAATATTTGGAAATGAGGTAGGTAGAATTTTTAGTTCTGCGATATCTTGAGTTAAATTTTCATTGAATGCAACAATGAAAGTGATGTTAGTTAGTGCGCAAGAGATAACTTAGGACAGTTGTGATGGATGTTTTTTTGAGATTATTTTAAGAATGTTTGTGGTTAAAGAATGGCAAATATGTAGTAGTACATATTTGTTTGCAAGATCAGATTACATTTTCTTGCTCCTGGCAATGCGCCCCCAGAATTCTGCGCCCTGTGCATTTGCACATCTTGCACATATGCTTTGTCCGGCCCTGTATGCAATGAATGTATTTTTGAATTTAATTATCTTTTAGTAAGTAGTTTTTTTCCATGAATAATTTTAATTTATTATTTATCATTAACTTAGTATTTCATTTCTGCTTGAACTGCATTAAAATGACGCTCTGATCTTAAAATCATGTAATCGTTGACAACTTGAATTGATGCGTTGGTATTTCTCAATATTTATACTCCGAATCGGTTAGCAAGAACGAAACAAATCTCTCAATCGGAACTTGGTTACTAAGATAGGGGTGAATATTAAAGAATTCGGAAGTTAAACAAAACGATAATGATCCCTATGAGGAATTGCAGGGGAATTGCTTTATCCTCGGAATATTTCTTGCCCTGACTATATTTTTTTGGTATCGTGAATCTTCCTCAAAATGAATTTCTCAAATCCAAATGAATGACAACCAGCATTTTATTTCCCGACAACAATCAATTCCGAGGAATACTTTTGAACATCATTTACCATCCCAATGTTAAGAAGGGTTTTGTTAACTTCCCATAGGAAGTTATTGCAATCAGCCCGATTTGTCGAATTGAAAATGTTGATATTTTCGACGTTTTAAGGTCCCTAGAAACATTTGATATGTGCGTGAGTGTGTACATACGATTGTTCGTTTGTACGCCCGTCGGGAAACCTTTTTTCGTCGGCCATTTATCCAGAATCGGCAGAGATATCGACTTGAAATAAATTTTGTATTAAAGATAAAAGCATCAAATGATACAGAAAGGGCTTTCAAGAAAAAGTAAGGGGTTATTTTTTTAATACATTTAGCAATTTATCCAAATATCTCTCGAACAGGAAAGCTAGCGACTTCAATTCAATTTTAAATTTTACATTTTTACGTGACACCGAATTTGTATCAATTGGAAAATAAATGCAACTAGCATATTTTTCAAACAAAAAATTATATTTTTTTTTTTTGAAAAATCGAAGCGTTAATTTTTGTATGTACACAAAATAAAAACCAAACAAAAAAAAGCTAATTAAATTCGATAAAACTTGATTTTCTATTCGAATATCTTGGAACAATTAAGAATATTGCCTTTAAATAAATTTTTAAATTGAAGCCTACAAAATCAACTAAGACTGATAAAAGATGGTTTTCAATTAAAGTATTTTCAGATGATATTGACTTCAAACTTTTTTAATCTTACGTGTGGAATAATTTTGTAATGTTTTGTAAAACTTTTAGAAATATCGACAGAAGGATACAAATGGGAAGTTATCAGTGTGGGTCGCATCCCAGCCTCATTTTTGTTTTAATTTAGAACACTGTGATTTGAATTTCATCATCGAATTTCAATTATTGCTTAGAACAAATTTTTAAAGCTTTAACAACCATACATACATAGTTTTTTGACTACTTTAAGTGTACAAAACATAGATAAAATAAAATAATTCAACATAACGTACCCTTTTCTCTGGTTTGTTCACGTTCATTTTTTAAGTCTTCTAATAAAGCATCCAATTGATTGACGTTTTGTTCTGTATTAGAACTAAAACTATTTCCGATATTTCCATCAGTATTCGAATATGATGATTGATACGATGATTTTTTGTATACATATTTTTGATCCTAAAAACAATTGTATACAAATTGCTCATTAGAAATTCTAATTGTTCACTGTATAGGTACATTATAAACTATAACTCACGCGTCCATATTTTGATGGAGTGTCTAGAATGGGTGCCATCATGCTTCCGGAAGATACGTGTTGTATATCCATTTCAGTTCTAAAACAAAATAGCAAATAACTGATTAATTAGTTATTATACGTAGCTAACAAATCAGGCAGACAGTATAGGTATAAAATGTGTCATTTTTACTATGGAAACAAACGCAAATTTGTCTAGTTGCTGGAGAAACGCAAAAATTGGAACTCTTAACGCAAGTAAAATAGGTGTATATAGGTGTCTTGTCTAGTCTACAAAGCTGTAAAAGCTGTGCTTATATGATATTAACTACAAATTGTTAAGTATTTAAATTATTTGTACCTACATCGATTTAAAGTACAAATAGCATTTGAACAACAATTTTTCAATAGAAGTGCGTATTTGTATAATTGTGTACTACAAACACAGTTTTTGTGAAAAGGAGCAAAACAGAAAATAGCTGAGCATATGGCCAAGTTTTGAAGAAATAAAAAAGTTTATTGTGCATCTACATTCTACACCAATGATCTCATATGAGCAAAGTTTCAGCCATCTAATTCTGCTGTTAAACAGCACAGAGCAGGGTAAAGAAATAACACATTAGGTATACGCTATAGGTACATATCTAGCGTATGGTTAGAAAGATGATGTGATTGAGTTTATTTTATTAAACCCACCCAAATTATGCACAAGAAATTTGTATGCGGGGGCAAACAAGCACAAGTGAATCGAATGGAAATCCGAACAAAAAACGTACATAAATGTAAAAATGATCTCATGGAGTTAAAATGTAGGTACTACTACGAAATACGAAAAAACGCAAAAATGAAAATTATCCCAGTCCGACCGAGTATAGGTAGAAAACATGTTTTTTTAAAAGCACACATTATGCCAATAAAATATTGAGATCAAGAAAACATGTAGGTGGTAGTTGAAAGAAAACAAAAGTATCTTCATTAAAAACGGAGAAAAAAGTCTAAAGGTAGGTTTCATAACTCAAAAAATATCTATAATTAGTTCACTGTCAAGGCTTTGTTGTTTAATTATTATTATTTCAGTATACAGAGACACTTCTATATTTATGTATTTAATTTAATAAACAGAGCTAATGCAAATTGAACCGCTTTAAAGTCTCGAAGTCGATTTGATTTGATAGTATTCAAAAGTCAAAATAACTCGTTGTGTGTTTCATGCAAATTTTGCATATAGAAATTGCGTAAAACTTTCTTCGGTACGGTACAATCATTTCGTGACTCGTGAACAATTTGGCGTTGTCTTGCCATTGTCACCCAAGGCCGAATTGTATCTATACATACTTGGAGATTTAAGATGAAATCTACAGAGATTTATTCTACTCAAGAACTAAGTCGAACGTGGCGTAGCGTGGATATGTCGCGGCGATCGGTGCTATACTGAATAGATTTTAATTGAATAGCCTATGCGCCGTCCGTAATTCCAAAAATAAATCCCACCGATCATCACAACGCAACGCAACATGTATGACATGACTATAAATGTTAAAGAGAGAGAGCTTTTGAATTAAAGTTATTTCATTAAAGATACTTTGAATTAAAGCAGTTTGTCGTTTTTTCTCCACCGCTAAGAGCTGGGCCTAAAATTTGAGATGAAAAGCTTTTTAAATACTTCATTGATGTTTTATTTTATGAGAAGAGTGATAATGGATTTGTTGTTTTAAAATTGCAGGTTACCTACTTGTTTTGCTGTGTGACATCATTTTCATCTGGTTGTGTTCGACGACGACGAAACCCGACACACGGGAATAATTGGTTTAATTTGTTTATTTTTATTTGATATTTATTTTTTTCTTATTCTGATCACTTTAATTTTAATGGTTTATTTTAACAAACACATTTGTACTGCAACCCTGTCTAATATTCAAATTATTATACAAAATAAGCTTTTTAGCTATGCTAGAAAAAACGCTCATACGCCATATACACTGTTTTTCACTGCCCCATAATTTAAGTATTTACTATGTATGTAGTTGGAAAGAAAACGGAGATTGTTTACACATACCTACGAATACAATATTGTTAGCAAACAATAGATAAATATACATTTCAGAACCTTTAGAACATTTTTGGGGTAATTTTAAGAGCATGCATTTTAACGCATTTTCCCCCAGAAACGGGGGTCATATATTATGCCCTATTTAGGTTTTCAAATTTCTGGGAAATTATTGCAATCGGTCTGATTTGTCGAATTGAAGATTTTAACATTTCTGGACGTGTGTGTGTGTGTTTTTTTACTGTAGCAAATATTTAAAAAAATGTGAATATTTTGGTTGACCCACAGGAATGGTTGAGAGTAGTAAGTCACTAGGCCCTAGTACTCAACAGACTGTTGCGCCACCTAATTTATTTTATTTATTTTTAAAATATCTCATGGATCAATAATTAATTTAATACCAAATTGATAAAATTTTGAAAAAAAACGATTATAATAATTTTTTATACCTAAATGAAAAAAAAAAAAAAAAAATTAAAAGAAAGTTTTGTCACCTCGAATATTTTAGGAAAAAAAAAATGATATTGGCTCAAAAATAAATCCAATATTAATTTTTGTATAGGTATAACAAATAAAAACTTAAAATAAAATGCTACTAAAATTGGGGTTCGACTAAAAATATCGTTTACAAAAACTGATTTTGAAATGTTTTAGTCATATGGAAAATATTGTTGCATTTAGTTATTTTTTTTAGAAAAAATTTAATTTATAACTTTTCTTAGCAAAACACAAAAACTTACAAAAAAACACAAAACTGATAAAAAATGGTTTTTTGACTCAAGTATTACGACGGTGCATACGAGTATAAGAAAAATTAAATTAAATTAGAATATTAATTTATGAATATCCTTAAACCTGTGGAACTATCAAATCATAGAAAATTGTTGGCAATGTTTTATTATTTCGACACTTTTGCTCACTACGCTACCCGTGGGCCCCAGCTAAACTTGCGATTTTTGTAAGTGTTATACAAAGCGTAAAATTGAAAATGCATACAAAAAAGGAAGCGTTTTTTTAAGTGTGTAAGAAATAACTAAGCCCAGTTGTGATGTAGATGTTATAGGTTTTGTATTTAAAATGTAGCGACCCTACTATATTATCTTGCTTCTGTTGTTGTCGAAAATTACCTCAAAATGCTTGCAACAATTCGCTTGGTAGTCATTTAAATGATGTAGTGTTTCACACATAATGTCAACGTTAAAACTTTATAATAATAAAGAAATATAATAAATATAAAATAGTTTATATGTGTTTTATTTACGTTTATTTTTAAAACGACAAAATTGATAACACTGTATAAATAAATAAATATTTGGATTGTATTTATTTTAATATTTTTACGTTTTTTTTTTTTAATATTTTTAAGTTTAAATTTAGAAATTGTCGGTAATTTCAATTGTAATTAACATGAATTTTTATTAAGAAAAAAAAAACGAACATACATTTACATACATATGTATGTATATGTACATACATATGTTCAAATCCATTTAAGAAGATTATAATAAATAATAAACAATGTCATTGTGTTGTATTTATAAAAACCGACAAATTTGGAAAGCTTATTTTTTATGTAGGTGAAAACGATAAATCATGAGTTATTATTATAGTATACAGTCAAATGTGCTCTTGAAATAAAACAAAACTTACAGTCTAGTCTGGATGAGTGATGAAAATAAAAAGAAAAACACTAACCACACAAGTGAGGAGTATTCATTAAAATTTCAACGGATGTGTGCATTAATCTGAATATGTCGTCATTTAAGCGTTGATTACAAAGTCAAGTTATCGCTATTTCCGATTGTTACTCATGTTATTTTGAAGCGACGATGACGTATCAATATTTTAAACCTGCCTGTGAAGTGATTCGCATAAGGTGGGAAGAAAAGTTCGGGCATACCCTGTCACAGGCGATTGCTACTACAACTAGACTAGTGAATTTTCACGAGCTCTAAATTTCATAAGAAATATTTTTGTTAGGATGTGATTCCTTTTTGCTATCATCCGTAGTTCCAATCTTCTCCGGCAGGGCCTGTTATAAGGCTATTAACTATTAGGTACTAAACTTAAATTAAAAAAAAAAATTGTCTATAAGATTTTTGATGATTTTAATAACTTCCGATAATGATAAACAATTCGGAAGTTTAACAAAATCAAGTCATTTGTAGATTATTTGATTTTAATTTCGGTTAAAGAACAACACCAATGATTACCATGTTTATTATCTCCTATTCAGGGTTTCCATTGCGATTTCATGGCTAACCTCAGAATGTAGTGTGGTGAGGTTGCGTTGGAATATTTTGTTTGTATTCATAACAGCGGTAAAAGCGGCAGATAATAAGAACACAGTATTTTTTTAAATATACTTGAAAGAAATTATGGGTCCGTTCGCGTACCCTCCTAAAACAGTCCAATTTTACGAAAAATACGAAATTTAACAAAATCCTGTTCGCGTACTCAAAAATTTCGTAGTTTTTCGTAAAAGAGAGCGCTCACGAGAGAGTAAAATATTTCCCCAACCTACGATTTTTAGCCCAAGAAATTTCTTTGGGCTGATTTGTGAAAATTGTCAAATTTGATAGAAATTCAAATAAATTAAATAAATTGCTCACTTTTGCTGTCAGTTATAAAATTTAAAAACAAATTTTCAAAGAACAGCAACAAGACAGTAATATTGTGTGAAAAATTTGTTGTTTTCCCGTTCGCTTACTTTTTTGTAGTTTTTTTTTTTTGGTGAGAGAATTTTACCCCCACTCTTTAAAATATCTCTTTTTACGAATTTTGGTGCAGAAAGTACGCGAACGGACCTTATGTTTCCACAAAGAAATTCGTTGTAAAAAATATATTTTTCTTTTAAAAATAAGAGCTGCTGTAAAACTGCTTTTCAAATAAAATCAGAAAACTGTATGTGTATCGCTTGCAGATTGTTCCTTAAGTAAAAATTTAATTTAATTTACTTATTAACTTAATAACTTGCGACTCAAAATAGTCGTAAAATAACCTGTTTTTTGAAAACGTACAGTTTAATTTATTAAACACCGAGTAACAACAAAATGCCCCAGTCATACATACTTTTAAATTTGTCGAAATTATTTTGGTAACACGATGATATGCCACTGATGAGTCCAGGTTTTGTATATACATACATATGTATATTCATCAGATAGACTTAGAGGATCAGGTGAGATATAATATAACGGTTGCCTAGTGTCAATCATCATGATATGCGAAGGAATGAACGGACAGTTAAAAAAATTTGGATGAATAGATGAATTCTAGGTTGTACCACACACATATTCTAGAAGCTTTATTTGAACCGTGTATCGAGGAAACATTTTTGCTGATTTAGGTACTGTAATGCTAGACCATAATTTATCGAGTGTGTAACCAAATATTTGCAAGAAATGAAAATCGATACTCTTGCTTGGACTACGATGAGCCCGGAAATGGATCTGATTGAATACATTTTCTGACATGCAATGCTTTCCAGATACACTCAGTGGCCTTAGATCTGCTTTGATCGAGGAATAGGATAATTTAGACTTAACCATATCGTAACAAACTTTATCCAATCAATGCTTAGGAAGCAAGTTATCTAGGGTGAGAGATAACTTGCTACTTTCTTTTTCCTCGGGTTTCTGTTAACTTGCTCCTTCTTTTGGACTTGAACTTTAAGACTTTTAAGAAATTACCCTTGTAAGACTTATATTAAGAATAGCACTTATGGAAACTAGGAAGATTACAAAAAGGCAAACATTTGTATTTTATCTGTGCTGATAAATGAGGAAGCGATTTCCACTACGAAATAATTATTTTAAATATAAATTTTGGAAGTTTTTGGAAATTTTCTTAAAGTGTTTAATTCCATTAGTTATAAGTTTACTTTTTTGTTTCAAATATAACTTACTTATTTTTATTTCAATGAACAAAACTGTTTTACAAAAGGACAATATTTCCGAATTTATTGTAAGTTACTTGTTTTGCTCACCTTTTTATCTGATTCTGTTCGACTCCGACGAAACCCGACACATGGAAATAATAATAATAATTGATTTAGTTTGATTATTTTATTTTATCTTCATTCTATTTTTCTTATTCTGATCACTTGAAAGTGCAATTTTAATGCTTTATTTTAAAAAGCAAATTTTTGCTGCACTCTGTCTAATATTCAAATTATTACTCAAACTATGCGGGGAGAGTACGATAACTTTGGCGACAAAGTTTAATGACGGATTTGTATAGAACAGTTAAAAACAAGCATTTTTTACTATCTATCTCCCCCCGTTTAGGCGGTAGGGGCAATTTAAAAAAATATGTACATTAAATGGAAAAAAATAATTAAACAATAACAGTAATACTTACAATTAAGTATTATACCTTTTTTAGTATTACCTTTTTTTAAAGCCAACATTTTTATCTATTAGCTTATGTAAAGATTTTATTGGTATTTTATTGAGAATTTATTTGTTATTAATAATAATAGAAACGTTGATAAATAATTTAAATTAACAGAAGGATGTTCTTCGGACGGGCTCTAAATGAGAAGTGTTTCATTCCAATTGTGAATACTTCCTTATTCAATTCGGGAAGGGATGGAATTGGAATTGACTTGAAGCGGGGATGTTATAGACTCGGCCATCCTATCATTTTCGTCGTCCTCGTCGAAATCTGCGTCAAGTTGTATCCATTTCTTCATACGGTCAGCCGACCATATGGCTTGGTACGGTTTTTGCGTTCTAGGTGCGAAAGGCATGTCCACAACTTCATATCTATCATGAGGAAGTACAGCTTTAACCACATATGGACCACGATACTTCACATCCAGTTTTCTTGAGGTTCCGGAAGAAGCTGGAGCGTCGTTGAGAGTCATAACTAGGGCTAGGATTTCCATGCACTTAAAAATGCAAAATATGCGCTTAAAATATGCTTTTAAAAATGGGAAATATGCACTTAAAATATGCATTTAAAATCATATAATTGAACACAAAAAAGTCTTAGGACCTATACAGTTTTTATAAAAAAAAATCAGTCTTTTATTTTATCTTTTAAAGGAACTAAAAAACAAGTTGGTACATTCTAAAATTAAAAAATACACAAAACATAAACAATAAATAAAAATTACATCAACATAGGAAAAAGATATCCCTTTGATTTTTTTTTTTTTTTTCAAAATAACACAGACAAAAGAAAAATTGACATAAATGATGAAATTCTTCTTAAAGTTTTTAAAAATAAAGCTTTGGCGATTAGGCCTTCGAAACGTCTTATACATCGAAAAGGAACGTTCTACGTCAATTGACGTAAGTGGTGCATTCTTAAAAGAAGAAATTTCATCGGTTGTAAAGTTTCTCAAATAATTTTCATTACTGCAATTCAATGTAAATGCCTTGCATTTTTCATTGTTGAAAACAATTCAATTTTTGCTAGAACATTATCAAGCTTATTTTGTATGGCTTGAGCAAGAGATCCTTAACAGCAGTTATTTTTACAACAGCATCTTCAACTAAATCAATTTGATTTTTTAATGAGTCCTTTCCCTCAAGCTTTGTTAGGGTATCACAAGGAAAACTGTAGTTAGAGTTAATGAATATTATTTGGCTTTTAAGTAAGATCTGGTTCAATATCTCTTTTGCAATATTAATTGCAACAGCATCAGATCATCGAAATTATTAACCACTTCTTAAAACTCCTCATAGTGCTTTGCGTAATAGACAACTGCTTGTAGCCAAGTTCCCCACCGGGTAACAATAGGCTGTGGTGGAAGAGGTGTTAAAGGGTATTTTTCATGCATGATCTAAACACGTTACATGATTGTATCAACTTCGGATAAAAGAGTTTTAACCCTCTAGCTGCCTTAAACATGTATTGCGCCGCATCGGTTAAAAAGAGAAGAATTTATTTGTATTTTCACCTAGCTCATTGATTCTAATTTTAATGGTTCTTTGAAACTGATGTTTTTTTAATTTTATGTCCATTTTTTTTAATATAAACGAACAATATGCATTTATTATAAAAAAATATGCAAAAATATGCAAAAATATGCAAAATATGCATTTATAGTTAAATATGCAAAAATATGCACTAACGATTGAATGCCATTTTAAAGGAAAATTAATGATTCTTAAAGATAATTTGTTCGCTTGCTTCTAAAGTTTGTCAAAGAAAATATGCATTTGCATGGAAATCCTAGCCCTAGTCATAACTAAATCTCCTATATGGTACTGCTTGGCCTTAGAGTGCTTCGAGTCGTGTCGCTGTTTCTGTTTGTGTTGATTATATGTTATTGCATCGGATCCCTCCTTACGTAGCCTTGTCAAGTCTTGGATATTCTGATTGAGGTTTACATTCTGAGCAAGGACATCAGGTAATGGATCTCTTGGTGTCAATCCCATAAGTAATTGATGTGCAGTTTTCTTAGTAGTCGCGTTAATGGTATTATTAATGCTCCATTGCACTGTTTTTATCTTTAGATCCCATCTTTCATCATCATCAGCTGTTGCTAAAAGAGCATTTAATATTGTTCTGTTATATCTTTCGACTTGCCCGTTCGCCCTTGGGGTTTTTGTTGCATTAAGAACGTGGGAGATGCCGTAACTCTTCATGAAATCGGCAAACGATTTTGAAGTAAAGGCAGTGCCTCTGTCTGTTATAACACGTCGAGGAGTTCCATAAGAATGAATTACATCTGTGAAGAAATTTAAAACTGGCTTCGTTTGAGTACTTGGCAGTGCTTTGATAAGGACATATTTGGTAAAAGCGTCAACTAGTACTATCAAGTATGCGTTGCCTTTTGTGGTTTTAATAAAGGGCCCAAGATGATCCATGTGTACTGTGTCAAAAGGCACGGCCACTTTTTCGATCATATAAAGTTCCCCTCGTGGTTGTGTTTCTTTTTTGTTGAATGCACATTCGACGCATGATTTGATATACTTTTTCACAAATTGAGTTATTCGCGGAAACCAATATCTTGCTTTTACATGTTCCGTTGTTTTCCTTTCAGAGAAGTGACCCATTAAATCATGGCTATATCTTAACACGCGATTTCTCACACCTTTTGGGATGAAGAGTCTGAGTTCACCGTTTACCCTTCGGAAAAGTCGACCTTCATGAAATTTGTAATCTGTATGAATTTGTTTTTCAGATTCACAGGACGGTTGCTTCCCAAGTACTTCGATAATATCGACAGTTTCTTTGTCTTGCAGCTGCAATGAGTAAAGCCAGTCTGATTCATTAATGCTGACTTTCAAAACATCCATAGAAACGATTTCGGTCTGGTTTGTATTTTCACAAGGATTCCTTGAAAGTGAGTCGACGTGGGCCATCTGGATGCCTGGACGATGGTGCACGTCGAAATCATATTCTTGCATGCGGAGCCACCACCGTGCAATTCGAGGAATAATTTCTTTTTTGTTCATAGTCGTTTTAAGAGCCTGACAATCGGTGACAATCACGAAATGTTTCCCCAACAAATATTGTCGAAATCTATCTGTAGATTCCACGATAGCTAGAGCTTCTAGCTCGTAGCTATGATATTTTGATTCATCTGGACTTGTTTTTCTGCTGTAATAAGCAACGGGATGTAAATGTTTGTCGTCTTTCTGCAAAAGAACTCCCGCCACACCTTGACTACTGGCATCGGTGTGTAGTTCGTGGTTTGCAGATGGGCTGTACAAAGCCAAAACGGGTTTGTTGGTAAGGCACCTTTTCAATTCATCAAAGGCTTTTTGTTCTTGTTCACCCCATTGAAATTTCGAGTTTTTCTTAGTCAGATTAGTTAATGGCAATGCAATTAGAGAGTAATTTTGTATGAATTTGCGAAAATAGCTCGTTAATCCAATAAATTGTCTGACGCCATGTTCATTATTTGGTTTTTCAAATTTTTCCACAGCAGTTGTTTTTGCAGCCCCAGGTTGAACGCATCCATCTCTTATAATGTGGCCGAGGAACTCAATTTCTGTTTTGAAGAATTCGCACTTTTTAAGATTAAGTGTGGGATTAGCTTCTTTTAAAGCATTTAGGAATTTTTCCAATTTTCTCATGCCATCTTCGAATGAATTTGCGAGTAACACATAGTCGTCCATGTAGCTTACCACAGCTTCGTTCTTCATTTTATTTTTGATTTTGCACATTAATTTTTGAAAGTATGCAGGTGCGTTAGCCAAACCAAACGGCATAACTTTAAATTCATATAGGCCATCTGGTGTTATGAAGGCAGTTAAATGAGTATGCTCTTCTCTTATAGGTATCTGGTAGTATCCGGATGCTAGATCCAGGACTATGAAGTACTTGTAGCCTGCAAGATTATTGATTTGCTCTTCAACAAGTGGGAATGGACAGTTGATTTTTTTAGTTACAGAGTTAAGCTTTCTGTAGTCAACACACATTCTGTCTATCCGTTTTTCTTTTTAACAAGTACCACTGGTGAAGCGAAATCAGACTCTGATTCTTTTATTATATCGTTTTCGAGAAGCTCGGCAATCATAGATGCGAGAATTTCCCTTTTAGCATAGGGTATTTTGTATGGATGGTGGACTATTGGCTTTTGTGGTGACAACTCAATTTCCATTTGGATCAAATCTGTTCTGCCAATTTCTTGAAGGTTTATAGCAATGCAATTCCGAAAATTGTTGAGAAGTGCAAGCAGAGTCTCGACTTCAAATTCAGGGTTGATGTTTAAATCGGCGATGGTGATATCAACAGGTGACAAAGTTTGCTGAATGTGACAAATGTTGAGATCATGAGTTTCTTTGCGTTGGATGGTAAGAATGTCTCCCTCTTTTTTAATTTCACATTCAGGATTGTTGAGTATATCTTTTCCAATCAGAACACAGTCGGAGAGGAGTTCATCTGCAACAACTACAGCACAAATAGGAAAGGAAGCGCTGTCAATTTGCACTTCACATGATACACATCCTAATGTTTTACATTTTCCTCCAGCAAACCCCTGTAAAACAGCGTTACACTTTTTAATAGGAAAGTTTAATTCTGAGGCCACAGTTTCAGAAACGATAGAACGTTTACTTCCTGAGTCTAGTAACGCTGTGTATTTATAACCATTAATTTTCACTGGTTTGTAGTAACAATCGGTCAATGAGATGACAATGATTCGAGTTGATTTTCTTTCTTCTGGGATTGTTGGTCGCGGTTTGTAGTCGGTGTTTGCTTGCCATCGCCTTTTCCTCGTCTGCGTACATTGCCTAGCGTAGTGTCCGGGTTGATTACAATTGTAACAGCATACTTCGTTTCTTTTCGTATTAGGGGTGTAAGTTGAATTGAAGCTTCTGTTTGTTGCCGGCTTAGAATACATTGGTGTCATAACGTGGCTTGAAATTGGTTTTGACCGGAAATTTTTCCTTATGTTTTCACACAACTTGATTTTGTCAACAAGATCTGGAATATCTTTGAAGCTACTTGCTGCAAGATTTGCACTCATCTCGCGGTCGTTTAATCCAGTTAAAATATATTGTATTATAGATTTTTCTGTGAGGTTTATTCTTTTACCAAGCATATTTACTTCGAAGCAATAATTTTCGATATTTTCATCTGGACGTCGAACTCTTTTAATAAGTTCTTGATGAATCTCTAACTCATTATATCGATTTGGGAAATTAAGTTTTAACCCACTTGCCAATTGTTCCCAAGATATTGTATCCCACCAGAACTTTGCAGGTCCGATCAATTTGGAAGCAGCAGCCATTAAGAGAGGTTTTTCTTCCCATTCGTATACTTTCCTTAAATTTTCAACGCGAGTAACCCATCCTTCAGCTGACATCGATGTTATGTCGCTGGGTGAAAACGAAGGAATTGTGTCTGCAATTTCTCGAATGCTGCACTGGATTTTATGTGCACGCGGCTCGGATGCAGGTACGCTAGATTTTGAAAACAACATTAATTTTTCTCGCAGTAATCTATCCTGCGCAAAAATTGTCGCTCTTTTGCAATTATGTCTTTTTCACGACGAATAATGTCCCATTCTCTGGCACGAATCGCATCATCATCTATGAAACTGTCAGAAGAGCATTCTGTTGATGCAGTTTCCTGAGAAATATTTGCTGATTTAGGTTGTGCGTTATCGTAATCGAGTATACGCCGAAGCAATTGTCGCTTTGTACCATTATGAGGTAAGTTTCGTTTTATTAGTTCGTCTTTTAGTTCTTTGATTGATTTATTATTATTCATTGTGAACCTATTTTTGATTGAAAAATTACGCTCTTCTTTTCAAATACCTGTAAACAGAAGAAGGTACGTAAATATGTAGAACAATTCTTCTATTTTACCTACAACGCAGTATATTCAAAGAAATCTACACATTCAACGTAAGCTAAACTTCATTGGACGCATGCTCAATCAATCTGGAACATTCTGTTGCTTTTTCTTCGCATGTTCCAAATCCATTTATTCCATTGCAAAGCAAAATTGTTTTTTTTTTTTTTTCATTTTTTTTTCAACGACTTTTCTAGAACAAGCATCTCAGTAGACATTTCATTCGATTGAAAACAATTATTTTTTTTTTTAAATGAACAATTTTCTGTTCTCTTCATATCTTCCTTTTTGTTTTAATTAATTTAAACTTCTTACCAACCGAAAGTCTTCAATTTACCAAACAATGGTTCAGATGATCCCACTTCTGATTTGTAAAGATTTTATTGGTATTTTATTGAGAATTTATTTGTTATTAATAATAATAGAAACGTTGATAAATAATTTAAATTAACAGAAGGATGTTCTTCGGACGGGCTCTAAATGAGAAGTGTTTCATTCCAGTTGCGAATACTTCCTTATTCAATTCGGGAAGGGATGGAATTGGAATTGACTTGAAGCGGGGATGTTATACTTATTTTTAAATCAAGTCAAAACTATGCATAGTTTATGAAAAAAATTGTTTTAAACTAAAAATGTATGCAAAAAAAATTAAAAAAAAAGGTTTAAAGTGTAGTTTTTCAAAACTTTCAAATTATCTACTGTTTTTTTTTTTTTAGAAAATAGTAGTTGTGGTTATTTTCAATTTTCTCAAAAACTAAAAAACATAAAATCATCTAGTTTTCAGTTTTTGATCAAAAACAAATAAGAGCAATACATTCTGATATAAAAACAATGGTAGATAATCTTGAAGTATTGAAAAATTACACTTTAAACCTTTTTTTAACTTTTTTTAGAGTTTAAAATTAATTTTTTTAAAAACTACGCATAGTTTTGACTTGAATTAAAAACTGGCTAATAAAACAGAATTTTGGATTTAAAAAAAATGTATAAAACTTAATTGTAAGTATCACCGTTATTTTTTAATTATTTTTTTCCATTTTAAATAATAATTTTTTTAAATTGCCCCTACCGCCTAAACGGGGGAAGATAGACCCCCCTTCCATAGTAAAAAATGCTTGTATTAAGCCCCTCTACCAAAAACCGTTATTATATCTTGGCGCCAAAGTTATCGTACTCGTGCCAACTATGCTATCCATGCTAAAAAAAAAACGCTCATACCCCATAAATTTTTTTTCTGCCCTTTCAATTACAAGTTCTTGTATTTAATTGGAATGAAAACGTAGATAATTGTAAGTTATTTAATGGTGCACCAATATTTTAGTACTTTGTCTGCAACCTTTGATTTTTTGTTTTTTCCTTTTTTTACCATTTTCGTTTTAATGTTTTTTTTTTTTTTGCTAAAAAATTGAATCAGTTTAAGGTTGACCAGGAAACATGAATATTTCAGAGGATAACATAAAATTTTTATTATCTGTCAACATTTTTTAGTTTCCCATAGTTTGTTTTATTTCTTTTATTCGGAAATCACTGCAAACATTTAAGCTCTTCCATAAATAACAATTCGCTGCATTTGTATTATTGAAATAGTAGCAAGATCTTGTTCAAAAAGGTAGAAAATCACTTTTTAAATTGTAAATGTATTACATACTTTGGTGACATTTTGCGGCAATCTTGTTGAAATTAGATATTTTGACAATTATCATGTTCGCGGTAGACTCTGATAATGTGATCAAATAGTTCACATGAGCAAAAGTCCAAAAATGATAGTCCAAAAATCACATACATACTATGATACAAATCAAAGCAAATATGCAATCACAAACTGAAGCAACAATAAATACTATACGTATAATATCCTTGTTTATATTTTTTAATAAGTTAGCTTTGTTAACAATTTTGTTTATATAAGGCAAATGTATACAAATAACAGCATGTTTATATTTAAAACGATATAACAATATTAAGAGGAACTCAAAGCTAATAGGTAGAATTAATAATTATTACCAAAAGCGCTATTTTGAGTAATAAACCTAAACTACTGTTGCTTGATGAACTGCTGCGAGCCCATAAACTTCCACGAAATGATTTCTTCGAAATATCCGGCGTTTTTACGCATTGTGATTCAAACCACCGGCCAATTGTGCCGCTGCTTTCTTTCGATATAACACATATTTCGGCAGTGTTTCCATCTTTGGTTGCTTTTTCTATATTTTCTACTGAAATACTAGCTGATCTCTGCTCGTAATCAAATTCTTTTTGATAAAATATTTCATTTTTCTTGTTTCGAATGTAGACAGAAAATTCAGCAATATCTCTAGTTGAAGTCACATACCATTTTACAATAACCTGGTCGTCTTTTCTAAAATTAAATTTTATTAAATTAAAATATTTACAAAGTAAAAACATCAATAAAATATACTCACACATTCACTTCTCGGAAACGCACATCTGGCAAAATATCGAATATTTGTTCTTGGTAGATTTTATTATCTTCCGAGCTGCACTGTAAATTTTCATCAGCGATTGAAATCAAAGGTTGATTAGACAAATGGGCTGGCATTGCACACATAATACTGGCATATTCTTCCGAAACATTGGTCTGTGAGAGTAGATAGTGCTTAAAAGGTCTAACAGCACAATTACAATACAACGGATTTCCATGGAAAAGCACTTCTGTTCCATTTTTTATTGCCATAAGGAGACTAACAGGAATTTTCTCCAATTGATTTTCACGCAAATCAAGGTTTGTAAGTTTTAGTTGTGCCAACATTTTATCAAATGGCATTTTATATATTTCATTGTTGCGAACATTGATTGTGGTTAGATTGTCTGGAAGATTTATGAAAATTTCACCTGATACCAAATCCCTTAGGCTGTTGTATGACAAATCTAGTGTTCTTAAATTTGTCATATTTCCGAGAACACCTGTTCCAAAATAAAAATAAAAAACACCACAATCACAAACTATTTAACAAAACTTGCTACGAAAAGGCGTATGATATGTATAAAACTAAATCTCAAAAATCGGTAAAATTTCTCATTTTTGAATTTCTTATGGCATTATAATTTGCAGTTAGTTGGTCACTAGTTTGTAGTACCATATCAAAATAATAGAAGAAAAAAAGTAAGTAGTTTTAGAAATAAACATTCCACGATAGACCAAGTACGTCGAACAATGAATTTGGTGGAAAAGGCACTTGAAGAAAAACAAGTACTCTTGGCTATATTCTTAGATGTTGCTCAAATCTTTGACAAGGGACTTCACTACAAACAGCATAGAGATCTTTTGAGACAGTACTAGAAAATTCTGGAATCTTATGTATGTATGTTACAAACATATTGTTTAGCGTTCAGTACGAACATTACTCGGAATTAAAGAAAATAGAAGCTGGCATACCGCAAGGAAGTGTCCTAGGATCAACCTTGTGTCTTTTATGTACAAGAGATTTTCCACTGGATACCAACGTTATCATGGTCACCTTTGATGATGATACTGCAATAGTGGTACCAGATAGATTTGTTGCAAAGGTTGCACTAAAATTGAAAAAAAGACTATAGTGAAAACATAGATAATGTTTCAATTTCTATAAACAGTACACTTTACTTCAATACTGCTAAATGGAATGACTTTAGATGCAAAACTTTAATGGAAAGAGCACATCAAAAAGAAAAGAATTCTGACCTATCTATCCAAAACAAACTATGTTATATAATCAAGTAGGTACTATCCATCCAAAAAAAAATCCAAAACAAAGTCATGCGTGTATATGCCCCTTGGCATATAAGAAATAGTGACCTACAAATTAAAATGGTTACAGAAGTAGTGTGGTCATACAATCAGTGATTGCAAAGTCTGACAACTACGAAAAAATGTTCAGAAATTAAGAAGAACAAAACCCCATAAGTTGATAGTCTAAAAGCTAAGGGAATGTATTGCTACCATAAACTTCCCCTAAAGTGAATTTAAAATTAAAAATGAAAAATCACTTCTCGATCTTTCATAGATTGGTCTTGAATAACCAGTGGGTTTAGTGTGGTAAGAGTCTCACACTTCTCGGTACCAAAACCGTGGAAGATTCTAGAATATCTGGTAACTTATAGTGAGGTACTTAAATTTGTATTGAGTCTCGTTAAAACCGTTTTTCGTCATTGTTAACATTTTTAAAGACAAAAGTGGAATTCTGGACAACTGAATCCTTTAGTAAAATTTTGTTTGGTTAGTATGCTGACTCCTTAAGTAAGTACGAACTAACTTCTTTTAATTAAGCAATCATATTCAATATACAAATTTATTTGATTACTGTTGACTCAAAATATAAAGGTTTAGTTTTATAGTAATAAAGATTAGTGTTTGTTAACTGTTAATATTTCAATAGAATAATTTACCTTTTCTTATTTCATTGATGTGGTTATGTGAAAGATCAAGTTTGTACAATTTTTTAGTACCAAATGTTATGTCATACGTCAGAACTGGCATAGAATTATAACTTAAATCCAATTCTCTCAAATTATACGGAATATACTTATTGGAAGGGAACGTTTTCTTTGTTACAAAACTTATTTTATTATGACTAAGGTTAAGCTGAAAGAGAAAATTACGTTAATTACAAGTTTTTAATAAATCTAATTAAATATCGAAAAATAAACCTTTTCCAAACTTATCAAATCATCTAGAACACCGTTGGTTTTATTGTCAAGTTTTTTTAAATGATTATTTGATAAATCAAGAGTCCGTAACGAAGGAAGTCCTAAAAATGTTTCAGTTGGAATAGTATCCAAGGCATTCGAGGAGAGATTCAACAATAAAAGCTGAAGAAGACCATCAAAAGAACGTTTGCTGAAAAACAATCCTATGTTTGAAACAAACAAGTAATCTTAAAAACAATAGTTTACAGATTTACCTGACTTCAGTAATACTATTGTTGTACAAGTTCAAATGGAATAAAACTGGTAGCTTTCCAAAGGCACTTTTTTCCAATTTCGTTATATTGTTTTCCTAAAATTAATTATATTTGTATTGAAGAATGAAATACATTAATTTATTTTAAAAACATTTTTACCTCCAAATGCAAATATTGTAATGTTGACATATCGGTTAAACTTTGTTTTGGCGGATAACTGATGTTGTTCTTATTCAAAACTAGTGTTTGTAAGACCAATAACCCTTTGAAATTTTCTCCCTCCAGGGAGTCACTCAGATTATTTCCGCTCAGATCTAGATACAGCAGGGAGTTCATAACTGGCCATGTTCCAGGTGGTATTGATTGTAACTTATTATTTGCCATGTAAAGTTCATTTAGGGATATCGGAATTTGAAAGAGCTTTTCCAATAAATTGTTCTGCAGATTAAGCTGCCTTAGACTGGTTAGTTTGGCTAAGGCCCCTCGCACAATCGAAGTTAGTTTATTATAACTCAGATCTAATTCAAGAACTGTCGGCATTGTTCCAAACATAGAGGTTTTAATTTCTTCCAAGCTATTATGGCTAATATTTAAATTTCTGAGTGAAAATAACATTTGAAAGACTCCATTTGCTATCGTAGAAATATTGTTATGTGAAACGTCAATCGTATGCAATTCGTAAAGTTTTGGGAAAGTATTTTTTGGAATTGTCTCTATGCTGTTGAATGAGGCATTTAATATTTTTAGTCCTGACATATTTTGCAAGGGAATCTGTAATAAGTGAATAAAGTTATAACGAAACTGTGGAAGGTAAAAAATATTAATAATATTCAAATTACCTGAGACAGATCCGTGAAGAAGTTATGGGAAATTTGAAATTCAGTGGGAAAAGTTGTTTCATCAAAAGAACCTTTAACAAATTCAGTCAATTTGTTATGTGATAAATCCAATACAGTTATATTGATACAGTTTTCAAAAGCTAAAGGTTCTATTTTTTCAATAGCATTATGTGATATGTTGATTTTACATTGATAGATGTCCTTAAATGAATGTTTTTCAATAACCGTTATGTTGTTTTCTGCCATATCTAATATCTGAAAACAAATTGTTGCAATCGAAATGATATACAAATAAATACAAACATTTATAATTAAAAAACGAAGTTAAATTTAAAAAAAAAATTACCACAAATTTGTTTAAAAACGGCCACAATTTCACATTTAATTTTTATTTTAAGTATTTTGCTGTGCATAAAATACACTTAAAATACTATGAGTAAATCAAAAACAAAATACATACCTCAACATAATTCAGTTGCGAGAACATTTGGAATTCGATTTTCTTCAATAAGTTTCTGGCAATGTCAATTGTACCTATTCGAGTAATTGATCCGAAAGTCCCTCTTCCAATATCAGACAATTGGTTATCATTCAAGTATAAGCGTCTTTATAGAAAATAAAATAATGTTATAATTTATAATTTGAAAAAAATAAGTGTAACCGCAAGATTTGAATTTGCCACCACTTTAGCAACAAACAAAATTGGTAGTTAAGGGTTAACAATATTTTAGATTTGTGATTTTTTCGGGCGATACTCTTAACTATCGGTTGAATAACTGAGTAGGTAGTGGACAATTCAAACCTCGTGTAAATTGCTTTTATATAAAATCTTTAACCTTAGAAAACGCATTCCTCTAAAGCTATTTGCATCCAATCGCTGTATCATGTTAAATGAAAGATTTAAGACTTTAAGAACTGAATTTCGGGCAAATGTACCACTAAAAATACATACAAGATAATTAAAAATTTGTTTTCATTTTTTGAACTCAATGAAAATAACTAACCGTGGCAGATCCGCAATTGCGTTATTTGAAACATTGCACCATCCGAGCTTGGTTAAATCGGCAATATTAATCGCTTCCAATTTGGTGATATTATTGAAACTAATATCAAGATTCTCAACATCTCTTAAATTCTTGAATTGATTTCTTTTCAGTACTGTCAACCGATTTCCATGTAAATCCAGCGTTTTAAGTTTTCGTAGCAGCTAAAGTTTATCAAAAAAAAGTATTAGTTTTCAATTTGCAATTATGAGCATTAATTCACCTGAAAGGATTCAACTGGAAGTTCCTTCAAAGTACCATTAGTTAATCGAAGGGTTTCAAGACGATTTGCAATTTCTCTTCCTACGAAAATATCTTTGTTCAATGTTTCAATGTTGTGTCCATGAATATTTAGAACTATTAGTTTACTAAGGATCTAAGAATAAAATACATAAATGTTTATTGAAATGAAAAAAATTAGAAATATATAAATAATATGAAAAACATATACATATGTATAAATTATTTTAATACATTACCCCTACGGCTTCTGCAGGGAATCTTTCAATTTTACTGTTTATAATATGCAATTCTTCTATGGTTTTATTTAATCCATGGAAAGTGTGCTCTTCAATTGACTCAAGTGCGACTTCATTGAAAATCAGTTTTCGAGCATTTATTTTGGCGAAGAGTGGTCCGTACAAGCGAGCTAAAAAAAAGGTGAGTTAGTTAACGACAAATCTGCACTAAATTATTAAAATGCGTTAAGAACTGTACAAATTATAACTGTATAAAATTATTTACACAAAAACTCTCTTGAAAAAAAGAATTTAAAAAAAAAGAATTTAAAAAATAAGTATTCTAAAACAAAAAGTTCAGAACAAAGACAATAGGAAATACAAACGTTTATTAGAAAAAATACGTTTTCTTAATACGAGTATGTTTTCTTCATGTAAAATTGGTTTCACTTGAATATAAACCTACAAAGTACTACTAGAAACATTTAAGGGCAAGCTTTACAACTTAAGGATACATGTAGTTTGTTTTGCAAAGAACAATGAACAAATTTAACTATTAAAATTTGTTTGCTGTTAGAAACAAATTAGATAAGTTTAAATTTTGCTGAAGCGCACGAGTGAATTTTTTTAGAGACGTTTAACGAAAATAGAATTCAATTAAAACAACATTTATTTAAACAAAGGACGTGCGTGCTCAGTTAAGAAACTGAAGCCTTATCATTCTGTGCGTTATCCTTAAAAAATATGATGAAATTGTTGAATGTTAAACAATATTGAACAATTGAATTCGATATTTTAATTAGACCTAAACTTATTAGGTATTATTTATTCTCTATATAAAATCAATTTTTTAATTCAATGCTTTAATTTTGTTTGTATATTAGATTACGGGTTTACAGATTAATTACTTGATTTAACCGTTATCATTTATCACCAATTTATAGCTTTGAATTATGGTAGCACGTTGTGCATTTAATTTAATGTTTAGTAACCTGTTAATTTAGAGCAAATGATAACACTCACTTGTCTTAATTGTTTATCAAAATTTAAAAATTAAAATCTTTATTCTTTTATTAATAACTTCTTACCTATTTTTCCTTTGTATATTGTAAGCTCAAAAATTAGCGGACTGAGTGCTCCAAGATTTTGAAGAGCAACAGATAATGTTGCGAGATTAACATTCTCGCATCTTACAGATATTCCATCATCGGAACCTTTCTCACAATAACATGGATAAATAAGTTGTGCCCTAAAATTTTAAATCATTAGTATAAAATATTCTATAAATAAATATTTTATCAAACCTCTCGGGGCATTTGTATTTTGGTTCTTCATGGTAAACGGAAGTGCAACGTTGAATTTGTAAATACACTAGAACAGTTGCAAACAGCGCACAATGGTAACTAAAAATGGAATACGTCCAATTCATGTTCTAAAAGAAAAAGAAAAACAATTAAATACGTACTGATTCGTACTCAGACACCAAAAACAAAATAAATAAAACAAGTTATGGTTCAAGGCAAAATGACAAATCAACTTGTATTCACTTTCACATACGGGGGTTCGCTGCTCAACTCTTTTATTTTATATATTTTTTTTTGTGAGTTGATGTTTAGCGGTTCTCATTTCTTTTAAAGATAAATTTTATAACTTAATTAAATATTATCAATTGATTTTAATACTTATTGATGTAATTTATATCAGCATATACATATGTATGTATATGTACATATATTTATAGTTAGCATAGATTTCAAATAAAAAAGGTATTTAAAATACATACGTAGACATGAAGAAAAGAAATGATTAAGAAAACGCTTTTGCATTTGTCTTTTTAGTTATAAATATTGAATCACAGTTAATGCACTTGTACACAATTAATAATTCTACGAAACTTTTATAGATCAATTTTTGTTTTATAATTATTTTGGTTCACTTCGTTGAATGAGATTGTTTTGCCAACTAAAGGTGAAGAGATACATTCCATTTGCAAGAAGTGATAAGTAGACATAGCAATACTCACCAAATTGAGTGTTGCCGAAGTGGTAACGTATTAAATAAGAAATCCATGTACTACACTTTCGATACAATGGTATACAACGTGCTGAGGAATGATTATATTACAAATATCTACAGTCGCATTTATAAAAATGGGTTATCACCACATAGCACTGCATTTTGTGCAAGCCTTATTTTAACCTTTAATGCTTATATAACCTGCATATAAAATGACAATCGACTGGGGTTGCTGTATTTAGATAAAGTTATCAATTTTATTGGTTGCTTTGTGTACTAAATTAGATATCTTTTAACTAAAAACTGAAAAATGTGTAGATAACTTCCCATCCGTGTCCGTCTGTCGATTTTTCTAAAACAAATTTGTAACAAAGCATAAATAACAATATTTTGTGTGAGTTTGATTGATTGAAGTCCTCTTTGTTCTCAAGACACTTGAGTCGAAAACCATTTCTTATTACTTTTTTGTTGGTTTTGTAGTTTTTCTAAAAAATTAGCTTAAATTTAGCAACAATATTATGCATATCATAAAATAAGTTTGATTTCTATATCTTGTTTTTTTCCCGACATTTTTAGTCGAAAACCAATTTTATTTCTTTTAAGTAAAAAAATATAAAAATTAAAATGTCAATAGACTTAAGCATCGAACAAGATTTTTATATTTTGCTGGATGTTGGAATGCTATAACTTAACAGAAAACAAAAGCTCGACTCCTCTGAAATAGATGACGACAATTTATATGAAAGGTATCGATTCGATGAAAAAACTTCCAAATGTATGATTGCCCTTCTAAAAATTAAAGATGGAATTTGCCAATATCTGTGTGTTTCCAAGTCTTAACCTCAAGAGCTCTAAGATTTTTCGCTTGGTAATGTGATGTTTATACTGTAGGCAATTTTGCCACAGCAAGTAAATATTTTGTTACAACAAGTCACTTACATACATACATACATGAATTTCTCATCCAACACTAATTTAAAGGATTTCAAAGACTTTGGTTCTCCGTCTCCAGCATAAAGGACCTATACTAAAGTATATAATTAGTATAGGTTCTCTATTGTCTCCACCTAAAGCCGTTTGTTATAGGTTTAAGTGAAATGTTACTAAAATTGTAGTCGAATTTTTTAATCTTTTTCTAACTAAACCTGTTTCTAACTAAACAGAGCAGTTAAATTTTTTATGAATAGCAGCTGTGTACCTACATATATATTACATATATTTAGACTCCAGTTCAAATAGACTCGGGTATAAAATATGAATTTGAATAAGCCCCAATATCTTCAATTTTTGCCAAGATTTGGAAATGAGTTTTTACCAACTTTTAAGGTTTTTAAATAAAAACATTATTTTTCGTTGCATACAATTATTCTGGAGGCAATATCATTTTTTGTTCGTAAAATATTCGGGGTGACAACAATTTTGTTTAGTTTTTTGATTTTTAAAAAAAAAACGGTAATTGATTTTTCAGATTCTATGGATTTTGTGTGTTTCAGGATCTAGTTTTTTCGAATTTCTAGGTTTTATGAATTTTGATTTTCGAGATTTTGTGATAATAAAAATTGAATCCCTTACTCTCTTTACCACACGTTCGATGTATCCCTTCTACTCGGTTGATATAGCCTGTCGCTTCAATTAGATAAGGAAATCTACTTGTTTGGAGGAAATCTTACCTTATCTTTCCAATATTTCCAACCAAAATTTACAAAAACCTTATTTATAAACTTCTTATCGATTGTCTTAATAACATTTATTTACAAAATATGCGTTTCGAATAAGTATTTATAACCTATAGTACTATCATCGTGGGTTTTTATGGGAGCGGCACATAGTGGCGGCTAGGGCGACTTTAGCTATTGCAGTTTTTTTTACTTAACTTTTGTATAAAAAACTTCCAACGCCACCTTAAGGCTATGGCGAACATAAAAAAAAACAGCTCCACGATATACTACAGATTTTATATACAAAGATAACAATACGATACATGTCAGGCGATCGCAACTTCAAAATGGACGACTGTACAGTGCCTTACTATTAGGAAGTTTCCGTCGATTTGGAAAAAGTTTCGAGCTACACCGATAAATGAAATATCATATAACAAATGAAAGGATTCTTAAAATCGAGGAAAAATTGATTAACCTCGTATCCATATTTGACTTACTTTTTAACGTAGCTATTATATAAAACTATTATGCCGTGCATCTGCATTGTTTTATTTTTTCAAAGTACCCTTTAAAGGGCTGCTGTCGAAAAAAATATAAATCTTAAATAACGTGTTCATCAAAAAACTATAAACCAATAGCTAAGTGACATTTTTGCTAGAAATAGCTTAATACAATAAAATCGCATTCCATCTTTGTCTATAAAATCTATATTACTATCATCACAAGACTACGTGGGCTACACCTAGTGGCTGTATTACCTGGTATTGTGTTTTTTACTTCATCTTTGTTTACAAGACTTCGAACGCCACATTGCGGTAAACGTAAAAATAAATGCTCTATGATAATTTTATAGCTTTTGCCTATAAAGATCCCATATGACTTGATGGAAGACAATTTATTTTTAACTTTCCCATCAAAAAACGAAATTTAATTTTGATGCTTCTCTTCACATTATTAATTCATGTTCTTTTTCCAAAATAGAGCATATAGCGCAAAACAGATGGAACCAGCAACAGCGGATATGCAGTGGTACCAAACTACATTACATAAATAAACAAAAACATACAAACCTATCCAACTTAAGAATTTTGTTTTCAGATACTATGTTTAATATAAATAATCCATTTACGTATATAATAATTTGTATAGTTACATAGTCCTATTTGTTTCGCATTAAATAAAAAGAAAAAACATTAATTAAATAGTTCCTTCGTGTGAAAATGGTTTTTCCGTATGCTGCAACTCACTCTGCGCAGTTCTTAATTTCGCTGAACCTTACAATGGACAACTCCAAAGCTCTTCGATAAAGAACATTTATTGCTAGCTGAAGGCAACCATTTGGTGAACGTACACCGGCATTGTACCAGGGAGAAATACTGACTTCGCCCGTTTTCATTTCAAATGACCTAACCAACCAATCCGCGTTCGACTTACCAACACTGTCACATATATTTTTTAAACCTTCGTGTACATACACGATTTTCCGTGGATGTGTAGAGCAATTTTTAAATTGAGGGAGAACGCGATTTTTATTCCAACGCATTGAATGGTAGAGTCGAACGCCATATTTTGTTTTGCATCGAGAACCAGTAATTTCGGTTGTTTTTAACATTCAAAATAAGCAAAAATGAGTGAATATCAAAGTGTAACTGCAGACGCACTTAATGCCACCCATTTGGAGCTGCAGGGCAATCCGGCAGCCCTTAGACGACCCTTTGATCCAACCGCACACGATCTGGAGAGCACCTTTCGTCTAACTCGTTTTGCTGACCTAAAGGGGAGAGGCTGCAAGGTTCCCCAAGAAGTCTTAGGAAAACTAGTATCCTCCTTGCAACAAGACTATTCCCTACAAGATGATTCACAATTCATGCATATGGCAATTCCCCGTATCGGAATTGGCCTTGATTGTTCGGTAATTCCATTACGCCATGGCGGGCTTTGTCTAGTGCAGACGACGGACTTTTTCTATCCGATAGTCGACGATCCATACATGATGGGTAAAATAGCTTGCGCCAATGTACTGAGTGACCTGTATGCCATGGGAGTGACCGAGTGTGATAATATGCTGATGCTTCTGGCTGTGAGTACAAAGATGACTGAGAAGGAGCGAGATGTTGTCATTCCCCTGATCATGAGAGGGTTCAAGGACTCTGCTCTTGAAGCTGGAACAACTGTCACGGGAGGACAAAGTGTGGTAAACCCCTGGTGCACAATCGGAGGAGTAGCTTCTACTATATGCCAGCCAAACGAATACATTGTCCCAGATAACGCAGTAGTTGGTGATGTTCTGGTTATGACAAAGCCTTTGGGAACCCAAGTGGCTGTGAATGCTCACCAGTGGCTTGATCAGCCAGAACGATGGAATCGTATCAAGTTGGTTGTATCGGAAGAGGATGTACGCAAAGCATATCACAGAGCCATGAGTTCGATGTCCAGACTTAATCGCACAGCTGCTCGTCTTATGCACAAGTACAATGCTCATGGATCGACCGACATCACCGGGTTCGGACTTTTGGGACACGCACAAACACTGGCTTCGCACCAAAAGAAGGATGTGTCCTTTGTTATTCACAACCTTCCAGTAATCGCTAAAATGGCCGCTGTGGCGAAGGCATGTGGAAACATGTTCCAACTGTTGCAGGGACACTCAGCAGAGACATCAGGAGGATTGCTTATTTGCTTGCCACGTGAACAAGCCGCAGCATACTGCAAGGACATTGAAAAACAGGAGGGCTACCAGGCTTGGATCATTGGCATTGTAGAAAAAGGCAACAAGAGCGCTCGGATAATTGACAAGCCACGAGTCATCGAAGTACCAGCTAAGGATTAAATAAGTTGAGTTTAATTTTTTTTATCTTTCTCTGTACTATGTTAATGATTCGACTTTTTTAATATTAAATAGTTTTATTATTTCTTTTGTGTCAACCAAATGCTGAAACAATAAACTTTATGCTTATGTATAAATATAACCTTCTGTTTTGAAGAAAATGTTAGATTTGTTCACGTCATTAACTTAACAAAAAATAATTGAATTAAATGCAAAATAAAAACCACCTTCAAATATTTCCTTCTAATTAAAAAACAACTAGATACTATTAAAACAATACAATTAGAAAATGAGGATCTATGAATGGATCGCGTTGCTTGGGCTTGGGAATCAAGCTTTATGTTTATGTCCAGGCTTGACTGTTCTTGTTTATTATAAAAAGAGAAACACGAGGCAAATAAAAATTTGGAATAATATTGCTCAAAAAAAATTAAGTATGTTCTTTTTTATTTTGGTTTTCTAAAAAAATTTAAAATTGACGTCGTTTGTAAGATACAAGGCGAAGAAGTACATAAGTATTTTTTGTATTTTGTATCGGGTATGATTTGTTGTGTGTTAGTAGAAGTTAGGGTTTTCGAAATGCTATTCCGTGCAAAAAATAAAGGTACCGTATGAAGAAATTGCTATCTAGAATGTTTTTAGCTTGAAGCAATTCCTATGTTGTGCAAACAGTTGAAGGAACTTCTATACAGTCTAGAGTAACGATAAAGGTTTAGCTAACAATGCCTAATATATTTTGATGGCTAACTTTTCAAAAGTATTATAGATAGTTAAAACTTTCAAATAAATCAATTATATAGTCTGAAAAAATTGTATTCAGTCATTAAGATTACAATGACTGTAATAGCTGCAATAATTTTACGGACGAATCGTCGTCGGTTCAAAGAAACTCAATTACAAACAAATCATTTGAAAAATATGTGATGGAAACAGTTATTCAAAAACTTTTGGGAGATGTTAAGGTCTAGTGAACGGGAATATGTAGCTTTCAATACCTACAAGAACATTTAGAAAAACTTAAATTTTCGGATATAAAGAAATCACTTGAATCTTATTGTGTTTAATAATATTTTCTACACTTTTAACCTTTAAATTTTCTATTTATAACATACTAGCTTTTACCCGCTACTTCGTCCGCATTAGGGCTGTACTTTTTTGTACGTATGTTTGAATTGTGCCGAGATGGGATGAGGCCATACTAAGTGTGATTGTAATAGGTTAGGTTAGGAAGAAGATAGGTTACAGGAATACATTTTTATATACGACGTTTTTTGTTTTTCCTTCCTTGGCCAGAACGTAAAGATTTTGTGGGTTTGAGACTCGTGAGCACGCTACATACCTACATACATACACTCCTCGTCAACTGAATACGCACAAACATTTTTGAATATATTTTATCCATTTTTTCCAAACAGTGATGGTTATTATGCCATCTATTGATGGTAAAAATTTTCGTAACATATAAATAACAGAATTTCAAAGTTTTATCCAAAAACAACCGTGAGTTTTTCCTTCAACCACTTCCAAAGTGTAACTTATGCAAAGTAGAAATTTTTTTTCGAGTCAACTGAATAGGTACAAAAATTAAAATTGGTATTGGAATGGAATGAAACAAGTTTTTGTTTAAGTTTAGTAGTGGGTACTTCCACCTTTATTTTTAATTACTTCGTAAATTCGATCCGGCATGGAATCGTATAGCTTTTTAATGTAATTTAACGAAATTTCGCTCCACGCTAATTTGATTGCAGAAATTAAGGTTTCTTTGTCTTCGAACTGACGACCACCCTCAAAAAATTTGCGTACTAACCATCCCCAGACATTTTCTATGATGTTTAGATCAGGTGAGTACGGCGGCCATTGAAGCAACTGCACTTGTTGCTCCTCTATCCATGTTTTTATTATGCGCGCTGAGTGAATAGGCGCATTATCATGTTATGGTAGGTCCAGTTTATGGGTCCAAATATGTTAGAAAATTTAGGAAAATTTATTTCCAAAATTACTTTATACCCAGCTCCTGTCATCTTTGATGTTACAACCTCGAGCTCAACTGTTCCATAATAACTGACTGCTCCCCATATCATGACACCTCCTTCACGACTATGATGGCGCTTTAAAAATCTTTTTTCTTTTCTTAAGTCGTGAAAATAGAAGTTGAACCCATCAGGGCCATCGAAATTAAACCTTTTTTTCATTTGAAAAAACCACGTGATACCATTCTTTTTTCCAACTCATGTGAAGTCTTGAAAAATCTAATCGCAACATTTTCCGTCTCTCGTCAAGTGGTGGTTTTTTCTTAAGTTTCATTTGTTTAAGATGGCTTGAGTTGTTGATTACTCTTAAAACTGTTGAGCAACCTGCGTTTACGCCGACTTTTTGTTTTATTTTTGCCACAGAATCAGAAGAATTTGATGCACATCTTAAAATTCTTCGTCTCTCAGCTGCTGTTGTTGCTGTTTTCTTACCTCTCTTCATGTTTTTGCCGTATGCAACTTTATTTTTCAAGTAAGAATAAACTAAATTAAAACTTCCGCCAACTTTATCAGCTATTGCACGTCCGTTAGGCCTTGGTCTCTAAGTAAATCGATTTTAGCTTTTTCAACACTGTTAAGACACGTAGATCTACCCATTTTTCTTAAAATTTGAAATCAAGAATTAAATTTTACTGAAAACACTAAAATCGTTAATTTAAACTGTCAAGCACTCCAAAAAACTTATAAACAACGAAGAAAATGGCGTTGTACCTATTCAGTTGACTAATTCCTACTTTGCATATAAAACACTTTGCAAGTGGTTGAAGAAAAACTCACGGTTGTTTTTGGATAATTCTTTCGGAATTATCTGCTTAACATCTTAAGGGAATAGTTAGCATCAAGAGATGGCATAATAACCATCACTGTTTGGAAAAAATGGATAAAGTATATTAAAAAATGTTTGTGCGTATTCAGTTGACGAGGAGTGTATAATTTTCCATGGGAAAAACAGTTTTTTTTTCCAAATTTACACCTGCAACTTTCAGCGTTTGCCCATGAGCTTTATTTATTGTTATTTTAAATACTGCTTTCTGAGGAAACTGCATTCTTTTAAACTGAAACGGCAAATCCGTTGGAATTATCGGAATGCGGGGATCTAAAGCATTTTTTCATTTTGCTATTCCAGTCATGATTATAGCTTTTATAATATTTCGTCCTAGGTGAGTAATCTGTAGCCGTGTACCATTACATAACAGGACTGGAACACAAACCTTCAATCTCAACTTATGAGAAGGCACCCCTGATAATTCCAAAGAATTAAGAAACTCTATGGAATATTACTTGCTCCGTGTCCATAACGTTGTCTACTGCGAGGTACTCGACGATATCTCCCTCCATACGATATCTCATTGGTTGGAGCTAAAACTGCCCTCTCACACAACCATTTCCGATTGCCCATATTTATATGCAGGTTTGGATAGACATTACTTTTTAATCCATCTATGCTACAGACAATTTGACAGAATTCATGACTCAACGTAATCGAGCCGTTACAGTCTGTTGGCAAAAACAATTTTCTCCGATTTTTAGAAGAGCAGCGGCATATTGTCCTGCTTGAGAATCATTGTGTAGCTGTACTCGTATATTTGTAGTCAGACAAAACTTTTTTACATGTGTCATGTACCCATAACACAGATGCTTTCAAACATGCGTTTATTTCATCTGCCGGTGTACCTCTAGTAATTACCGGCAGGGTCTGTCTAAAGTCGCCAGCTAAGAGAACCACCATCCCTCCCATGATAGTCTTTCAGTGTACGATCTAGTGCTTCAACTGCTTTTTTGTGGGACATTGTACATTCATCCCAAACCAACAATTTACACTGCTGCAACATTCTTCCACGCTCACTACTTTTGCTGATATTACATACTGGCGTTTCCTTATGAGCCAAGTTCAACGGCAGTTTCAGAACCGAGTGCGCCCACCTGAATTTTCCCATGGGAATGCGTCATTTTGCCGGGGTAAAAAGTAGCCTATGTCTATTCTCGGGTATCAAAATATATCCATACCAAATTTCATGCAAATTGGTTCAGTAGTTTAGACGTGATTGAGTAACAGACAGACAGATTTACTTTCGCATTTATAATATTATAAAGTAGATAATGGAAAAATTGCCTGCTGTACATTTTTTCATTGCTCGCAAATATTTATCTGGGTTCCAAAAATGCTTACATAATTACCTCAGGACATTATGTATGTATGTATATTACCTACATATCGTCGACCTTATAAGCAAATCTAGATCTCTTGCTGAATGCCAGAATCCAGAAAATTAGTTGGGAAATGGATTTCAAATATCTTTTTTAATATGGTGTTACGAGGTCTGCTTATGAATTCGACGATATTGTATACGAGTATTTTAATTTTTGATTGCACGAGCAGTTGTATACTTTCAGAATAAGTCAACATTATAATAATCCATATATTTGAGTTTAGATGAAGGTTCATAAAACCCATCAGTAAGGGACACGGTTTTATTCAATCACCTTCACATCCATTGTTGTATCTTATTGCATGATCATAATGTTCTTCATGACTTAAAGCTTGATGCATCGATTAAGTTTGTGGCGTCTTGTGAGAAAATCTTCTTCGTTCGAGAAATGCTCAATCCTTAACCAATAGAATAAGAATTAAATTTTTTCAACTTATTTTGGCTTTTTGCAAACATCTATCATCTTATTTTCATTATTTTGTGCCATCGTGTTGAACATATATATATTAAAATGTGTTACATTAAGATATCGGCATGAAAATTTGGTCGTTCACTTGCCCGTATGTGTATTTTTCTTTTCTTTTAGATTGTAAACATCTACAACTGAAAATGCAAATGGAAAATTAATTTTCTTTTGATTATTTGATTGATTTATTCACACATACATATTTATTTGGTTGCTATCAACATAATTCAGGTGAGTAAGTTTTTTTTTACACATTCTTAACTCACTTGGCTTAATATTTGTTTATAGTTTCCAGGGAGTACATATGTAGGTACATATTCATTCGAATAGGTATAAAATGAGCCTTAGAATAATATACAAAACTAAACTCAAAAGGTATCGAACGAATGCTTCTCTTGACCAAGTAACACTTCAAGAAAAATTCTTTTTTTTGAAAACATAGGCAGAATTATTAATTTGATTCATGAACGATTGAATTTATTGATTATTTTACATACATACATAGTAATATAAGACAAGATTTACAGTATAATTTGATAATAAATACAAATGAATACAACGATCTATTATTGTACATACGTTATAGGTTCTATCTATGATCAAACGAACAAATTAAACTAGAACTAGTTAAAATTGTATGTGGCATATGTATATGTTATTACTGTTTTTCTGCAGCGATGTTAGTTTATCTGTAATATATAAAATAAATTTGAATTAAAATTTGGAATTTGTTTATAAATTTAAGTTTTGTTTTTGTTTAACCATTTCTGAAGTGAGCGAACTCAGGGCATCTTCAACGGTTGGCTTATGTCTATCGAATTTAGGTCTGCTTATGGGCGAAAAGTTATCTAAAAGGTTGTGTTTTAATTAAAAAAATAATATTAAGTATTTACTTCATACCGAAGTCTCCGCTTGAACTGGAATCCGTAAAACTTGGTGTACCTTCGGTCCACGTTGGAGTTGAACCTTCACCTGAGGCGGGTGGGGTCCATGCTAAGCCACCACGAGAAGAATATTGACTGCTAAGCGAGGTATCAACAGCAAGGTATGGTTCCAAATGAACTTCAGAAACACTAAAATATTTATTTTATTCATTTTTATAAATTCAGTATTGAAAGTATGTACAAAATAATTAAGAAAAGCATTTAATATACCTACATATGTATGTGCTTATTATGCTTAAATTCGAATAAGTTTTTATCAAAATAAATACATTACTTGATAATTTCAAATAATTAAATAAAAAAAAGCTTTGAAAATAAAAAAATCACTCATTACACCTAAGAGACCATGAGAAGCCAAGTGATATCCTTATTAAAAAAATACAACGTAGTGTTTTATCAACTCGATATTGGACACGTGCGAATTCACTTAAAAAGCAATGTGCCTATCAAATATTGCTTTTGACCTCAAAGCGCGAAAAGCGTCAAGTCTCCTAAGGTTTTGATGGCCTTAACATATGTTATAATTTTATTTGTTTATCATCTTTATGCGTATTTTTGTCTTTTAGTTAAAAAAAAGAAAACACCAATATCATCCCTTGAGTGACGTATTTCACCCTTATACAAAAATTAAATATTTGTATTGGTTCAATTTACATAACCAAATTAAAATCTTTCTAAAATCCTTGAAAGTTAAAGAAAATTTTAATGTCTGATGTGTATTATACATAAATATAATATCGAAATCAAAAGTGTGTTGTAAAAAGCATCTTAGCACCAATTTATAAAAAATTTAACTTGTTGCGCAAAGTCAAATAATAAATTTTGAAGAAAAAATATATAAAACATGAACTCCTTACTTTTAATATGCCACCACAATACTTTGTACTTATCTTTGACGGTTATATGAACGTTTTCTCAACTTTAAAATATGTGCATTATTTTTTTTAATCTAGTCAAATCATAAATAGCCAGGCAAACACAAATTGACTTGATAAAAACCAAAGTGTTTTGCCTTCCATTTATCACTTTAAGTTCTTTTGAATATTATGAAATCTATCTCCAGCGAATAGGACACTCATGAGACCAAAAAACAAAGCCGAGTTTTTATTTGTAACATAAACTTAAAAATTCTTTTTCCAAAGTATTTTATTTTCCTGAACTCTAAAATACAAAAACAATCAAATATGGTGTTTTCGAGGCTAAGGTAAATCACAACAAAACATACATAGTTCTTAACAACAAACAAGGTACAAGTCTTTACATAAATACTGTTCAAATCTTCCAGAAATTCCCATTAGATGTGAGCGCTTTTTTTCAAGGACAAATAAATACTAGCACCTAATGAGGTCTTTTTATTAAGGCAAACGAAGGACTGGACATTTAAGTTCGGTTAAAATAATAATTTAAAAAGAGAAATTTACGAATTTGTAATTCGTAGTCCGTACGAAAAATATGTACCAGGATCCAGGGCCGGCCCAAGCCAAACTTGCGCCCTGTGCAAGATTTGTAGAAAGCGCCCCTTTTTTATATTTTTTTTACACATAAACTGATACACAAGCATAAGCCTTTCCCAGATTACCCAGGAGGTAGACTTTCAATGCGTTTTTTTTTATTGAGATATCCCCAGGAGGCCTAAACCATTAAACTAAAACGCAGCGAAGAAATGAGCAGAGGGGAAACTTTTAAACTTGGAAACTTACTTTTCTGGCCTTACATTTTGCAAATTCAGAAATGAGATCATCAAAGTCTAAAGAATTTAATAATTTCTTTTCAATTGACATTATAGATAAACCTACCAATCTCTCTTGAGTCATGGTTGTCCTAAGATAATTTTTAATAATTTTAAGTTTAGAAAAACTACGTTCTCCTGAAGCTACCGTGACCGGGATTGTATTAAGGATTTGGAGAGCAGTTACTAAATTCGGAGCAAAATCTTCAAGGTTTGAAATAAAAATAAAATTTAACATATCTAAACTTGAGCTTTGTGGCGTAACAAGCTGGGATATTACGGTTAACTCTTGAAACAATTCTTCTCCATCTAAATATTTAAAACTACTTTATGTTAAAACATTCTGCAAATTAAGGCATGAAGCACGTACATTTTTATTTTTTAAACATTCGCTTATGTTACTCAAAAATGTAAAATTGATACTATACGTATCAAACCTTTCAAGTATTTGAAAAAAAAATTCAACTTTGAATCTTTGTTTCGGCTAATATAGTTTCAGGACATTCATCAGCATAAAGTATTTTTCTCCGTTGAGATCGCAATGATGAAGCTACAAGAAACATATTTGGTATTTCTAGGGAACTAGCAATACGCTCGGTTAATTGAACATACCTACTCATTAAATTTTTCATCGGAACGCATTAAAATCAAACTGTTTTTTGTATTTTCTAAAACTGTTATGCCAGTTGACAGATTAAATGACGATATTTGCAAATATTTACTAGTTTAATTTATATTTTCTAAAATATCAAACCAAATTAGCAGGCAGCAAATAAATGTAAAATCAAAAATTTTATTTCCTAACGATTCTGCAATGTTTTTTGCCTCTAGATTTCTTAATTCTATAGGGCTTCATATATTTCTTGAATTGAAAAAAAGTTAAACAAACATTGAATTGTATCGAAAATTTTAACTGCATAAAATGAGAACCGAGCAGCATCATTAACCACTAAATTTAAGGAATGCGGGCAACATGGAACCAAAAATGCTCTTGGTTCCAGGGTTCGAATTCGATTCTGAACACCCGCTTCTTTTCCTTTCATATTCATATTCGAACCATTATCATAACTTTGGCTTGTCTTGTCTTCAAAATACGTCACTTCTATTAAAAACTGGTAGCTATTTATTTAATATTAATTAACCAACAAAGCGAAAAAACAATTGAAACAATCTGCATTCTGCACCAGACTAGATATACATTAAAAGTAGCCGTTACAATAGTCATTAACTTTCAAACAAAAAAAAACAAACTGCCTGCGCAAGAACAATTCGACTCCAAATAGAATCATCCCTCTTTAATTTTTAAGCTCTATGCTCCTTTTCCATTCTATTAAAAATTTCATCTCCTGTAATCAGGCACTTAACTCTTACACAGTGTGCAATAAGAAAACCTGCACGCTCTGATCCATATGATTCCGTATAAATAAGTTTTTTTTTTAAATATCTCCCATGTTAGTTTCGATACTCAGTGTGCAAAAAAGAAAACTTGCACATCCATTCACCATTATTTGTAGCAAAGACACCTACCTACCTAATTTCCAAATATATCACCCTGTTCATACAAGAGAAAAAATCTCAACACAAAAAAGTTCCATGCCACCTCATATGTGCAAGATATATTTTATGCACACCGAGTCCCAAAATTAACATAGAAGTATGACGAAGCAAAATACTTATTCATATTGAATCGTATGGGCTAGAACGTGCAGGTTTTGTATCACGCACAGTACCCTGTATGTGAGACTCACATGAGACATTGTGAGTTCTCATCTACAAAGAAAACAACAAAAAAATGTCTCTGAAAAAAGAGAGCAGGTAGGTTTCTGTATTCTGTGCTACCTTCTACTACAAATCAAAGACACAGCAAACAGCATATATTTTTTGTGTTGTTTTCTTTGTAGATGAGAACTCACAACGTCTCATGTGAGTCTCACATACAGGGTACTGTGCGTGATACAAAACCTGCACGTTCTAGCCCATACGATTCAATATGAATAAGTATTTTGCTTCGTCATACTCTCTATGTTAATTTTGGGACTCGGTGTGCATAAAATATATCTTGCACATATGAGGTGGCATGGAACTTTTTTGTGTTGAGATTTTTTCTTCTTTTCTCTTGCATGGAATTTTTTTGTGTTGAGATTTTTTTCTTTTTTTCTCTTGTACGAACAGGGTGAAATATTTGGAAATGAGGTAGGTAGAATTTTTAGTTCTGCGATATCTTGAGTTAAATTTTCATTGAATGCAACAATGAAAGTGATGTTAGTTAGTGCGCAAGAGATAACTTAGGACAGTTGTGATGGATGTTTTTTTTGAGATTATTTTAAGAATGTTTGTGGTTAAAGAATGGCAAATATGTAGTAGTACATATTTGTTTGCAAGATCAGATTACATTTTCTTGCTCCTGGCAATGCGCCCCCAGAATTCTGCGCCCTGTGCATTTGCACATCTTGCACATATGCTTTGTCCGGCCCTGCCAGGATCACCTGAAAACAATTATGCAGCGTTCCAAATTTTCTGACTATTATCAGCTAGGTTCTCGAAATCTCGTGTAACGAAATCGAGATCTAAATTGAAAATCGAGTGGTATTACTTACACGGTTCTATCTTTCGATCGATTTTATAACTTTGAATGCTCTTCAAAATCTTTTCAAGTAAAATTAAAGCAGCTGATATTTATCAAATCCGTAATTAAGCAATTTTGCTGATTGTCATAATTTGTATAATTTCATATGTTCTTGTTTGTTCTTAGTTTTCATTAAAATAAATTTAAAATATTTGTGTTTTTCTGTGGATTGTGTTGATGTGTTCCACGGCGGCACGAGTACGATAACTTTGGCGCCAAGATATAATAACGGTTTTTGGTAGAGGGTCTTAATACAAGCATTTTTTACTATGGGAAGGGGGTCTATCTCCACCCGTTTAGGCGGGAGGGGCAATTTAAAAAAGTTATTATTTAAAATGGAAAAAAATAATTAAAAAATAACGGTGATACTTACAATTAAGTTGTATACATTTTTTTAAAGCCAACATTCTGTTCTATTAGCCAGTTTTTAAATCAAGTCAAAACTATGCGTATTTTAAATTTAATTTTAAACTCAAAATTTGAGTAAAAAAAGTTAAAAAAAGGTTTAAAGTGTAACTTTTTAAATACTTCAAGATTATCTACCATTGTTTTTATTTCAGAATTTATTGCTCTTATTTGTTTTTGATCAAAAACTGAAAACTAGATGATTTTATGTCTTTTAGTTTTTGAGAAAATTGAAAATAACCACAACTACTATTTTAATTTAATTCTTTTTTTTTTGCTTGAATGGTCTTATTTTGATAGTAATAATGGTATTTGCGTATGCGTAATGCGTGTTTGGGTGTATGCAACAGTAAGGTGTGCGCGAGTTTGGGTGTATGCAACAGTGGCATCTGCAACCCCCCTGCTTGGGCACACTATAGGATTTGGGGTGGGTGCAAGTTGGAGTGCGTGCAAGGTGGGAGGGTGCAAGGTGCGGTGGGTGCAAGATGGGGTGCATGCAAAGTTTCTTTTTTATTTAAATAAGCTGGATTTAAGAAAAATTAATTTACCCTAGGTATATCTTAATCCATATTCGATTATTAATATCAAAATAAAACTACGTTAATACTTAAGCAAGGAAAAAGTAATTTAATTAAAATATTTTGTTTTGGTAATTTTCAATTTTCTCAAGAACTAGAAGACATCAAGTTATCTAGTTTTCAGTTTTTGATCAAAAACAAATAAGAGCAATGAATTATAAAAAAATAGTAGATAATCTGAAAGTTTTGAAAAATTACACTTTAAACTTTTTTTTAACTTTTTTTTGCACAAATTTTGACTTTAAAACAATTTTTTTCAAAAACTATGCATAGTTTTGACTTGATTTAAAAACAAGCTAATACACAAAAGTGTTGGCTTTAAAAAAAGGTATAATAATCAATTATAAGTATTACCGTTATTTTTTAATTATTTTTTTTTTCATTTAATGTACATATTTTTTTAAACTGCCCCTACTGCCTAAACGGGGGGAGATAGACCCCCCCTCCCATAGTAAAAAATACTTGTTTTTAACTGTTCTATACAAATCCGTCATTAAACTTTGTCACCAAAGTTATCGTACTCTCCCCTCCACGGCTACCTACAGCTTAACGTTTCTTAACGGAAGATAGTATTCAATTATCGGTCCAAAAGACTGATACAATCAAAAAATCAAACAATCAAAAAAGCGTCTTAAAAGATTTTAAGCAACATTGTTTTATCCGAAATGTTATAGGGAATACATTTTTTGTGCTAAATAATCGTTTTAAATGCTTTGTCCGTTTCCTCAAATATGAATTAGAAGTCTACTTTAAAAATTAGATAAGCTTCATTTTCAATACTTCACTTTTAAATCAATTAATTTCCTCTTGTTGAATTCAATTCAAACTACGCTGATTTAATCTAGCTAGTTGGTTTAAAATCACTTCAAAATTGAAAAAAAAAAACGAAATGTAGAACACGGAAATTCACTTCATTTTAACTTCGAAAAAAAAAAGAAATCGATATCGATTAAAGTGAATTTCTGAACTACAATTTTCATTTTGAATGGATTTCAATTTTATTTCCAGTGAAATGTAGAACCTAGCTCAATACGTATCAAAAAAACTTCATCGTAATATTTGATATTTGATACAAAAAAGATTTCGGAAATCGTATGTTTTATAATTCTGGTAACAATTGCTAGCATCATTGGATCTGTTGAATAGCTGATAGATTTTCGGCCTGTGTTCTGATATTTTGGCAAGATTTAGCGAAGCACAAGAAATGGAATACACGACTTGCTTCGATGAAAGTTAAAAAGCAACGGAAAGAAGTTTATTTGATTGACAAGTTCACCATGTAGAAAATACATAAGTTACAATAAATGCCAGAAATGCAAGTAATTCAATTTTTAGCTTGTTCGATTGAAATAAGATCTTCCATAACTGACGACGAAAATACGAAATTTTTGTATAAATGTTTACAACGTGAAAAAAAAATAATGAACGAATTTCTAGCTTTCCGAAGTAAAACCTTTTTTTAATTTGTGCAAAACAGTTTCTGTGACTTGAATCACGAATTTCGAAATAGAGAACATGAACACTTAACATATTTTGGATGGGAATGATACTTATGAATTCCCAATTCAAACCCCATGAATGGTTTTCAACTTAATTTTGCAAATTTACCTATGCTAACGATGCGATTGGTAAATTTGAACGAAATTTACAGGAACTTATTAAATAGATTGACTAAAATGTAATGTAATGGCCATAAATTGATTTTCAAAAATAGTCTTTAATTGAGGAAGAAATCATACTTTAATTTTGCTTTTAGATTTGTTGCTACTCACCTAATTGTATCTTCCCTGGTTGATGTTCTCAACATCGATCCGCTTGTGTTCACTTGACGTTCATTCTTTCTACGTCCAGAACTTTGTTTCTGTAAGCTTTCTTCAGAAATTTCATCAAAAGCAGGGGGAGGTGTCGAGCAACAAGAAGGTGTAGTGCCTAGCAGTACATGAAATGAATGTTATCTAACGTATAATAAATTAAACTATAAATTAGTGATTAAGGACTAGGTATCTAGAAGTATAATAAGAAGATGAGTTTGTTTAAAAGAGCGAAAACTAAAATAAAGTATGTTTATAATGGTACAGGTAGGTGAGACTTAAGCTTTTCCTGGACGACTTTGAAAAATGTTTTGTGTTGCAGATGGAGGAGTTTTAATTTTTGTTTGAATTTTCATATCATATGTCCACTCGAAACTGTTGAAAAAGCATCGAAATTCTTGCTTTGCATTTCAAATTTTTGTCGAGCTCTGATGAAATTTGAATTCGGACTCTTTGAGAAATTATTTCGATATGCGTGGTTACTGGTAGAAGTGTTTTGAATTGTTGATACCGATGATGGTGGATACCTATTTTTAAACTGTTTTACTGCCGTAGTGTCTCTACTTGAGGTAGTCGAGGGTTTTCGATCACTTTCGATGGGCTGCAAATTGGGCTTATGTCGTCGAGCCCTAGGATTGTTTTCGAGTTCTCTTTTAACCTCGATAAATGAATTCAAAGATTGTAGAATATTCTCTTCTTGTCCATCGTCTTCTCCAAGTGCCATATCAGCGTATTGAATGTACTTCTGCTTGTCTCGTTTCTTTTTTGTAGCGTGTACTTTGCGTGGAACCTGCAATGTGGCCGTTGAATTTTCTGGCTGAATGGGTGGAAAGCTTTTCACAATAGATCCAACAGTTGACATATAACTATTCGACATGAAACTATTTCTCTTTTTGAATAGATCTTTTCGAGTAACGGGTTGATATCGGGTTTCATTAGGAACTACCGTTTGTTTGTTTGGCTGATAGTCATCTTCGACGTCAAAAAGATCATGCAACTCCAACCAATCTTTAACATTACTAGGTGAGCGACGTTCGCCAAATTTGGGAATTGGTGGCGCTTGAAGGTGGTCTATTTTTTGGAATTGGTTATCATAACTTATGTGTCTACCTGTTGATGAAGCTCGTTGCTGTAGAGAAGATTGCTCCTCTAAAACGGATGTGGATTTTGGTTGTCGCGTTTGTTCTCCTTTTTTATTTCGAGGAGATCCCCGTGGTGGCACTGGTGGTGGTACTTTTGCTTTAACAGTACTTGCTGATTTTTGTTTGCTTTGAGGTCCACTCGAATTTGAAGCCACTGCTGCTGCTCTATTTGGTGGTTTTGAAACTTGGCTACTAGATACTTGAGATAGGCCAGCAGTGTTAGCAGCTATATGCATTTTAAAGAGCAAACAAAATTGGCAAAGATTAGAAAGAAGCTGAAAACACATAATTTCTTATAAGCTTACACCGGGATTCCGTCTCGCTATCAATAGACTTTTGTATAACCCGCGATAAACTCTTCTTCTTCGATGGGGAATGTTTAAGGGCTAAAAAATGAAATGTATTTTTAAACGTAAAGTCTATTTTTTTTAAGTAAATACACATAAAATAATTTTAAAAAATGCACTGCACTCATATCTACAAAGCTTGATATTTGTATGTGCAGCTTATACAAAGTCTACAGACATTGTAGTTTTAGATTTATGTGTCATTTATTATTATTCAAATTAAAGTTTGTAAATTAAAATCAAAAAACAATCTTTTCAAAATGCACAATGTTTCCCAAAAAATGTTTGCTTGACTAAAGTCTGACATTTTTAGTAAGAAAAATAATAATCTCTTTAAGCTTGATTTATTTTACCTATATAACTTGATACCAAAGTACGAAACTTTCTATGGTTCCCCTTAATTTCTGGGAGATCCACTTTGCAATAAAACGAAAAGAAAAACATCATTAATATTTTTAGCATTTTACATACATAAATTAGTTTGGTGTGTGAAGTCTTTTACATGTTTCTCTGGTGAATATCAACTAGCAAAACTAAATTTTGCGACTAAATGGTACTCACGTGAAGGGATTTTTCTAAACACCTTTTTAGCCATGAAGTTTTGAAAGCGTTGCGCATAAAAGGATGGACGGCAAACAGATACGGTTTCCTAGGAAATAAATATATTCGTGTTTAGTATAAGCTTACTGAAGTATAAGGATGTTTTCGCCTACTCCGTCGTGTATTATGGCCTTAAAAGTATGCTCTAACTTTTTTTTCAATCGGTAAGATTGCAAAATATCAATTATTCCGATAAAAAGAAGCAACCTTTCGCCTTTTTCGCTTCGGGCAGGAATACCACCAGGTCTTTGGAAAACACAATTTGAATTGAGGAATATTATATAGCGGGTAAGAAATATGCGGATATACTCACGGAACATCATCTTCGTCATCAATAGGCTCGCTTTCCGCTTGGATACTCTCCATTGCTGTAGAGTGTGCAACCAGACGTTGTTTATTAACAGATCTATATAATAAGCTATAATTTCGTTTACTTTATTGGCAACAAAATTTTACAGAAAATATGTTAAGAGTATACATAATGTTTAGGATGCATACCTATTTCTATTGATACTAGAGTTTTCACGTCCCTCCATTGCAATGCACTGATCAGCCTCAGGAGCATCTTCTAAATCCGAATCTTCACTTTTATTGGGAAGATTAGCCTTTGGATTTGTATTACGGGCACTCTGTTTCTCTTTGGAAGAAAGATCTAAATTATGAACACCGACTAAAAGTGAATAGTCCATTATTTTGAAAGACTCTAAGACAGTACAGTCGCGTTGAATTGTTTTAATCAATGCATTATATGTTTCAGCTTCAAGAAGAATTCCATTCGGATGATGTTCCATAAAATCCAAGTCCTTAAATGTTGGCGATTTCTTACCCCGTTCAGCTTTCGATGCTTTCCGTTTGTATGTTGATCCTTTTAAATCATATTTAAGATGCATTTTCACAAATGATGGTAGCAGATTATTCATAACAATTAATCGAACATTTTTGCTATTGCATTGAAAGCAGTAAAGACCAAAGAATTTTGGCAACAACGTCCTTGGATTTTGATTTAAATTCATATAATATCTATGAAATTAAAGTTAAAACTTGAAAAATCTTGAAGAAACGACAATTATTTTAGTTAAATACCCTGGCAAAAGTTTTTGTAAGAATTCTCCTTCTTTATGTTGGACTGTTTTTATAATAAACTCGTCATCGTTGGTTAGATAAAATATTGAACCGGATGCACCCGGATTTGATAATTCTCTCAAAGGAGCTGAACACATTGACATCTAGAAATATCCAAAATAAACAAAAATTATCATTTGAATAAGGAATAAAACGGAAATGTTTATCCAAAAAAAACGAAAAAACACCATTTTTAAAATTGTTTTGGTTTGTATAAACCCAAACTAACTCTGTTTTGAGATTTACAGTCAAACAAAATCTTAATTTTACGATAAAGAGTCTAAGTCTAACTAAGCAAGACAAGTTCATAATAAAAGAAAGGTGTGACAAAAATATAAAGCATTTTAAATAAAGATGCTTGCTTCTCTTCTTTTCAAGGACAATATATGTTTGTTTAAACCCAAAATAAATGTTAACAAAAAGATAAAAAAATATTTATTCAAAGACACATTATTTTTGTGTAAAAATAAAAAAGTATTCCTTACCATGAAGTCATCTGGTTGAATTCCAAACAAATCTCTAAAATAACGGAATGCAATCGGAGCATATATTTTAAATCTAAATTCGCTGTAGTGATGTGCAGGAGTTAAACTAGAGCCTTCAGGAGGAAATGATATGCTTTCTATCTCCCAAAAATCCATCATAAGGAGATCTCGCTTTGGCTTAGATGCAAGACTTCCGACCTTTAGATCACAAACAAAAAATAAAACACATTGTAGAAATGATTTTGAAAATTATTTAGTAGAGTAATAAAAAGTTATATTATTAGGTACCGTATGTTGTATTCCCAATTGAATGGAGCCCATGATCTGTGAAGTTTGAATTTTTTTGTACGTAATTTCTCCACCTTCACCCACACGCCGATGGCCGATTTTTCGTTCTTTGTCAATTTTGCCATATTTTGAATTTTGTGCTCGCAGGCCCTAAACAATAAGTTTTAATTAAATTCAATTTATTTGAAGACAAACAAAAAATACTTACCTCAGGAGTACTAAGTTGACCCAAGCGGTCTAGAAAAGTAAAAAGATTGTATGTATTTAAATCACCTTTAAATGCAAAATAACAAACTAAAATAGTTCTTCTTATATTAAAAAAGGTAAAGATGAAAAAGTTCTGAGAAACAATAAAAAAAAGAGCAATGCTACTTTAGGACGAATAAAGTATGTACATGTACAAATATCAGTCTTTCTGTCAAATACTGGCAAACGATTGATTAAAATGTCTGAAATCTAAAATGTCTTCTCATTCATCTATCTCATAGTAATTTCTCAGTCATTTTATGTTGACGTTCTAAACTGAGATCATTTTTTCGTTCGACATTAAAGGACAGTTCCATTTACATTCAATGAGTGTAAAAGCTAGTTAATACCTCTTATTAAAATGCAAAAATTGGCATCACAGACGAATTATTCCGTAAAAAATCTTTGTGTCTGTTTACTTTTTTAACTTCCCATAGGAAGTTATTGTAATCGGTCCGATTTTTCAAATTGAAAATTTTGACATTTCTCGACGTTTCAAGGTCCCTAGAGTCTAAAAAAAGATTTTAAGAGGGATGTCTTTGCTGCGTGAGTACGTACGTCCGTACGTTCGGGAAGCCTTTTTCGTCGTCCATATCACAAGAACCAGTAGAGATATCGACTTCAAATAAATTTTGCTATACAGATAATATTGCAGAAAGATGCAGAAAGTACTATCAAGAAATTGAACCAATAACTCAAGCGACTGGAATTAAGTTTTATACTATATATTGTGACGTGATACCAAACTAGTACAAGTTTGAAAAAAATCATATAAACAAAATTCATCCAGAATATTTTACGAACAAAAAAAGATTTTACCTCCAAAATAATTATAAAAAAATTAGGTGGCGCAACAGTCCGTAGAGAACCAGGGCCTAGTGACTTACAACTCTCAACCATTCCTGTGTGCGAGTAATTGCAAGGGATGGAGGGGACCTACAGTTTGTATGCCGAATCCGAACGGCTAATTTGAGAAAGCACCTTTCATGACAAGAATTACTCTTGGAGAATTGGTCAATTATTCTCAACAGGCAATACCCGAGAAAAAAACTTTAGGCACAGGCAGAAATTGAACCCAAGACCTCTCGCATGACAGGCCAACGCACTAACCATCATGCCACGGGTAAAATAATTATATTGAGAAAAATCGAATAAACAGTTTTTATTTACAAAAAATAAAAACCTCAAAAAAAACATTACTAAAAGATAGATATTGGCTCCAAACTAATTTCATCTTATAAAACATATTGTTTTCAACATTCAGTAAATTGTTTATAAAAATCAAACAGTCAGTTTTTTTCATAAAAAATTAAATCTACAAAAAATAGTACGCAAAATTGGTAAAAATTGATGTACGGTTATCGATATTTCGTTAATAATAAAAGATATTTACTTCAAATTAATTTCAATCATTCAATTTGTATTTGTTTATAGTATAAGAAATAACAACTTTTAAGAAATGCTACTAGCATTGGTATAAATTGGTTATCGATTAAAAATCTATTTAATCATATAGAATAATTCAACTGACAACTTTTTTAACAAAACACGATAACATACAAAACCATTTAAGCAAGACAATTCGACAGACGGGTTGGGAAGTTATCAGTGCGGGTCGCATCCCAGCCTCTCTTTATTTTCATATCTGTCTATAAAGTGATGACTTAGTTTCAAGCTAAAAGACTCACAACAAATATTCGTTTTTAGAAAAAGTCGTATTAGGATGACGAATCAATGTTCAAAGTGTTTGGTAATGATGGAGGAGCGTACTTCAGGCGTCCTTTGCTAGAAAGAATTCCTTAAATACACCAAAAACACAGTTCATCGTGATGTTATATTTTAGGGGTGTCTCATCTTATCTGAAGTTGGTTCAGATTAATAGAAAAATAATTGGTAATTGGTCTTTAGAGATACAAGCCTGTTTATTTTAGCAACACGGAAGCATTGTTAATGATAATGATAATGAAGAAATATATTTGAAGATATTTTATAAAAACGAAGAATTAAAATGAACTCTTCTAAATACCTTAAAACTAACTCCTAAAATGTTCAACGTTGTCATAATAGCTATAATTAGTGCTTTAAATTTAGTTAAAAAAACAGAACAAACGCATTACAATTTTTTAAGTTTTTAATTACATTAGAACTTTTTCTTGTATCTAAAAATACAAATAATTATCAGGTTTAACTGTTAACTGATAAACTTTAACTAATTAACAACTTAGTTCACAAACTTAAAAAAGTTACTTAATGGCTACTGAGTATACGACTAAAATAAAAAACATTTGACAAAAAGGCCATAACATGAAATTTTAAAAATCATATTTCGTATAAACAAAACCACGGAACATAAAACGATGGTTGTGAATGCAATCGTATGGAAAAGTATAGTATTTTGATTCAATTTTAAAAGAAAAGTTTTGTTTTATTTTTTCTAGAACGAAATAATAATTAAATTCCTCTAGGCTAATTTATAAGAACTTTATATCTATGTGTGTATATATGTACATATGTACATTAAAATGCTTGTGTATCCAAAGAGTCTGTTTAAAAATATTTCCTGTATTTTAAGATTTAACAATGTACGCGAAGAAAAAGTTCGTTTTCAAAAATTTAAATGCCATTTAATTTCTTTTAGAAACCTTAATTTTCCAAAATTTGTATTTATCTAACGATAGAGCGTTTATTGAGATATCGATTTCGAAAAATAAAATTTGAATAGTATTTTTAAAAATCAAAAAAGGAAAATTTGACAGTTTTGATCATCAAATATTATTAATACAGTATAAGATATAATACAAAAAATTTTTAAATCGGTTCTTTAGTTCTTGAGAAAATTTAAAAACAAAAAAACGGTTCTTTATTTTTTTTTATTGAAATGAGCCAAGTCAATTTCAAAAATTGTATGGGAACTGTTATTTTTAGTCTTGAAAAAAAAAACAGAAAAACGTCTAAAGCTAATCAGCTTAAAACCTTAATTTCCAAGTTTGAACTCAATCGACCTAATGGCTTAGTCTGAAAGGGCGAGGACAGAGAGACAGACGGAATCGGGAAACCCACTTTTTTCGACTTCTCTACTATCGTAATGTCATGTTTTATTAAAATCTCGAGTTCGAAATTTCAATACTTCCCATAATACATATGTAAGTACAAATTTTTATATGGCTCAAGTAAAAATAAAAAATGACAAAAAGTAGTGATAGGTATACGATTAAATGATCTTGTTCGTACTTTAAAAACCATCCCAGAAATAAAAATGTCCTTCAAAACAATGATCCCGTAAAATATATACCATGGGGATGTATTTTAAATAATAATTCGAATAGAATTATTTTATCTTTTTTGTATTATATATACATACATACATTGTGTTTGTATATAGTATGAACTTCCTTAAAAAATAATTCAAAGCTAACAAATCAGATGCTTAGAACAAAATTGTAATCGTATTAAAAATTATAAATTAATAAGCGACACAAATTTGATTCCACAATCGAAGTTTTAATTTGAATCGACCCAGTTATTTAAACAGTAGCCTTGAAAACATGCGAATAGAATAGATATACAAGGAGGAATGTGGGGACCTCTTTTCATATAATCATATATCTTGTGACGTCATGAGAATATCATTCGAGTAAATGCTATTTGTAAAAGTACCCACATTTTTCTCTACCAAAAAGAAAACTGTGCTTCTCATTCATTGACATTCAGATTTTTCTTGTTTTCTTTTAACGAGAGTGATATTTATAAGAAAATCTGCTTACTTTTCGAATTCTATGAAAAATTTAATTATCTATTGAATTAAATTTAGATTTAATCTAAACATGAACAACCATCTCTTTAATTGATATAATCGCTTTTTGTATTAATTATAATCTGAAAGGACCAGTTTAAACATTTAATAATAATGATCCGTGAAATTTAATTGTTTCTTTCTTAAAAAAGAAAAAAAAAAAACATTTGCATTATTATTTGTCTTCAAATATTTTCTATCAGAATAACGATATGAAAACTATTTTTAAAGTTTTGGTTAGTTGGCCTATCTTTCAGTTTTAAAGGTTGTTAATCCTTCCACTAGTTGTCCTGGTGAGTGGACGAAATATCGATTAAAGCACCAAAATAACAAGCAAAATACTTTAAACATCCATAGAAAAAAAAGAGTAAGAAACTTCAATATTATAAAAACATACAAATCAAATGAATATGCTATGAATATATTTTATTTTATTATTTTTATAATTTACCATAAGAACACAATAAATGGGAGGACAAATATACACAATACACATTTGAAAACTCATTTATCAATTAACTATTCCTTCCGGCACTTGAACAGAATCTACTAGTTTTCAATTCAATATATAGAGAAGATTATGCAGAAGGAATGGACCTTCAAGATTTTAATTATTTTTAATTAACTATTTTTAACCCTTCCGGTTCATTCACATAATCAATTTTCATTGATAATTCGAATTTAATTAAAGAAAAACAAACCAAAATAAAAGGACTTGAAGAATTTCAATTGACGAAAAAAAACACTTATTCCTTGACATTGTTCCTTTTAAATTATGAGGAAGAAAAAATAAGCAAATATTTTTTTTGGTATAATACATTGCTTCCTACACATTTATTGATTGCAAATTTTGTTGGTGAAAAAATCAAAAAGACTTGTAGTACTCGTAGTTTGCCTTTTCATAATTTGTTATTAAGGGTTAATAATTTTTGTTTACGAAAGAATTAGTTTTTTATTTAATTTAATTACCATCTTTTTCGCAAATAGAACTATCCGCGTTTTTAGTATTAGTTAGAGATGATGACTCCAAGTCAATTGAATTTATTCCGTCAATTGACTCCATCATAGCAAATTGTTAAAGCAAATATCAGAGTATTTTTGTTGTTTTAAGTCATAATTTTAACAAAAAGTTTAATCTAAAAATTAGATTTTGTATGGTAAGGAAAATAATTCTTGTGAGTCCGTTACTTAACAAACCTTAACTGAAATAAACGAACTAAATTTTGATCATTCTCTTGTGGGAGAGGGGAGTATATTCAAGTCTTCCTCCAACTCATTTATGTATACAAGATATTACTCATTTTATGCTCTTCAACAAAATTAGCTTTTTCTTTTCCTTGATGAAAATCATGCTCAGTCAATAGGAATTACACGGAGCAGAATCTAAAATGAAATCAACCCTTAGTATTGTTTTGTTATTACCATCAACATGTTGAAAACAGGTCGGTAAAACAGTTTTGTCTTGCTTGAAATCTTAAAAGCTGACATTAAAAAAGACAACACTTGCAAGTTGCAAGGGCGAATATATTAGAGGAAACGTAAGTGGATCTATCGGATATAATTGTGCAATTACTGAATTTTTATCTTTTACCTTCAACGATTTTAATACCAAATCTCTGCACATTCAAGAATTCAAAAACAAAAATACAACTTTTCAAAATATGAAGTTTAATCGGAGTTGGCTTTTTAAGTTTTATACAACACCGATTAAGCTGAACAGATGTGTTCTAGACTTGGAGGTATAGTGTGTCCATGATTTGTTGTTAAACTACCTTACCCTGATCTCAAAGGCATTACCATCAAACTACACAATTTTTGAGGTTAAGATTTTTGAAATATACGTTTTTATACCTTTTTTCCATAAACGTTGTTTTTATTCAAATGTTATGTGAAATTAATCCCACAGACAATACTCGTTTAAAATATGATGCGCTCATGTATGCATGTATTTAACCATATTGGAATTTCTAATATTTTATTATTATAATCATGTTAATTTTAGAAATTTACTTGCGATCATAATATATGGACCATGCTGGAAAAAGGGACCCACTGTTTTGAGGGAAATAACAACATCGCCTTTTCTTAGTTTTTGGTGTCAGAATTATTTTTACAATTATGTTGAATACTACATTCTTTGTTTTAAAGTTTATATTGTTGACAGAAATAAAAAATAACAGATTTAGTTTTTTAAACTTTTGAAAACTGTAAATATTGACAATTCGATCACCTACTTGTAGATATGAAACAATCTGCTCGACATTGACTACGAAGTTATTAATTATTAAAAGTTGCTTTATATTTAAATAAAAGAATATACGCTTCGACAGTTTGAAGATTCAGAAAAGAATAATAATTTATTTTTATATGTAAAAATAAAACAAACAAATAAACAAATGATAAGCTGATACAAATCTAATTCTAAAGTAAAATAAACAACAGGTTTATTTTTACACCCTCATTGAATTAGATAACACCAAAGCTTAGTCCAAGAGCAGAAGAACAAGTATTATGCTTCGGTCAACAAATCAGCTGTCATTTCTTCAGTGCCGACGTATTTCAAAATAATTTTTCCTTCGTCAATTTTTTCTCGTATAAAGTTATGCTTAACATCAATGTGTTTGGTTCTTCCATGATATGTGCTAGTTAGAGCCAAGCTTATAGCACTTTTGTTATCACAACGAATGATAGTTGAATCTGGTAAATTTGGAATAAGCTCTCTCTGTAATTATACATGATGTGGTTGTCTCCGGTTGTGGGTAGTAATATAAAACACGAAAATAAAAAGAATATTAAAATTTTTAATTTTATATTTATTATTTTATTTTGAATAAACAATAATTTTCACAACTTAATGATTATATGATGTATCGCGACGCGTTTCGGATATTGTCATCCATCATCGGGCGTATAATTCACTGACTGCATTAATTTTAATTTATTATTGGCTTGATGTTTGATGTTGTAGCTCTAATGCAGGTTTGAAGCTCTTCTATTGTTATTTTTTGATTGTTTAATATAAGTTGTGTGTTTGACGTCAATTGCTGTTTTTTGTTGTTGCTATAGTTTGAGCTTTGGAGGTTCTTCTATTATGTTGTTGTTATTATTGTATGGTGGATTATAAGTTTGATATCTAATTATGTCTATTGTTTTTGTTGTTGTAATATTTGATGGCAGTGTCATATAGTGGGTTCGTTTTTAGTGTCAATTTATCATTTAGTAAATTGTTTTGTTCTTGTTTATATGCAACGTAAATCTCATATTCCTCGGTGGCGTCGAGTATTTGTCCTTTCTTGCATAGGTGAAGGGGGGTGCAGTTCTTGTCAAAATTTGTATAATTGTGGTTCTCGTCGATGAGATGCAGGGCAAAATTTTTTATATCTCTCTGTAAGCCAATCAACCAGGTTGCTTCTTGAGTCGCTGCAGTTAGTGCCATATATTCTGCTTCTGTCGTCGAGATGGCGACTGTTGTCTGTTTTTTCGAATTCCATGAGATTGCACCATTATGAAGCACGAAAGTATAACCGGTTACGGATCGTTTTTCATCTGTGTCACTAGCCCAGTCGGCATCGCAAAATCCAGAAACATGACCTTCCCCAGCGGTATAAACTAGTTTCATATTAGCTGTTCCTTTTAGATAGCGAAATATGTGTTTTACTGCTGTCCAGTGGGCTTTTCCCGGGTTCTGGTTGTATCGACTGACTGTACTTACAGCAAAACTAATATCAGGACGTGAAACTTGACCTGCAAACATAAGACTTCCCACAGCTTCTTTCATTTCAGCACACTCCTTTTCGTTTTGTGGGCACATCTCCTTTGTCAGCTTTTGGTTAGCATCTAAAGGTGTTTTCGCTAAGTTGCAGTCAAACATATGGAACCGATTAAGAATTTCATTGATATACAACTCTTGATCCAATAAAATTAAACCTCTTTTTCGATCCCTATTAATTTGAATGCCCAAGAAAAAACGGGCCTCTCCTTTGTCTTTCATTTTGAAAGCGCTTTGCAAGTTCTTTTTCAATTCTAACTTCTGGTAATTGTCGTTAGTAAATATGAGAAGATCATCTACATAAACTGCTACATACAACATTTTTCCCTTAGATAATTTGTAATAAATACAGGGATCGACTTTAGATCTTGTAAGGCGGCTAGCTTGCTTCAGACCATAAAGGTTTTTTTTTTTAATTTACATGCTCTTAGGCTTTTGTCATTGAAGCCTTCTGGCTGTACCAAAAAATCTCTTCGTTCAGATCGCCTTGTAAGAACGCGCTCACTGCGTCCATTTGATCTATATCGAGGTTGTACTTAGCGACCGTTGCTAGTAAAAATCGAATAGAGGTATATCGTACTACCGGGGAGTAAGTTTCTTCGTAATCGATCCCCTTTTTTTGCGCACATCCTTTAATAACTAACCGGGCTTTGTACCGATATATTTTACCTTTTGCATCTTTCTTCGTTTTAAAAATCCACTTACAATCAATTGGTCTCTTATTAGATGGAATATTGGTCAACTCCCAAGTTTCATTTTCAATTAAAGAGTTGTACTCTTCTTTCATTGCATCTTCCCATAACTTCGAATCGCTTCTGTTTAATGCCTCATCAACTGTTAATGGATCGTAAAGCTCAACGGATTTAGCTTGACAAACATAATCATCCATTCGGACAGGTTTTGATGGACGTTGACTGCGACGTGGTTCAGTGACTTCATTAACTGTTTGTACTGGCGAGCAACTCATATCAATCTCTCGGTTTTCGTCAACTTCTTCCTATTCTGAGTAAAACGTTTCAGTGTTGTCGTGTGGTTCTTTAATGGTGCTATCATCTTTACTGACACCAACATCCCCCACTGAATTCGACTCATCTGAGAATATAAACAAATATTTAGCATTTTTTGGGTCTAATAGCTTACTTTTATCTAGTTGACAATTCTCGAAAAACACAACATCTCGACTAGTTATAATTTTATCTTTTTCGACCTGGCATAATCGATAACCTTTCGTATTTTCAGAATAACCGAGAAAAATGCAGCATTCTGACTTTGAGTCAAACTTCTTCCGGCAATGTTTCGGCACATGTACCATTGCCTTACACCCAAACACTCGAACATGACTGAGATTTGGAACTCGTCCAGAAAAAGTCTCCTCAGGTGTAACACCAGTTGTTGATTTGCTAGGAGATCTGTTGATGATGAAAACAGCAGTGGAGACTGCCTCAGCCCAAAACTTAACGTCAAGTCCAGCGTCAAATAACATGCAGCGTGCCTTCTCGATAATCGATCGATTGGTTCTCTCTGCTAAACCGTTCTGCTCTGGCGTATACGGTGTTGTCGTCTGGTGTTGAATTACATTTTCTTTCATTAGCTTGCTAAATGAACGGTTGCAAAACTCAGTGCCGTTATCGGTGCGTAAAATCTTGATTTTCTTGTTACTCTGTCTTTCAACAAAAGTTTTGAATTCGACAAATCTTTGAAAAGCTTCAGACTTTGCTTTCAAAAAATAAACAAAGATTTTTCTACTAAAATCATCGACTAATACCATGATATAAGGTGCACCACCACGAGAAGCAACATCAATAGGACCGCAAAGGTCAGAATGGATTAATTCAAGAATTTCTGTTGCGCGAGTCCCCTTTTCCTTGAAAGGCATTCGAGTTTGCTTGCCCTTCACATAGACTTCACAGTTTTTCTTGTTGACTTTGTTAAAGTTAACCCCAGAGACACAATTCTTCAACTTTAGCAAACTATCGAAATTAAGGTGGCCCATGCGACGATGCCACAACTCACTATCCTCTACTTTTGCTTCTTTGACGTTACCATTTGCCATCATACTCAAGTCAATATTCGATCCATTCAACTTAAACATATCGCCCACATGCGAAGCGGTGGCAACTAGCTACTGAAAATTGTGCAGCCTTTTGAATCGAAGAAAACGGAGTTTCCTTTTTTAACCATCTGGCTTACAGACAGTAAATTTACGCACAAGTTGGGAATGTACAAAATGTCCTTCACAGAAAAATATATTCTTCTGAACAGCAACTCGTAGGTTCAAATTTCCTATCCCTTTAACAGACAGGCGAGAGTTGTTGGCACATATTATCTCTCCCTTATCTGGTTCTGCGAAATCTGTAAGACAGTCACGCTTCATAGACATGTGAGCCGATGCCCCTGAGTCAATAAACCAATCATTGTTTCCTGCGTTAGCCGTAAGTGCAGAATACAAACTATGCGTCTTCGAATGTGATTTTGGTTTAGAATCACTGTTGTTTTTATTTTTCGTTGGGCAGTTCCAAAAAATATGGCCAAAATCTCGACATTCGTAGCACCTTGGTCCACGTGACTTTTTCGTTGGCTTTCGTTTGCCAAAGAACACTGTAGATTCGGACTCACTAGTTTTAACGTCTTGAAGAAGTTTCGTCTTGATAGCATCTGCGGTTATGGGAGTACCTGAACTCTCAAGGCCCATTATCATCGGGCGATAGTCGTCAGATAATCCAGCAAGCAGCAAAGTACCAACCCATTCGTCACTCACCTCCATGGCCACTGATCTCAATTTGTGAGCAGTACTTACGATTTTGGTTACGTATGACTCCACAGAATCACTATCATCCAATCGTGTAGTGATTAAAGTCCGCAAAAGTCCAACTCTGCGTGTCAGTCCTGAATCCTCAAAAGCTCGTTCCTTCTTCTTTCGCAGTCTTTGCAGACTGAACATGAACGAAGTTTATTGGCTCGATCAGCAGAATTATTTTCGCTCTGGCTTTCGTCACTTTCTTCGAATCCGGTGTTGTACCATCATTATATTCGACGCAGTCCCAAAGATCTTCCAGTTCGAGGTATGTCTTAACCGCAAACTTCCAGGAATCCCAATTTTCTCGACCCTTAAGTTTTTCGATAGAGGGCAATACGTTCTGTGACATCAAGAAAAATCTTGCGAAAATATTCAGCTTCTTCCAATAAAATTTCAATGGGTCTTCAATTTCCTTTATTTAATTAACTATATTAAGCATGGACTGGGCCCATAACCTATTAAAAGTTGCTTTATATTTAAATAAAAGAGTATACGCTTCGACAGTTTGAAGATTCAGAAAAGAATAATATTTTATTTTTATATGTAAAAATAAAACAAACAAATAAACAAAATGATAAGCTGATGAAAATCTAATTCTAAAGTAAAATAAACAACAGGTTTATTTTAACATTAATTTAGTAACTAAGTTTATGTATGTTTAACTTTTAAGACTATGATCTTGTTCGCAACCAGTTAGTTTTCTGTTTATACATACATACATACATATATAGTATCAAAATAATTATTGATTGATTAATTTTGTTTTGAAACAACGAAACAAGCCTGCTATACTATGACCCATACTACCTCCAAACGTTAAATTATACCGAGAAATATTTTTGAAGGTGTATGCCTAAAATTAGTTTGGAAGTTTTACGCACATAAGAACACGTTCATAGTTTTAAGCATTGCCTCACTTTTATACTTGTGTTTGACGAATTTGATTTTTATGAATGATCAATGCAAAAAATGTTTAAAGCGCCAATTGTCCTAATTTGATGTACTTATGATTATCCTCTTATAAATACATTTACCCTTTCCTTATAATTTGAAGGGCTCCGTGAAATGATAGAACTTCGACAGACAAAATAACTTTCTAGTTTTTGGATTTTATGTATGTATGTATGTATGTATTTTGAAATAAGGCCGTAAAACTATTTTCTAAAACTTGTTGCGGGTCTCGAGCTGCAGTTCACGAATTATTTAATTTTTACTGATCCTCATTGCTAAAATCGTTTCCGGATTGTTCACAAAAAGTCTAAAGGGGTCGAATCGCAGTTCCTCGGCGGCGCTAGATTGACATTGCTAGGACGGATGATAAAACGATTTGGGAATACATATGATGCGCAAAAGATCTATAGGATCATAGGTAGTCCATGTATTTAACATCAGTTAAGAAAGTAGGTTAACATGACTCAGTAACAGCCACCCTTTATCAAAATCCGCACCAAACTGTAACTCATTGCCATGTATGTATTGGCTTCCTGACAATAAATTGCTCGTTTTCTGAGCCCCAGATTCGGAAAATATAATATAGTATATGTATGTCAAGCTCTTCGAAGGCCCAAACTGTAAAGCGAAAACGAAGTGGGATGTCGTACGCCTTTAATTGCTGAGTCAATTAAACCTTGTAAGCAAATAATGTATAATATTTCTGCAAAATTCTCCTGAGGCTGGTTCGTGAAATATTGAGCTGTTGAGATCGATTGTGTTGTAGATGTTCGTATATCGAGTCTCACACTCTCTATTGCAGTTGTCACATTCTCCTCTATACAATGGATCTTTCATTTCAGCTATAATTTGTTTCCTAGAACGCCCTGTTTTGGCTAAGTTGCAATATTTCTCAATATTTTTTCAAACGTTAAGCGGCTCATTTCGCTTCTCGGAAGGATGGTTCTATCAGTATCAAATTAACCTTTAATTAAAAGTGGAACAGCTAGATGGCCCACCCTTTACTAATGGAGTGATCGAGCTCAACTTTGTCAAATGAACTTCGTTTCAAATTATGACAAAATTATGATTACATTAATATTTTTTGAAAAACGTTTTTTTTTATGAATGAGTGAAATTTAAAATGTGATGTGCCAATGGACTTATGAAATCGGATTTAGGAAATTTAGGAATAACGGTTAATAAATTATTTTATAGATAGTTTTGATTAATCTGTAGTAATGTGACACCTCGGAGTCTTAAAAATAATGGAATTGTAAGTAATTAATTGGAATTGTAATTAATTAATAAATATTTTCGTTCGAAAATTTGTATACCTTTCAATGTTTTCATTATGAAAACTAATAATGGGAATATTAGTTATAACTATAATTGAAAACATCTGTCATTGGATACAATTTTCTTGATTGGTAATTGGCATTTCCTGATTTGATTTGAATCAAGCATTTGAGGTAAGAGTTGATCATTAAAAGTAAAACTGATAGTTGGGAATATCAAGCAAATGGAACGCTTTCAGTGGAACGAATTTGTTCAGAATTATAAAATAAAAAATCAGCTCTTCATTGAAAACCATTTTATCATTGAAAAATTTAAAACAAAAGTTTTGGGGTAAATAAAGCATTATTTTGGTACAAAAATTCTTCTTTTTAGTTTAATTTTAATACCAAACATAACTAGGTTAACCTTCTTAATTGCTTTTAAATCTCGAAACAAAAATGTTCAACGATATAAACCAATGATAGCTTTAACTATCCCCTAAATGAAAGAAAGATAATATTATTAAGGAAGATAAATGATTGGAAAAAATGAGTTCTTAATGAAAATATAGATTTTGTAAGGTGACATTTATCAAAGAATATAGACAAAAGGTATATCTCTTTATAACCGTTAATAAGCATATGAGAAACTAAGAGAATTTCAATTGTATCCATATATTTACATACATTTACAAAATAAGCACTTTTTAAAAATACGGCAAACTCTATAAATTTATTAAATAATAGTTATTTATTATTACTTTATTTTAATTTAACTAACTGCTTAGAGCTAATGACGCTATGGACATCACTATGGCTACAGTAGTCCACTTTCTTTGTATGTGGCTAGCTTTATCTGAAAATAAACAAACACATTTTTGAAGAATCAATATTAGTCAGAAAATACATATGTTTATAAAAATAATTGATTTTTATTTATAAAAATGTTCTTTGATGTTTTCCTATAATTTATTCAGTTTACACATGCATGTTTTTAACTAAAAACACATTTAAAAAACAAATTAAAAATTGGAATTATAATTTAGTGATCTGTTTTACAGAAAAAAAGGTGTTTTTTACCAAGATAAGTAATAGTGGTGTATAAGTGTTTTTTTTTGTTTGTCAATACCTACACTTGTATTTGCTTAGAATATTTCTTTGTTATAATCTGGTGCTATAATGTTCCATATTTCTTTAACATTTTTTTAAACAAAAATGGATTATAACCCAATGAATAAAGAGATTGGGATTCGACCCAATGATAACTTTCTATCGGTAGCAGCTAAATATTTTCAAATGATGTGTTTTTGTGACAAGATAAATTATTGATAGAATAGAATAATATGTAATACGTAAGCTGTTTTATGTAAAGATGTATTAAGGGAGTTAAATCAATATATTTGTATAGAAAAACACTATCTTTAAATATTACAAAATATAAACAACAATATTTCTATGACACGAAACAACTTGGAAGTCAGTATCTTCTTTCATTCTCAATATTTTTAACTCAAAATATAATTTTTAGTACTTTTTAATATTTTTTTGTTTCAGGTTTTTATTTTTCTCTCAAAATACAATAACAAATTTGTTTATAAAATGAAAACAGTTTGACCAAAAATAATATAAATGTAACAACAATATCTTGTGCCGAACCAAATAATATCGAAGTAAATAATCTAAGTTGTAAAGGGTGTCCCAAAATTAACGCAAGATTTGATTTAAATAGAAAACGCCGTTTTTAGTCTTTTGATAGTTATATTTTTATTGACTCGTAAAGTACATAGGATAGGGTTATGTATGGAATAACACATCGGATAATTGGCCTCCACGGCTTTGCATGCACTTGCGCACTCTTTTGTTGAAATTTTCCATGACCATTCTGCATAAATGTGGCTGAATTTCGTTGATGCAGCGTTGAATCTCCTCCTTTAATGCACGGGTGGTTGTGGGCTTGTTGAAATAGACTTGTGATTTCAAATAACCCCATAAAAAGAAGTCTAATGGTGTTAAATCACACGATCTAGGAGGCCAATTTTGATCACCGAAACGAGAGAGTACACGACCTGGAAATGTCTCATGCAGTAATTGAATTGTTTCACGGGCTGTATGACATGTGGCACCGTCTTGTTGAAACCACATATTGGACACATCGATATCATCCAATTTTGGCAGAAAGAACTGTGTAATCATGTCGCGATATCGAGCACCAGTAACAGTCACTGCTTGACCAGCATCATTTTCAAAAAAATATGGCCCAATTATGCCTCCAGCCCAAAATCCACACCATACAGTCACGCGTTGTGGATGCATTTGTTTTTCGACAATCACATGTGGGTTCTCCGAACCCCAAATGCGGCAATTTTGGCGATTGACAAAGCCATCAAGATGAAAATGTGCTTCATCGCTTAGGATGATTTTGCTCGAAAAATCAGCCGCCAAGCTTTCACTATTTTTGAAATATTCTTTAATAATGAAGACACGTTGTTCTATCGTGTAACGCTCCATTTTTAATAACCCTATACTGTTAGCTGTCAAATTGCTTTTTTTCAGGGTTGCCAACAATTCACTGCACAAATGGCGGCAAATTCAAATCTTGCGTTAATTTTGGGACACCCTTTATTTTTGGAAGGTTTTGATTTTTTATAAAAAAAAACTGTCAATTGAATTTTATTAAAATCATAAAATAATATTGGAAGCAATAGTTTGTATAAAATTAACTAATTTTAAAGGCAGACAAATTATTTATTGCTGGGATATTTGAGTCGAAAATCAATTGTTGCCAATTTTTAGTAGTTATTTTTGTAAGTTTTAGTTCTATGAAAATAAACTGTCAATTCGATTTTTATAAAAATTCTACCAGATGTTTAAAACGTTATTTTTCTTTATATAAAATTATTTCTTGTACGAAAAATATTCGAGGTGAGAAATATTGTTTGTTAACCCTTTCGGTACGAGAGTGGTACAGAACAAAGAATATTTATATATGTAAACGTCCCACTCCCGTCCCGAAAGGATTAAACCAAATTAGTATCGCATCACTCTACATAATACAACATTTAATTGAAGTCGCTAGGTCAACCAAAATGTTCACTGCTATAGTAAAAAAAACTTCCCGAACGTACGAACGTACGTTCATTGTAAGAATCTTTGATTTAGATTTTAGGGACCTTCAAACGTCGAAAATTGTCAAAAATTTTAATTTGTCAAACCGTACCAATTACAATAACCTCCTATAGGAAGTAAGACTCGAAAATAATACGATTTAAAATTAGTCAATCCGCTTAGGATTTAACTGAATTAAGAACTTTGTTATGCAAATGCACAAATGATCAGGTAAAGTAAGGTAAAACGGTATGAGTCGACTTTATTTTAACTTCTCCTTATTTTCGATTCAAAACTAGTTTATAAATAACTTAAATAAAGAACTAAACCTAAAAACGTATAACCTAAAAATGTATAACGTTCAACCATTCCAGTGTGGGAGTTTTATCAGGGATGAAGGGGACCCAAAATGTATGCCGAGTCCGAAACACTTATTTGAGAAGTACTTTCCATGACGGGAATTACATACTTTTGGATTAAACCCATACGTCTGGCATGACAATCCAAGTTTATTTTCATAAACCTAGGCCTACATTTTGCTGTGACAACTGCATATCAAAAATATTGTAAAATACACTTTATAAACATGAGAAATTGTAATGATACCTGGCCGGTTCACTTTCGAGATGAACTAATGTTAATAATGTTTTTTCAATTGGCTTTATTGGGAAATCAGAATAAAGCCAATTGAAAAAAACATTATTAACATTATTTCATTTGTTGTCCAATAGCAGGATAACAAACATGAATTCTAGAGACTACATAATCTACTTAAACACTAATTCGCACTTACTAATTATGATTTTGTTCATTATTTATAAAGGCTTTGATAAAAGTTCACAACATATACAGTATTGTTCGTTAACTAAGCAACCGATTTTTGAATTGCATTCAAGTTCTAATTACGCCTTTGTATATGATTTTATGTCGAATGGCCCATATTTTTGTAATTACTTGATGAGCCACCTATAAGCCAACAATAACAAAATTATGCTCTAGTCTAAAAATAGAATATTACAAATAGTCAAACGAATATACTCCATAAAAAACTGTTCGTATGTAAGCAACTTTTTCCGTCGCTGCTAAGTGACCTTCAAAATAAGAGGTCTAACGGTATTTTTTCACTTTCTTTTCAACATTTTTCAAGTGTAAATCATTAAATATTTTAGTTGATCTGTTTTTTTACGATGCCGCGTGTACAATATAAACAAAATCTAAAAGAGAAAATTATACATTTTTTTAAAAATGGTAAGTCGCAAATTTCGATCGCCAAAAGATTTAATATTAATAAGTCAATAATTTCTCGACTTTTAAAAAAGTATAAAGCGACTGGGTCGGTAAATACAATTTATTCTAAAGGTCGACCACGAAAAACTCATTACAGAGAGGACAAACAAATCGTTCGTTTTATCCTTTTGTGTCATCAAAAAAAATTTTCAGGATCTTAACTTAAATATAAGTTCTAGCACAGTAAGGAAACGTGCCTTAGAAAATGGCCTAAGAAGCTACAGACCATCCAAGAAACCAATTTTAACCATGAAACATTTAAAAACAAGGTAATTTTCGAAATTCCTTTACCCTGTAACGAATTTTAAACTTTGCCGTAATTTTAGGTTTGCAACACAACATCTCAATTGGACACCCGAAAAATGGAATTCAGTATTATTTAACGATGAGTCTAAATTTAATTTCAATTTTTTTAATTCCGATGGCATATGTCACGTCCGAAGACCCAGAGGAAAGCGGTTACATCCCCGTACATGTCGAGGTAATGTCATTTTATGGACTTGTTTTTCTGGAACAGCAGTAGGGCCCTTCATCGAGATCGATACAAAAATGGATCGATTTGTATACCGGAACATTTTAGAAAGCCATATGCTCCGCTGCGTTGGGAGTTTCAGCATGACAACGACCCTAAACACACCTCAAAGCTTGTAAAAGAGTGGTTACAACAAAGGGGGTCCAAGTCATGAAGTGGCCGGCCCAATCGCCAGATTTAAACCCAATTGAGAATTTATTTGGAATACTCAAAAGGAAGATCGGCAGCTGTCGATTTAAAAATAAAAATGAATTACTTTTGGGCCTTAAAAAAGAATGGTTCCGTATTATTAAAACTACACTTAAACGGTTAATTGAGTCTATGCCAAAACGATGTCGAGAAGTTATAAAAAACAAGGAATATTACACGGGTAGTGCCCGTGGCATGATGGTTAGTGCGTTGGACTGTCATGCGAGAGGTCTTGGGTTCAATCCCTGCCTGTGCCACCTTAATTAAAAAAAAGAGTTTTTCACGGGTACTGTCTCTTGCGAGGAATTGACAAATTCTCCAAGAGTAATCCTTGTCATGAAAAAGTGCATTCTCAAATTAGCCGTTCGGATTCGGCATATAAATTGTAGGTCCCCTCCATCCCTGACAACATTACTCGCACACAGGAATGGTTGAGAGTTGTAAGTCACTAGGCCCTGGTTCTCTACGGACTGTTGCGCCACCTAATTTATTTATTTACACCAAATATTAAAAAGTTGCTTAGATTACGAACAGCTGAATATAGAGTTTTAAGTTTTTTTGTAAATATTTTTTCCTTAGTACTATTGAAAATTAATTGTTTTTATTTTCCTTATAAACTTATAAACTTACTTATAATAAAATAATACAAAATAATTGAAGTTTAAAACTTTGTAAACAAAACTATCATGAGACTTTGAATGTATACCATGAAACGGTTGCTTAGTTTACGAACAATACTGTACATAATAAGAATACAGAGACATGGGTAAGTTAAGTGAATATTTTTATTTTTACTCAAAGAGTCAGTGGTGAAGCATAAACCCCAACAAATTCTAAAGATGCCCACAAGCATCCCACTTGTGTGAAAACATTTGTACGGACTCAAACTGGTTCCATTGAGCTTAGGAGGAAGCCTCAAGATTCATGTGGTATCACAATGGGCCATTAAACTGGCCTAAGTGTGTCCGTTTCCATCTTGGACAGCCACTATAACCTAACCTAACCTAACCTAACCTTTGTACCGACACAGTTGTGTGATTCTGACACGCACACGCTACCCCAAATCGTACACATTTAAAATCTATAAGAAAAAAGATTATAATAAATCTACATTTTAATTAAAAACAAATACCGGTTCCTATAAAAGCGAATAATAAATGGACACGTGCATTACACCTGCACTAAAAATGAAAAACTTTTGATTTTTGCTCGTTTCATGCCTGACACCAAAACTCGCTGTTTGCATCTGCCCACATTTAATATTTCCGTACACCGAAAACTGTGTTCGAACAAGTATGGACTTTAAAGTCACTAGGATCATAGTAACAACCTGACAGATGATAATTTCTTGAGGCTGATAAAAAAGGAACACAAATATTTTAGTTTTTACATCAAATGTGTGTATTATATGTCTTCTTTCCAAAAAAAAATGAAATCATAAGCAGTACTTAAATAGGTGCCATATTTTGACTCCATTTCTATATTTAAATGTTAGTATCCGTAAAATGCAGTTTACTAACTCAACTATCAAATTGCCTTTACTAGTGTTTAATTGTTTTTTAAGATAACTGGTATATTAGGGCTAGGACTTGCATGCATTATTTTTATATGAACAAATTTTTAGTTATTAAAGAACAATGAAGATTATTGGTCTTTAGAGCATATTTAAAGTTCTTAACTGCATGAAATATAATGGTTAGTTTTTCGTTTTTCATTTTTATTCTTTAATCATTCTGAATTTAAAAGAATATAAAAAGTGAACCAACAAAATTAAAGAACAATAATTATTTCAATATTTAAAAAAAAATGAAAATATGAAACTCACACTACAGCTTTTAATTGAATTAACAAAAAATTGTTAAAGTTGAATAAAACCAAATTACTATTGTATGGTCAACATTTCAATTTTTTTTTGTCTCGTTTTCTTACCTGTACTTACCATAAAAAATAGTTTCTCTCCTTTTGGTATAATTCGTACCAAGCAAGAAAAATGCACATGTGATTGGAGTAGGTGATTCCAGCTTATTCCTTGGAATTTTCGATTTGACCGTCATACTATAAAGACCGCTCGGATCTTGATCCATTTGGGTAAGAACAGACTCTAACCTCCTTGTATTAAAACTATAAACATCGACAAAACAAAATACAACATTTTAAATTAAATTTATAAAATATAAATGAGTTTTTAATACGTACAGCACAGATAAAACCGGCTGTGGAAAAACATTCTGAACTGTGCAAATTACATCTACATTGCTTTCTTCTACATCTATTCTTGTCTCCAAGCCAAATTCAGATTCAGGAACTTTTATTAAAAAGAAAAATAATTAAAAAAACATTATTTTCCGAATGCCAAGTAATCTAAGTAAATATAACCAATTATTTGGAGGCGAGCACTCCTCTTATCAGTGGACTCAAATGTTTGGACCGAACATGTGTATTCGCCCGTCATATTCCAATCGGGCTTATTAATCGATATAACTCCGGGATTACCTTCCAGCGAGAATATTTTTGTATCAATCTTAGATTTCATGAACCCCTAAAAACGAAATCAAGCATTTACCATAAGTTCCAATCAAGGTTATTTATCACAAAGCAGTATAATTTTTACCATCGCAAATCCTTTGACAGACGGGATCCATTGATAAATCGAGTTGTTATTAAAAAGCCATTTCAGTACAAATCCCTTCTCCCTTGGCCCCAATTCATACTCGCAATCCAAAATTAGTGGTTCGGATTCTCCCATGCGATCCAATGTATACATTTGTGGCACTTTTAAGTTTGTTATTCTCACCGAATTCGATACTATGGAGTAGATAGATAAAAATACCAAAAAATTTATACTGCATAATACACAAAGCCAAATAATATGTAGGTAGTAGGTAACGAGTATAACGACTATAGAATGATATCAATAGCAATACGAGTCGAGTATATCAATATGAAGAATACTATAAATCTGAATCTGATATCAAAATGAAACATGCCCCGTTTGTTATAATGTTTCTCATTAAATCATCACTAAGGAAACGAATTATTATACGTAGATAATTATAGACTCGTGCCAAGACTTACCAGAAAGAAATGTAAACCAAGCTAGTATGAAAATAAATAATGCATATCTATTTAAAACAATATTCATATTTAAATATGATTTTTCGGTCTGTTGTATATTGTTTTGTTTTAAAACAATTCTTCAATTAATTGCATTTGCATGCACTGGCAGTTTAGGTTTTTGTAGAATTTACAAAATTGATAAAAATAGCTGCAAACTTTCTCGAAAAGAAATAATATGCATACATAATTGACTAAGCCTTTGAGAATTCATTAGTCGCTTTTAACTTTTCTTTATTCTTTCTTTTCGTTCTTTTTTTTTTGGTTTTGAATTTAAGGATATATATCACATTTTCATTGTAACTTTATATTGTTATCGTTGTGTTTTTGTTATGTAATTTACTGTTTGCTCACTAATTATAATTTTTCACTATGCATTGTCTTGTTGTTTTTTTCACAAAAATCGTCTAATTTAGCTGCGAGGATATATGAAAATCTCCTGTTTCTTCCCGATTAAAATTTGATTTTTCCCTCAAAGTTCTGGCAGTGCAGTGCGCATAATCAGGCATGGAAGCTTTTATATCGAAAAAGGATTTTTCGATTTTGTTATTGTATACCTATTCAACTTTAGTATTCGGATGGGTACAAATTTTAGTACACTAAATGTCAAATTGAAAGTTTTAACATAATTTCCATTACAGAAATATGTTTGTATGTATGCCGTCCTTAGACTAGACATGTTATCGATTCTTGCCTCGTTCGTATAGTGCTTGTAGCTTAGAATTGTTGATAACATAAAAATAAATACTATCAGCTTACTTACTTAGGTTGTGCTGCTAAAAATAAGGGTGAACGTGGATAAGAGCGAATCAATTGTTTAGAAATGAATTAGAAGTATAATTTTAAAGTTCCGATTTTATAAAAATAAATATATAAATTAATGCAAGAGGGAGACTTCATCAATTATTTGTGATTTGAAATCATGATTTTTATGGTAAAATGTGCGGATTGCGTTTCTCTTAAACTTTTATTCTTGCCATGCAAGAAATGTTTCATATCATATGAATTTGACAGATTGGATGGATCATTACTGCTCTCATAGTATCTTTTAATTTGTATTCAGTATTGTTGGACAGATTATCATGGAAAGATTCTCACGTCAGTATCTCAATGACAAACTACAAGCCCCTTTTCGCATCTTATTTTGTTTAGATATGAGTCTGACTTCTATAGCTCAATAAAAATATTAAAATACAAATTTTCTTTAAAAAAATCCACTGGTTGGTGTAGTTAATGGGCGTATAATGTATTTCTTAAAGATTTTAGGTGCATGAAATTAAAGACTGTATTTTGGTGGATTCGATCTAGACAACCTTATAAGGCTATCACTTTCGTGGACAGCTAATTTTTCGTTTTGGACCTTTGAACTGGTCAGCTTAATCGTGTTATATCACATCTTCGCAATTTTTCCTTGGAGTCGTTTCGATGGAGAACTTAAAAGCATAATGGGGTAAAAACTAGTCGCTGTAAGCCAAAAATTGTTCCTATGATACTAAATGCCAAAACAATTTTTGTATTTGTTTCATTTAAAAAATCAAAAATAAATTTAAAATTGGGTTGGATGATGATGATGATTATCAAAACCAACGAATTTGGTCTAAGTAAGGTAATAGTCAAATTGATTGCTAAAAAGATGTAAGATACATACATATTAATCATTTTCCAACACACATGTTGCTTCTGAATAGAGCTACCAGACTGGAACATTTCTTTAGTTACTTTTTTTTCGTTAAAAAAACATTCTTGTCCCCGACAAAACTAACGACATTTAAAAAAAAAAGTAAGAATTCTAATAAAACACAGCCAAGTTGATACTTTTATTTAGATATTTTATAGGAATTACTTTAAAATTTTTTCATAGCAACAATGAATTTTGACAATTCTAATTGTTCAATCAAATGTAATTGAGTTGAATCATCTTACACAGACGGAAAGCTTTCTGAAAGACAATTAGCATATCAAAAATCTGATAGTCACTTTCACCTTATTCGATTCCACCACCATTTTATTCCGTGAAACAAAAATGATCATCACAAAAAGTTATTGTCGTTTTGGCGAAAATTGCGTTTGCCATGTAAATAGGGAAATTTACAGAGAGCAACTATCAAAACGGCTACAAAAAAACGCTAATAAGCTATCGACTTAGCACGATTGGATTTTGAATAAGATGGATTTTAAAAAAATCGGTATTTTAGAAGACTTTTTATCTGAACTTCTTAAAAACGGAGTTTTTAAAAGCGGGCTTCCGCTGAATCCTCTCTAAATAAATACCTAATCCTTAAAAATATTGTCTATGTTATTATTATATATTTTGTTCATCCCATGTACACGTAATTAACATCCTAAAGTAAGTTATAAACTGTCTTTTTCAGTAATTACAAAATTCAGGAAAGTGCACCGATCCCTTATTTAAGACCCTGTCTCCTTTTTGTTTCGCTCGTACTTTGTCTTTGTAATAAAAGGGTTTTAAAAACACGACTCAGGCCACATGCATCGGGTAAAACTGATTATGATTCAATAGAAGCAATTCAATTAGATAAATGAATAAATAACACAAAAACAATATTTTTTTTTCATTATAGAGATACATTTTTATTTTATTTTATATCACATTACACATTGAACAAGTAAAAAAATTACACATTCAATATCTTTTTTTTTAAGTAAGAAGCTACAGGTTTCATTTTAACATATTACGGATAAAATTTAATGCAATTATTAATAAATATGATAATAAACGACGGCGACGGTATGATTTTCAAACTTACAAATGTAAAGGCGCAAGGAGATAAGATAAATGGCCTGGTTAGTTGTACTTAGATAAAATTTATTGACTCTTTTCGGAGTTAAAAAAAATCATAGTGTGATAGTAGATTTTAAATGAAAAAATAAAGTTTCTATTATTTTTACACATGTCGAAAAATTAATACTTGCCAACAGGTTTTAATTTGTATTGACTTCTCTTAAAATAATTTATTTTGAATGTTACAAATTTGTGAGTTAAGAAGATATCAAATAAATACATTACACAATCATTTGTATTAAGTCTGACGATTTACTTTAAACACTTGAAATAGGAACTCAAGTCTACACAGAGAAAAAAAAAGTACAGAAACAATAAGATGTCTTAGTTAAACTTCTTTTGTAGATAATCTTATTAAAAACCATAAATGTTATATAGAACCTATAAGAAAATCGTATTAATTAAAAACGCCATTTTCATAGCTTCAATTAATTTTCTTCTTAAAAAGAGATAGTACAAATTTTCTTCATTCTCATTCTCCAAACTAATTTTTGACGTAACGTGACTGGATTGCAAAAAGAAAGCGACAAGCTGAAGTCTTGTTACAGACATTCTTTTGGTTTTAGGTGAATTAAGATTTAATAAAATAAAATCTACCAATAATATGTTTCGTTTTGATTTGGAAACAAATGAGTATTTAATTGTAAAGAAAAGTATTTCATTAACAGTGCAAAACGATATACATAAATGGTTACTACGGTTGCAGTACCATAATTCTTTTCATGAAATTTTCCATTACCAACTCGTACATTTGTTGTTATATGTATGTCCTCCATAACTTCACTAATTCCAACTTTAATGCATTGGATCGATTGTGGAGCATTGTTATAGATCTTTTTTGTACGTGGCTCGAAGACAAAATTTAAAGGTTGTTAAATTACAAGATATCGGTGGTCAATTGTGATCACCTTAACAAGGTCAGGAAACTATTCAATGTCATGTCGGTGCGATAAACGCGAAATCAGAGCCGAATTTTGAACCACAAATATTATGTTTGGTTTTTAGACTCCTTTACGAGCTTCTACAAAAAAAAGTTTCATTGGTAAAATTAAGTTTCTTCTATATAATTGTGTAGTGTATTTTGCTTATACTCGTAAGTAACTAATCAAATAAAATAAAGTTGTGAGAAATTTCATTGCCCTCAATTAAAGAAACTCTGTTCTCTAAAATTAATTTCAAAAACAAAAACTACTGCAAAAAATTATTCAGAAAAATAATAAATATTTTCAGTGTATGTATTTTTTCTTAAAAAAGTTAAAAAAAAAACAATCAGTTTTGAGAATTTATGTAGAATATAAATTTGCATAAGGACGTAAGAAATCTCAAGTTATTTATATTTTCTATTAGCTGTCAATCGGAGTTTAAAAAAAAAAATAATGTTACCCGTCATTAAAGGAAAAAAATATTAATTTAAATTTAGTTGATTACCTGTCGTTCTTAAAAAAAAATAAAACTAATCTTAATACAAAAAGTATTGGCATGTGAAATATTTAATGTTGTTTTATATTTTATTACTAAACCTATATGTACATTTTCCAAATACTTAATACCAATTAAAACGGACGGTTTTTGAATTTTTGTTTTATAGCTGGCTTTGAGTTCAAAAAGTTCGTCATAATGCTCTCACTGAAATAGTTAAAAAAGGCAAAATAACAGCAAAGAATAATTAAATGTCGTATCAAAAAATACAATAATCCTAGGTTAAATGTTTTATGTTTGATAATACACGAATTTAGAATTTGATTTAAAAAGAAAGTTTCTTTTTTCTTACATATGGTACGGAAGTGTGACGACATTTGTCAATTGTGGACTAACAACATAAAGTATTAGTATGTATTTGAGTTGTGGACAATATACAAACAATTCTTCCGAGATTTTGTTTGTCTAAACTGGTGAGTAGTAATGACGCCTTAGTACGGAAGTATTTGAAGTAAACACAAAATATATTTTATAGTGCAAAAATTATTTAATCCGTTTTTGCTTTAATGTTTTTAGGACAGGCAGGGTATTTCGAACAAACCTAATGATGCAATCGACTCTACCAGAGTTTTAAATGAAATTATAAGTTTTACCATGTCCCTGAGAAAATCCTCCACATTTCTCGGCGAACTGTGGAAATTAAAGTAAGGATGCACTGAATATTATGATAGTAGTAGTCTTGAAATGCAAAATTGTTTTTATTTTGTATAGAAGAACATATTGTTATAAGAACATATTATTTTCCTTAATTAACATATTTCATTGAGCTTTATATTTTGGATGACTGACAAATTTCAATACCTTTTCTGGTTTTCGAATCCGTTTACAGTTATTTAATCTAATTAGGAAAGGTGTATTAAACACTGTTACATACAAAATACTTCTATTATATACAATTGCAAATTCCTTAAAAACTAACTTACGAAAATATTGCAACTAAATTTGTGTCTCTTTATTATACGATTAAATTAACTAATGTTATAAATTATAATAAAACTATGTTTCACCAAACTCCGCTGCATTGCCAATTAAAGTCTCTATACTGAAATCTTTTGAATGACTGTGCTTTGTTTTGCTGTGATCGAAATCTAGAGACAAAAGTGTTGGCTTGAAGATATTTCGATTTGAAGACTCCAAGGAACTCAGGATTTTGTTTGAAAAATTGTCTTCAGGAGTTGTCGAAACGGAAAGTGAGTTTTCGGATAGATTTGAGTTTTCAAACAGAAGAACATATGGATTTAAGCTATTAGAAACCTTGCTACATTTGTCGTTATTGTTCATGAACTGAAGAGATCTTTTTGCCTTCTTTAGCGTAGATGCATCACTAATCGCATCGGATTGTAATCTTTCAATTCGAGTACACACTATGTCGGATGAATCTGATTTATGTGATTCCTCGTGTTCGCTTTCAACGTCAATTCTGTCGCAGGATATATCTTCGATGGCATTGTAATTTCTGTCGGGGCTTCGTTGTTCGAGGCTAGCATAGTCCAATCCGTTAACAGGAGGATCGTTATGTTGTGGATATTCAGCCATTGTAGGGATTTTTCTGTATAAACTGTTCAAATCGGAATTATTTATCATTTCATTTGGATTTGTCGTTTCCAAAGTATCGGCCGTTCGTCGGAAACGCGCTACATTCTGTCGAATTAATTCGATTTTGTCAGTGTTATGATAAAACGGAGTTTCTAGGTTTGCGAAAAAGTCAAATTTGTTGTTGGGTGATGTTACATCAATTGCATCGGCTTGCGAGCTAACTGACTCAAAAGGATCATGTGTGTTGCCAAAATTGGCAACATTAAAATGTACCGGCAGCACTGGAACGGGTTTTCTTATCCAAAATGGTGAAAATGGACCAAACACTGAGGGAAACGGAAAACGATGTGCAACTGGGGCTCTTTTATATCGCTTTCTTCTCCGTAAAAAGCTGCCATTATCGAACATATCTTCGGCGAGGGGGTCTAGGGTCCAAAAATTGCCTTTACCTGGATTTCCTGGTTCCCGTGGAACTTTTATAAAGCAATCGTTTAAACTCAGATTGTGACGTATGGAGTTTTGCCACGCTGGAAATTTTTCTTTGTAGTATGCAAACCTGAAACGAAAATAAGTTTAAGTGTTAAATAATTTTCTGAACAAATGGTCAATGCTTTTGAAAAATAAGAAAAATATTCTCCATCTTAAAATTAACAATGCCACCCTCAGTTTGAATCGTTCTTGGTCAGCTAGTATGCAGTTTTTTTTTTTGTAATATTATTTCAAAATAAGTCAAATTATTAAAACATATACAACTTTATTATATAGTATAAATCCAAATCTACGGAATGGAATAAATCATTTAATTAAATTTGTATACAATGTTTATAAAATTCATATTATATGTTTTATATATAATCCCATTACTTTTGATTTGATATTGAAAATATCGAAAACAAAATTGATAATACATATAGATACTTTGCACATCCAAAATTAAAAAACAAAGTTGATTAGACTTTGAATATGACGCGTATTTATTTATAACAATTATTCATTTCGAAAAATAGTTAAATTCATAAAGTGTTATTAATACTAATTATAATAAAGTTGACGTAGTTTATTGCAAAGCCTTAATAACTTTGTAGGTGTTTCTACATATGGTCTTCCAATAAAAGATTTCATTTTGGTCTTACAAAACAGAGTACATTTAAGAGAAGTCAATAGATGTGGAAATTATTCGCACTATTGCCATGTGTATATCCTCGACTACCCTTCGAATTTCATCTTTAAGGTCTTGAATGGACTTTGAAGTCTTAGGTCTAAAGGTGTTAAATCATAAGATTTCGGTGGTCAATTTTGATTATCTCATCGAGAAATAACATGGTTAGGAAACCTTTCCTTCAAAACTGAGAATTAATGTCAGTGTGAAATATTTACCAATTTACAAAAGCAAATTTTAACAATTAAGATGCTTAAGCATTTATTTCAAATGCCATAGATAGCTGCCCAAATAGCGAGCTATTTAAAATTATAACTTTTATTGGAACACTCTATACATACATAAATACTATTTTCAATTTTAAAAATGAAGTTGCATCTTAGGAATGTATGTTTCTATTAATTTATGACCAACCACTGATGTGCGCATCTACGAATTTATTATTATAGCTTGATCTGAAATTTTAACAATTAATTTCACTACTTTACTGCTTTACACATTTTCTTGTTTTTTGAAATAAATACATATTTATATTTAAAAAAAAAAACAAAGGAAAATACTATACATGTAAACAAGCAACGAGAATTTCTGAAAAGAAAAAGTACAGCAAATACAAATAAATTCAAAATAAATTTGATAAATTTCATCTAATTTTTGAAAATAAAAAAAAACATCCGTCTTCAATCTCAATTGAAGAAAAACATTAGCCGTGTGTTTTTGGTATTCCATATAATGTATAGTACATTGAGAAATTGCCAAAAAAACGATCTGCAGTAGTCCCGTTTTTATATTTGAAAGTTGATACAATTGAATATTTTCCAGAATAATTTATCAAAAAATTCCAAAAAAAAAAATAGCGAAATTCAGACCAGGGGTGGAATCGTGTAAGCTGATTTTTGATAGTTGACTATCAAAATCAAGAAAATACTTCTGTGTAAGGTGAATGTCGATTTCAAAGTTTTAACCAAACAATCTGACATAAAATAAAAACTTCAAGAAGGGGGTTTGTTCGTAGACTACTACATTAACATGTGGTGTTGAAGCGAGCTTGAAGCTCGTCTCAATTCTTTATATACCTGAATCGAGTTTAAATGAGCTTGATTCGACTAGATTCCGGATATTTTGCATATTTGTGTACAAAAAATATAGTTTTGTTTTAATCAAATTAAAAAGTGCTGTCAAACTTAATGATTTTTAAATCTTTTTGTGCGGTGGAAACACCAAAAAGATTTATTTAATCTAAACTGAGATAAACCTTTGGTGGAAACATAGCAAAACTTAATTATCTTTTCTATTGTTTTCTCTTGCAAAATAAGCCCAGTTAGTCCATTTTCATTAACAAAACTAAATAATATCAACAGTAACAGATTGATTGTTTTCCCCAATGGAAAACACATGATTCCAAATGCACAACTACTCAACGAACACAGCCACCGAGATACAAATGCAATATCAATCGTACCAACTTTTGAGAACGCAATCACATAAGATCCTTTCAAGACTCGTATAAATGTCAAAACCCCATCCGTAGTAAGATTCTACTTTTACTTTTATCGGTAGTATTCATACTACGGATATTGTTTTTGTTATTCGTGTAAAATCCTACTATACTATTGATATATTTTCCAACAAAACACGGGTAGTATTGCCAGAAATAAGAAGTTGTGTTTTTTTTTTCTTAAAATAAAGAAAAGATGATAACAATAATGGAGCTATACCTTTGGTGAAAATGTTAAATGGTATTTGTAAACAATCTGAAGATGGAACTAGTTTTATTAATTTTGTAGATTAAACTTTGATAAAACTTAAAATACAAATTATAATTTTAGGAATTTTAATTTTCGATGCTCATCTAATGGCTTACAAAAAATAAAAAATAAAAAGAGGCTGGGATGCGACCCACACTGATAACTTCCCATCCCGTCTGTCGATTTGTTTTGCTTAAAAGTTTGTCTATATGTATCAATTCTAACCAAATTTGCGTACTATTTTTTGTAGATTTTATTTTTTATGAAGAAACGGACTGTTGGATTTTTATAAAAAAATTACTCAATATCGAAAACAATATTTTCTGTGAAATAAAATAAGTTTGAAGCCAATATTTGTAATTTTTGAAACGCTATTTGAGCCGAAAGTAAACTTTTACAAGTTTTAGTATTGTTTTTTTTTTGTTTTTATTTTTTGTAAAACAAAACTGTCAATTCGATTTTTCTCAAAATTTTATAGAATGTTGAAAACAATATTTCTTAAAAGATAAAATTAGTTTGATGCCAATGTCTCAAATTTTTGAAAAGATATTTACGTCGAAAAACAATTTTTACCAACTTTTATAATTTTTTTTTAGGTTTTTATTTTTCGTAAAAAAACTGTCAATTCGATTTTTCTCAAAATTGTTTCTATTGTTGAAAACAATATTTCTTATACGTTTAAAGTAGTAAGAAGCCATTATCTCAAATTTTTGAAAAGATATTTGAGTCAAAAATCAATTTTTAACAATTTTTGTTAATTTGTTTTTTCGGTTTTTAATTTTTTGTAAAAAAATGTCAATTCAATTTTTTTCAAAATTTTACTGAATGTTGACAACAATATTTTTTGAAAGATTAAAGTAGTTTAAAGCCAATATCTCGAAGTTTTGAAAAGATATTTGAGTCGAAAATCAATTTTTACCAACTTTTAAAATTTTTTTTTTTGGTTTTTATTTTTTGTAAAAAAACTATCAATTCGATTTTTCTCAACATTTTTCAAAATGTTGAAAACAATATTTCTTATAAGATAAAATAAGCCTTAATCTCAAGTTTTTGAAGAGTCGAAATTCAATTTTTACCAACTTTGAGTAATGTTTTTATATTTAGGTTTTTATTTTTTATAAAAAAAAACTGTCAATTAAATTTTTCTCAAAATTTTATCAGATGTCAAAAGCATTATTCTTCGTTGTACAAAATTGTTTTGGAGATGAAATCATATTTTAGTCGTACAATTTTCGAGGTGACAAATTTTTTTTTTCAGTTTTTTTTGATTTATAAAAAAAAAACGTTAATTGGATTTTTTTTTTCAAAAAATATACTTCTTTTGAATCACATTACAATATATAATATAAAATTTAATTCAAGTCTCTAGCGTCATTGGTTCATGAGATATTTAGGGTTAACCAAAATTGTCACCTTTTTTTTAAACTGCTATTGTAAAAAAAACCACCCACGCAATTTTCTTGAGAGCCCTTTCTGCATCTTTGTGCCTTATTATCTGTATAACAAAATTTATTTTAAGTCGATATCTCTTCTGGTTCTTGAGCTATGGACGACGAAAAAAACGTCGCGAACGTACCGAACGTACGGACACACGGACATACGGACGTACGAACGTACGTACACACGCACGCACAGACATCTTTCTAAAAATCTTTTATTTCGACTCTAGGGACCTTGAAACGTCGAGAAATGTCAAAATTTTCAATTTGACAAATCGGACCCATTACAATAACTTCTTATGGGAAGTTAAATATAGTCCCTATTACGTCTAAGTCTAAATACAACTGTTTAGAACAGATGAAAATGTTCCACGTACCACGTTTATTATAAAAAAACGACACACAAGAAATTACTTAAATTTAAAATATGTACTTGTAAATTATATACTTTTATGTCGAATGTTAATTAACAATGTATAATTCTTAATACTTGTCGTTCGCATGCAAGCAATTAATTTTAACTTGACACAAAATTAATTGAAATAAGTTTTAATATGAGGACAGTTACATTGCCGAGCTTGATGCAATTTACAAAGCCATTTCTGACAACCATGGTAGGTATACTAAAATGATTAAGCAATGACACAAATAAATGTCCATCTCTGGAAATTATAAGGAACTGCTTGTTGCACCACAGAAACATCACACTAGCTTAGATATCCGTGCATTGCAGAATTAAAGGTAATGATGCAGCCTCTGCAGCAAAAAACATTGTACGCTACTTTTATCGTTGGATATCCTAAACTACACCAACTTCTTCTAAAAACTTTTTCCCATCTTCCAAAAAAGATCTTACATAAATATAGCGAAATTCAAAATATTCGAAAAAATCAACCCGTATCCCGTATAGAGTAGAGAAGATTGCATAAACATATTGAGAGTCAAAATAGGAAAAACTCTGTTTACAAGCAAACAAATTGTGAAATAATTCTTAAAATATGGATATGGATGGATGGATGGGATATTTTGATGGAGTGTCCTGTTTAGCGACAAACAGAAGCATTCACAATAAATCCATAAAGTGCTTACACTATCCGTCGAATCAATACAACCTTATCTGCCCAACAGAAGTTTGAAGAGATTTAACTCTGTTTATTAAATTAGCTTCAATTTATTTTCTATAACTTGCTTTTTTAATGTAGGCACATAATTAAGTTAATTTAATAGTTTTTTTAGTTCTTGTAAAATTAAAAAACGGCACCATATTGTCTGGCTATCTTTATGTCTTATATACATATGGGTTATTATACAAAAGTTGGGTAACTCGATGTCATCAACCAATATATACAAAGTCTGATTATATTTTATTGAGATTGCAATTTATTTTAAAACAATGGAAAGACCTTTATTTAGTCACCCAATTTCAGTTCTTCATTTTGAATACAAGTTATTAAAAAAACACAATTAGTTCTTAAAACGTCAGTCCTCTGGCATGTCACAACCCTGAAAACCAACCTTTAAGTGACTGTCTATTAAACATTATCATTGATTTGAGAAAACTTATTAAATGAATACAATCTGCGATGTATATAGTTTAATATATACTACAACTTTCATAATGCAGTGTTCTCCACTTTATTTAAAAAAATAAGAAATTTTGTGTTCAGTTTTATTCGTCAGTTTCTTGTGTGTTATTTAAATTTAAAATTCGTGCGAAATATCGCCGACTCAACGTCAAATCCCACTTTGAATTTTAATGTTGGTAATAAAGTTAGTAGCGGGTCGCACAATTTGTTAAAATGTAGTTTGTTGATATTTGAAATTACAAAAAAAAACATTAGTCCAGATTATAATCTCAAATTTCGTCTTTTTCGTCAGTAGTGTGGCGTCAGTTCTGTGTCAGGTAAATTGTTATTGTTCTTCATTTCTTGATCATTAGTACTTTTAAGATGAATATTGTTAGATTTTGTTTGTTGATTACTTTGAAATATTTAGTAAAACTATGTGAAAGTAGTAAAAGATAAGTGAATAACGTTACGTTAAATGTCAAAAGTCTGTTTTGAAAACTGATGTAGTATTACATATTAATAATTATTTTTAATTGTTACTAAGTGATTTTAAGTGATCATTATTAAATCCTAAGAGATTTTTACTAATTTGTATTAAATTTCATTATAATACTTTCAAAACTGTGTATACTCGTCAGTCCTCTGGCAGTCAAATTCTGAAATTTTTAAATATCTTACAATGTACTCAAAAAAGTGACTGGCCCGATTGGGAACAATAAATTAATTAGATTAGCTATCATATACACCCGAATTTATAGAAGTTTGATTTAAAAACTATCGTATACAAAATATCCTCAAAAGTTACCCAACTTTTGTATAATCACCCATATGTATAGGTATTTTTGTAAATTATTTTAATAAATAATAAATAAACAAATAGTATATATTTATAAAAATGTAATATGTAGATCCGATCAACATGTACGAACATTTTGGCCATCTTATTCTAACGTTTTATATAGTACATTTTTAAACTGTCATAAATGTCTATTTTATTAAAAATATATGTAAGAAAAATATCTTGACCTTTAGTCGTACAATTCAATTGTTTTCTCAAGAACTAAAATTAAATAATTGTGAAAACAAATCAAATTTTGAAGTTACACTTAGTTCCAACATACAAATTAAAGCAAATTCACATTATTTTATCAGTATCAACAACTAATATCAAAAAACAATGAAACTTCTCAAAATAATTTAGTACAATTATAAATTCTGGTACAATGAAAAAAAGCAACGCAAAAATTAAAACGACATTTTTCGTTGCATTACTTTGATGTTTGAATATCTTTACTTTCTTTCAAATGCGTACTATGCTTCTGTTCTGAAATTATTCCTTATCATCTTAAGAACTTTTATTCGGAACTTAAAAGGCCGCAAAATTAATTGACAAATTGATGCTTTTTTTCTTTTTATTATAATAAATATTTGGAACACTTCATATTCAGAGCTAACAATAAAAGAGTATTTTGACTGTTTTAGCGGCAGGAGTCGTACAAACAATTCAATTGCATGCATAGTTGCTTGAAGCTCTGCTTTTTTACATACTTGACACTTTTTTTTTTTACCCTTATTTTCATGCATTTTTTAGAATCTATTGTGTGTTTGAAGTGTAATCTGACAACACATTCACGCACCCCATTTTTTTCGAGAAATACATTTTCAATTTAGGACAGAATGTAAATGTATAGTAAATGTAAGATATTTGCGGGTAGTTTTTGTATTGTTTACTGATTTACTATCGAAACGTTTATTAAAATAAAAAATTATGCAAAAATTCTAACAACTTGGGTAGAAAAAACAATTCAATTTCAAAAGAATTTTTTTTTTTAATTACATTTCTACATAAATAAAAGATCAATTTATTCGGTTAACTATAGACTTTGAAAATGTGTTGTAACGCATAGGATTTGTTGTTTACTAGCCATGAATTAGTCGAATTTTAAATCGTTTTAGTACATTTGGATAGTTTGAACCGAATTTGATTTTTTTGTGGAAATGAAATTGTCTAAGATAAATCGAATAATTTAACAATATTTTGAATGGCATTTTTGACATCTTTTTAGAAAAATTGGATTGAATGATTATTTTTATAATCTACAATTAATATGCACTAAACATGCCTGTGGTGGCATTGTTTTTGTATGTAAAAGTTGTAACATACATAGCTTTAAAAATTGATTTGTTTAACGTCTTGTTGTATTGAAAGAAACAGATTAAAAATTAATTTTTAATTATGTACTATTCAGTTCTTATTGTTAGCCGTTTTAATATTTAAAACAAAAACTATAAAGTATTGTTGGATATCACGTAAGCGTCACAGCGTGTAATTGTTGTTGTAGAAATGTTTAAGGATTAGTTTGGGTCGCATTTCTGCTTCTTTTTATTATGTATGTATTTCTTAACCTTATGAAACCATAAAATAACTAACAAAAAAACTAAGACAGCAGTTTGTTCTCATATTCGTAGATGCCGTTAAAACTTTTATATTGAAATATAAAACAGTCTCTTTTATGACACAAAAAATGTCAAGGCCTTTTTAATCTAACAAGTATTATGTGTTTACATGAGGACATGTTGAATTTGACAAACTTCCCACAGGAAGTTATTGTAATCGGTTTGATTTGTCGATTTCAAAGTTTTTACATTTTTAGACGTTTTAGAATCTAAATCAAAGGTGTGTATACGTCCATACGTTTGGGATTCCTTTTTTCAACGGTAATATCTCATGAACAAATGGAGATATCGACTTCAAATACATTTTATTTTGCAGATAATAACAGCAGAAGATGCAGAAAAGTCTTTCAAAAAAAATGTGTCGGTGGTTTTTTATCTAAAAAAAGTGTAAAATTTTTTTAACCCCAAATATTTCTCCAACCATAACGCTATACTTTACATCTTTAAGATAACTTTCTTTTACAAATAAAAAAAACTAAAACAAAATTTGTACGCTTTAAAAACTATATAACCTGCAAAATAATTTGTTATCTAGTTAAGTTTTTAGAAAAATAGAATTGACATTATTTTTTGTAAAAATTAAAAACTTAAAAAAAAAACCTACTAAAAATAATAAAATTAATTTTCGACTCCAATATATTGGCAACAGTCACAGATATTTACTTAAAACTGTTTTTATCTTATAAAAAAAACATTGTTTTTGGTATTCTATAAAATTTTTAGAAAAATTTAAAGAAAAACTACTAAAAATTAGTAAAATCTGACTTTCAACTTAAACATCTCGGGAATAAAAACAGATAGACTTATTTTATACTTAATATGTAAAATATTATTGTTAACTTTAAGTTACATTTTAGAAAAATCAAACTGACAACTATTTTTTACAAAGAACGAAAACCTACAAAACCAACTAAAAACTAATAAAAAACGGTTTTCCATTCAAGTATTTTGAGAACAAAAAAAAAGTATAGACTTCAAACTTTATTTATCTTTCACAAAATGGAATATCTACAGACGGGTACGATTGTGAAGTTATCAATGTGGGTCGTATATGAACCTCTTTTTTGTGTTTGTTCTTAATCACTTTGGATGTATACGATACACTTTAGATTTTTTAAATTAATTTTATGTCAAAAGTCAGGTAAAAGATCAGAAATCAAAATAGCAGACAAAATCATTTAACATCATCAAATTTTATAATGAAAAGAAAATGATTATTTACCCAAATCAATTTATTGGAAAGATTACACTTCAATTCTATTTCCGTATCAGTACCAAATTTCTATCAATTTTAGGATTTGAAATTATATAAATTCGAGTTTGAGGATATTATTTTCCAAAGTTCAAACTCAAGTTGATGAAATCAGAATTCTAATGATATAGATAACTTGGAACAAAAATTAATAAATACTCAACTAAGTTTCGAACTTTTTCAATTACTTAAAAAACTAGATGCCCGTTAAAAAAATAAATAAAATTATGTACCATTGGTTGTAACTACAAAGGTTCTGCAACAAAGTTTGTAATTTTTGTATCAATTGTATTAATTGTTTCACGGTATAGTGTAGCCAAAGTTATGATTTCTTGAGAATAAACAAAATGGTTTATCGGGAATTTTGGAACACAAATACCCATTCGGCTGGCTGGAAAAATAACTATGCTTTATTACTATGGTAACAGCTTCTCTGGGCTGGCTGATGATGGTTAATAGAGGAAAATCCCATGGATTGCTGATGCTTCCCTAAAGTTTGTACCACAGCAAAACGTTCAACAATAGTGTCCAAAAAAAAAAACAGTTGCAAATCCCCTATCAATGACAATTTTGAATATTTTTTTCTCCATTTTTTGCGCCTTGATCAAAAGTTTATAAAATAAAAACTTGAAGTTTTTATTATTTATTATTATTATTTTTATTATTTTTTTAAAGCTTAACAGATAATTAGAACCTACTTGAAAAGAGTGCCATTGGCAGGCGCGATTTACAACCCCAACTCGACTGATAGGTTGAGTATATTTACAAATACGCGACAGAGAAAATTAAAACAAAAAACGGATTTGAAGCCTGAACAGAAACAAAAAGAAAATAAACTTATAAATTACCGCTGGATTTCCTCTGTTAGTTTTCGTAGTATTGCAATCAAGTATTGCCAAAATTAGAAGGCATAAGGGTAACCGTGATAAAATTAAACAAAACTGTCTTCACTGTCGATCCAATAGCCGGCGGCGGCGGGGCGGCGGCGCGGCGGTGGCAGCTTCTTTACGTTTTATGGACTTAAATTTTCACTTTTATGCATGTTTATATCAATCCAATAGTTAAACTAATTGTTCACATTTTAAAATCAGATTTAAAAAACCCTGAAGAATAAAAAATAAAAATTTTCTAACATACATTAAGCAAAAATCGGAAATTGTAGTTAAAGAGATCATTTCTTTTGTCATTAGTGAAGTAAAATTAAAGTCTTATAAGCTTTGCATGGAATAATCTAACAGATTAATAACTTATTTAATTTCTTTTTTTCCATTGGCGTTTATTCCGCCGCCACCACCTTCGCATTTATGCCGCCGGCCGTGCTGTTTGGGCAAATCAAAATTTCAAAAAAGTATTTGTATCTATGATATTCAAAACAAAACACTCATATTTTTCGAAAGTTTGCAGAATTCTATAGTTACAACTAAAAAAAACATTTTACGAGAGGGAGAAACTAATTTTGTTTGAAAACACTTTAAATTCCATATTGACGCTGTTGATATGAATTTGAAATCCAAATTCATGTTTTTGCGTAGGTATCCTCAATTTTTATGCATTAAAAAAAACTAACATTTCCTTTAAAAAAACTTGTTATATCAACCAACCATATCTACAATTGTTCGAAATTTTAAAAGAATTCAAGGAGATTTAACGCGAACCGATAGAAAAACGCAACTACTAACATTTTTATTTACTGACGATAAAAGTGTGAATTATTTTTATACGCAGGTATTTAATAAATCATCTTCACTCACCTCGTCATTATAAAATCACATATTCCACTTAGGGTTAATTTTTTATGCGGCGACTGTAAAATTGCCATGGTAATGAGAGCAATGTAGGAATAGGGCGGTTTAACTAAGGGCGCATGAGACTTATCCTCACTTAAGTTTGTATTGGTTGACGCCTGGGTGTTCAGGGCGGGCCGTAAATCTAAAGGAGGCGGAGATAAGGACGCCGATGAGAGCATCTCAAGATATACTCCAAAGCGGTATAAAACTTTTTTTTTTCTGTTAATGCAGCTTCTTCTTTCTTGTTGGAAAATTAATTAATATAGTTATGTGATTTTGTTTTAGGTATCTATTATAGAATGAAATTTGAACACTAAATAAATTATTAAGTATCTGTTGTTTATTAGTAGGTAGGAACTCTTTTGACAAAAACAATAAATTATTAGTTTTTCTTTCAGTTAGGTATATTTTTTGTTGAGCACTCTTCCACAAGAAACACTGAATTGATTTGTTTAAAAATAACTGTAAGATCGGGTAAAATATACTTAATTTTTTTATTCGAGATTTGTTTTTTTTTTTAATTTAAATTTATTTTTTTTCTTTTCACTGCAAATTAAATCAACACGCAGCAGTGTTAAATTCAAAAATTGGCTTATGTAAATAAATATTATTTTTAACGCCTTTTGTCACTTTTAATAGCTTACAAGAGTAAGTTACACTGGTGAAATTCTTGCGTCTGATTTAAACAAAATCTTTTTACGAAATGTTCACTGAAATGAAACGAAAATCTCTCGCCCAAAATTTTATTTCTACACAACTCAAACATTTATTTATCGAAACCACTGTCTCTAGATAAGGAAAGTAGTATTCGGCTAGTAACTGGTGTGAATGAATACAGAGTTGGGTTATTTGAAGGGATGACGATTACGTAAACAAAATATTTTAGAGGATGCCATAAAATGGTGTTCTATGAATATAAGATTTGTTTTTCTATTGTACATCAAAAGGGGATGAAAATTTGCTAATGGGTAGGACATGCTATACTTGTTATATACCGCCTCATTCCTATGTGAATTTTGTCCTGCGATGGCATCTGTGTATATAAGTGGATGGATAGGTATAACGACAACGAACGACACAGTCAGTTTATCTATACACACACCTACTGTGCCACCTATGCCATGATGATGATGATGTTCCTGACGATGATGATGATGATGATGCTCTCTTCCTAGATACTTTGCTTTGCGCCATCAACAACAATACAATATTCTCTGGTCCTGGTGACAGAAGGAAGATTTCCGTTTATTTGTGATTCCGTGACAAGTCCATGTTGCCATTGCCATTGATGAGCTTATGTGTTTCTCTATATGGAAAAATATGTAGCTAGCAATGGTATTAAGGGTATACTATAAAAGGGGGTGCTTGGGTGCTTGGGTGCTACATGAAGGATATTTACTACCTTAGCGTTGTATTATTTTTGTTTTTAGTTTGGTTGTGTTTATTTGCTTGGCACTATATAACTTTACATGCAACGAACGGATACGTGTTATGATTTGATTACATGAACACGATACCGTTCGAGAGTACAAATGATTAGGTTTGCAAAACGCCAATGAAACAATGAGATGCAATTTTATAGTTGTGAAAGTGAAAAAAAACTGTCTTTTGGCCGATTTATTTAAAGACATTAGATTTGATAGAGCTTAAAAAGGGGAAGTATAACAGGAAATGTTAACATTTTGTATACTTTTTTTTATTTCTTTTAGTTTAAATGTATTTTAATATAAATGTATAAGGGACTTATCCATTTTCTCTAGGTTGAATCTGATATTATCGACAAACTTACCTATAAAAAACAGGAACCAAAGATATTTTCTATTAAAATAATGATAAAATTACAATCAACTATTTTCAGATGAAATAATATACAAATAATTAGTTCAGTTGAATATGAATGCATAAACATAAGCGCAAAATTTTAAACGATTTAGTAAAATGTTAAAGGCATTTTTAGCAATTTACGAAGCTTAAAGGATGATTTACCTAATTTTAAGTGATTTTTACATCTTACTATCTCTTAACAATTTGCTAAAGTGAAACTCACGGAGTGGCTTTTTTTAACTTTGAGCAATTTGCAAAATCCATATGACATTTTTATAATTATTCTTATAAGAGCAGTGGATGGAATGGTCCAGTCAACAGTTGGGAATTCCAATTAATACGTCAGTTTAATCGTATTTGCTTAATTTTTTCACGAACTATCACTTTTTAGACATGTTTGGATGCTCGATTTTTAATAAAAGCTAATTAGCAGTTTACTAGTTAGCAAAACGAAAAAAAATGTTTAAAATGTGTATCCCTTAGTATATAAATTGGTAAATATATTGCAAATTGCTATCTAGTAAATTGTTAAGCCTTTAACAATTGGTTGTGTAAAATTTTGCACCATAGCTTTTAAAAAAATAGACGTGTTGTAAAATGATCAGCAATAAAACAGCATTTTCACCAGCAATCTAATAGCTTTGGAGGTTTTTATTAAGATTCGCATATTGCCAATGATAACGCCAAAAACACGCCAAGTTTCCTTAGTTATTTGGAAAATCAAAAGAACTGCAAAATTTATATTGATGTGATTAAAACGAATCGCCTAGTGCAATCCAGGCTCTTCCTGGAGATGCGCTGGATTTGGATTTAACAATTTGGAAATTTAAACACTTCCAAAGGACTCGATTCTGTATTTTTTCTAAAAAAAATTAACATTCGTTAAAAAATTAAAGAAATATTTATGCAAGTAGGTATGTTTATTATGTTGTACAACATCAGGCTTGCAGAATTTTCGCCATTTTGAAGCTGTTGCTATGTAAATCTGATTGACGTTCTCTTATTCATACAAACGTAACCGAACTTAATTGATTAGAAATATCAATAGAATTGGTGAGAACATATCTTCTGGCTTTACTCTTCGGTCGCGCACTTTGGAAAAATCTTCAAACTGAAAAATTTGCAAAACACTATCCCTTACTTCAATAATACGCGTTTGTGATATAGGTAACTTGTTTCTACTGCCCTAAGAAATTAATAAATTAATAAAGTAAAAAATCTCTAATAAAAATGCAATCATTTTTCATTTTTAATTTAAGTAACTAACGTTTACTTTAACGTTTAGCAATTGATTCTGGTCCGAGTAGTTAGGAAATAATCAACAAACATTCAAAATAATCATAATCATCATAATAGGATCAACAAAAATCATGATGTTCTATTTTATAGATACCATTTTATAGGTTTTTTTCAACTATGTATTAATATCATCATATGAAATATAAAAAAGTGCGTATACGCCACAGTGTTCATTGTTTAATTAAAAGAGATAAAGAAAAAATAAGCGTGTTTTTTGCTAAATTGGAAAATATCAATAGTCATTTGCGGTTTGAGATTTTTGAAATTTTCAGAAACCACTATTGTAATAGTGCCATCAGTTTTTGAAAAATGGCTATTTAAAATTAGCTTTTTCATTGTGTTGCACAAATAGGTCGAAGTTAAAAACTAATATATTATTATTTATAAGCCTATACATCATAATAAACACCTCAGTGGAAATATTAGATTTACCGGGTCTTAACACCATTGGATCCAAAGCGACGGAAATAATCACGAACATTTTTTTGAACTTCATAAACAATGTTTAGAAAGGGAAGGTACGAGTATTATAAAGTTCACAGCTATTATAAAATGTATTGCGTTCCTTTGGTTAGTTTTCGATATATTCGAGTCGGAAAGCAATTTTACTAAATGTTTTTTTTTTTTCTTATATTTTGTAAAAAATGATTTTTTTTAGTTTTACCAATTGAGCATTTTTTTCTGAAGTCCAGATAATTTTTGTTCTTAAAATATTCAATGAAAAATGTAATCTTTTGGAGGTAGTCGAGTTAAATATTGCGGTTAGCCTGTATTACGCTAGGGTTACATTATATATTTGGTGTTTAACAAATTGCTCCTAAGTATATCATACATGACAAATGAATGATCTATCCGATGGAAATCTTCAAAAAATATTCGGTAAGAATCTGTACCGAGTAGTTTTTGACTCATACAGCTCTGAAACCATCGGGTAATCGGGACCAATCTATGAAAGGTCGACAAGTGATTACTTAATTTAAAATTCACTTTTAGGGAAGTTTATAATTGTAATACTTTTCCAAAGCTTTTTGGTTATCAGCGTAATTTTTAACTACTTCTGTAATAATTTCGACGTGATTGTCAGGGTTGGTTTGTAACGTATGATTTCAATATTTCATAGTACTTTCTGGAAAAGTCCCTATGTAATTTGTACTCAAACCCTATAAGTGTCAAACCTTTAGCTTTAGCAACATCTAAGAACATAATGTAGCCGGGCATATTTGTTTTTCTTCAAGTGCCTTTGACACCACATCTGTAATCCTATATACTTTTTCTATCGTGTCTTTAGTCGTTTTTATTCTATTATTTTATTGAGCCTTTTCAGAAAAAGTTTTTGGAATTTTGTACCATGATTCTCTTGGCGGCTTACCTTGTTTAGGTATACCAAGCATTTATTATAAATTGGATTTTTGAAAGTTATTGAGGGCATTTCTGTGAAAACCTGAGCAGTGATAAGTACCCTGATGATTTGTTATAAGATAACTTGTGCCCGGGGAGTTTTTAGACGCTTTGCTACTTTTCATAAAGAGTATTCGATCAAAGCATTTTTCGTCAGACTTTTTAGTAGTCTACTTACAATTAGTAAATCATGTTCAAACTCGTTGCACGTAAAATACATTAAAAAAAATATTGAGTTAAAATTTATCTATTTCCGGTTCCAGAACCATCACCGTCATAAGATAGCCTAAACATCCATTTCATGGATTGTTCAATGTTTACTGTAAGCCTGTGTAACTTTGTGTCATAAATTGTTGTTGTTTCAACCTTTTTGGATCCAATATCCAAGCGAGGTTCATTAGTCTAGTTGAGTTGCTAGTTGATCACTAGCTTACAAAATATTGCAAATTTGAGTTTTTGAGTTTGTTCCCGAGTGTAGTGTCACAGAACTTAATTGTGAAGCTTAGGTTTGAATTGATGTATTTTCTAAACTTGACTTCAAAAACTTCAATTATAAATTGGGGACGGTTCAATGAGCAATTACCTATACTTCAATGATTTCTACTTAGATGAAAAAAGTTATCTTTGTGTATATCAAACTCATCTGTGAACTAGGAAGCTGGCAAGAAATGTATTGGTACTATATATGAAAAGTAATCTATAAAACAATGTGAAATTGGACATCCTACCTTTTTTCAATAAAAATTGTTTTAAAACCTTTTCCGAAATCTCAAAGTTCAAAATGTTTACCTTGTTGTTTGGAAGATTTACTAACAAATAAATTACGAATTTACTAAAAACACTTGTATAGGCACTCCGAGAATGCACCACCAATATCTGTACATAAGTGGGTATGTTCATTTTAATACCATGAAAAAACCTATTTGCTCTCAACACACATTGATTTCTTTCACCTTGAAGTACAAACTTCCCCAATAACATCAATAGTTCCAATTTTTCTGTATATTTTAAGGCACTTGAAACACTTCTTTTTGGAAGGGTACCAATGACAAGGCACAGGACTTAGGAATACATACCAATGATGTGTGAGTGTACTCAAAGCCCGTATAATAAAGTTTATAAAAAAAAACATCGCAACAGCAAAATATTCTTTCTACAATGAGTGCACTTGTTTATACCACCACTTCAAAAACAGCAGCCCGAAGGCTGAAGCCATATACCTATAGACACATAAAAACACAGCACATACATACATACATTCATGAGGGTAAGTTCAATAAGTGGACTTTAAGCGTCCTCAACGTTCTGTGCATATCTTCCTGTATGGAAATAATTGTGCAAAATTGTGATTGAATTCTAATGAATGCTAAGACAAGTATACGGAACACGTACCTTTTATATATTTATTAAAAACAAAAAAAAACGATACAAGAATTGTTAAATCAGTGCCTATACCTACCCGTTATGTGACGATAGTGTAAATTTATTAATTTGCCTACAATAATGCAATCAAATCAATTTCTTTTGTCATGAATTTAGAATAAGTACCTTTTTAAAAACTCAAAACCATTTTACTTTTTAATCAAACATCTTGAGGAAGGTTTGGAAAAATAAGGACCAAAAGTCGACGGCAGTAATCTAACTTTAAGACATATAGCTATATTGTCTTCAACAACAAATCATATATTTTTTTTTTTTCCGCAGGAAGGTGAGAAATCTTCAGAGACACTATAAGCCCGATGCTTATAGTAGTGTCAGATTTTTACTGACTAAAACTCACCTCCCTTATCTTCTATATTATTACTACAACTAAGTCCAGCTTAACAAGTAGTTTTAGCGTCATTTTGTTCGCGTTTTGTCAGGAAGCTCCCCAACGAGAGGACCTGAAGATTCCACAAAATTCGAGTGGAGAGATTAATTTGTTTGCGCTAGATCAGAAGGTCTTGTTCGGTGCAGACGCCGAAAAACGAACGCCTCGCTAACAGATTGTTGGATTAAGTTATTACTATGATTTCTAAGTCGTGATCTTAGCTCTGTAGCAAATTTTTTAATTTCGTTTTCTACATATTTTATATTTAAATCTCTATGTAAGTCGCTATTTCTTACATACCATGGAGCATTTACTATTATTTTAAGTACTTTGTTTTGGTATGTTTGCAAAATTTGTATATTTCTTACGTTGGTACAACCCCAAAGTTGTATACCGTATACGTCCAAACTGGTTTCAGTACTTGCTTATACATAAATAAGAAGCTTGTTATAAACGCTTAGATTGGAATATCTTCCAATAAGCCATGTCAATTCGCGGAGTTTATTTTCGAGTTCATCGCGTTTCTTTTTTACATGAACTTTCCATTTAAGTTTCGCGTCTAGAGTTATGCCTAGATACTTCGCTTCATTAGCGTATGGAATTTGTACAGAATTTATATAAATAGGTAAGTTATATACTTTTTTATACGTAAAATTTGTGTGCGTCGATTTCGTTTCATTAAGAGCAATTCGCCATTTCTTTGTCCAATCTGAAATGCTATTTAATGCCTTTTGAAGCTTAGAGGTTGCCGTTTCTATTGAATCCGATATTGCGAGTACAGCTGTATCATCGGCAAAAGTGCCTAAAGTTGTGCCTTCTGTTTGGGGTATATCTCGGGTATAAAGAACAAACAAAATCGGTCCAAGGACGCTACCCTGGGGAACCCCAGAGTTTATTTCTTTAAACTCCGAATACTCCGTTCCTTGCTTAACTCGAAAGAATCTATTTTCTAGGTACGATTCAAGAATGTTATATATTTGCTCTGGAAAGACTTTTAATTTATATTTTAGCCCGTCATGCCAAACTTTGTCAAAAGCTTGAGAAACGTCAAGAAATGCAGTTGAGCAAATCTTTTTTTCTTCAAATGCTTTTTCAATTTCGTTAGTTATTCGGTAAACCTGATCAATTGTCAAGTGATTATTCCGGAAACCGAATTGGTGGTCGGGAATTAAACGTTTTTCTTCAATAATTGGTAGCATTCGTTTAAGAAGCAATTTTTCAAATATTTTGGATATAATTTTTAAGAGAGAAATTGGTCTATACGATTTTTTCTCATTCGGTGGCTTACCCGGTTTGGGGATCATTATTACTTCGGCGACTTTCCATTGCGTGGGTACGTAAGCAAGTCTTAAAGCAGCGTTAGTGAGCTGTAAGAGCTTAACCATTGCTTTTTTAGGCAACTCTTTGAGGACACGACCGTTAATCAGGTCGTAGCCAGGAGCTTTATTATTTTTCTGCCGTTTTATTTCCTGGACAAGTTCAGTCAAAGTAATATTCCTGATAGAAAAATTGTCCGGCGCTGGTTGGAGCTCTCCGTCATTAGTCAGAAGCTCTTGACCATCGAAAGGTTTGAACGTTTCCTCAAGGTGCTTAGCAAATAAATCCGCCTTTTCCTTATCAGTTTTTGCCCATTCAGAATTATTTTTTCGAATAGGTGCCGACATTATTTGAGGCTTTTTAATACCTTTTATCGTCTTCCAAAGAGAATAATTCGTTTTTTTGTCTGCTGTTAGGCTTTCAAGATAGGCAGAATTCTCGCTGTTTTTAAAATCTCGTAACAAATTTTTAATCTTGTTTGATAAAAAGTTGACGACACTTTTATGCTGAGGAGCACGTGATTGCTGCCATACTTTTCGAGCTTTTCGTTTTTCGCGTATCAATTCTTTTATATCTTCTGGAATTTTTTCTTTGTATTGCCTTGACTTTTTACTACAGATCGGAGTATTATTCCAAGCTGCTTCTTGAACAATATTTATAAATTTTTCTGTTTCATCTTCTAACTCAAACGGAGTTTGCAAAGAGACGTTCAGTATAATTCTATTTTCGCAATCTTCTTTGAATTTATCCCAATTTGTGTTATTATTTGTTAAAATTAGGGGCTTTTCTTTTTCGATTACGTTACTGTTTATTGTTAAGATAACGGCCGAGTGATCCGTAGAAAAATCGAAGTTATCATCTACTGTCATATATTTTCTGTTCATTCCTCTTGCGATGAAAAAGTCAACAAGATCGGGTGTTTTCGCTGTATCGGTTGGCCAATACGTTGGTTTTCCTGATGAGAAAAATTCAACGTTACATTCAATACCCGCTTTGTAGAGTTGTCTACCCTTCGTCGAAATGCAACGTGATCCCCAAAATGAATGTTTCGAATTGAAGTCGCCGCCAATAATAAATTTTGGACCTAAAGCGTTGAAAAGAACTTTAAAATCGTTTTTGTCTATCTTGGACCGAGGAGGACAGTAAATAGACGCAATATTAAAAAATACGTGTCTAACTTTTATGCTAACGGAAGTAACTTGCATTGTATCGAGCTCGATATTTATCTCAAACGAATGATTGATATTTTCTCTGATAAATACGGAAGAACCACCCCTTGCTCTTTCGGATGGATGGCATGCGTGGTAAGCCGAATAACCTTTAATACTTAAATTTGAGTCTTTTTTCAAATGAGTTTCAGAGATCAAACAAATATCTATTCTTTCGTTAAGTAGAACCGTTTCTAGTTCTTCGATTTTTGCGGTAAGTCCGTTCGCGTTCCATGTTATTATTTTGAGTTGTTGGGACAACTGATCCATGTTTACGGTAAATTTGGTGTTTTAAGAGCCGCCGACTCAAATTTGTCCAATTTCTCAAGAATAATTGTGTTAATTCTCCCTTGTTCTTCTAATCGTTCAAGTATAAGGGAAAATACATTTTGAACGGAGTCAGGTTTAATAGTTTTAGGTTTTTCGGGCGCCGTGACTTGAGCGTACGTGTTCGTCTTTTTTGTTTTTATTTTTTCTGAGGGTAAAACGTTTTCATTATTTTTCCCGTCCGTTTTACTCGACGCTTGAGTATTAGTCTTGGTTTTTAATTTTAATTCTTTGTTTTGCTTTGAGGTATTTTTTTTAGTTTTCTTACTAAATTCTTCGCGCCTCTTTAACATTTCCTTTGCGACCTCACAGCCACGGTAATTTGCTGGATGATTACCTTTGCAATTCGCGCATGTAGCCGGAGTTTCTTTTTTAAGACGGCATACATCAGTCATGTGCTTTCCCGCGCATTTAACGCAAACGGGGTCCTTCTGACAATAAGCTGCTGTATGGTTAAAACCTTGACATCGCTTGCACTGAGGAATAAGGCGTTTGTTCTTTCTTAGTGGTTCGATTTTTACAACAATATTCATTATAGTTTTAATATTATAAACATCGTCTACATTTTCATTTTTATCGAAACTTAGAATAAAAAGCGGAAGAGCGCGTTTTATATTAGCGGTTTCGATTCCTTTTTCTCGCTTCAAAAGATTTGTTGCGTCAAGAATCTTAAATCCTTTGGTTTTTAAGTCCGAAAGGATGTCTTCTTTTGAACAAGAGGGATGAAGTCCTCTAGCTACTACACGTAAAGGTCTTTCTTTTTTAATTGAATAACTATACCATTCAATTTTTTCATCGCTGAGTTTTTTCGACAGTTTTCTATAAGAATCTGAATCATTTACGTTAATTTTCCACGTATTATTGTGAGTGGATGTAGCTTTGAAATTCTTTTGCGCCGTTTCTTTTAGAATAGGAAGAATTTTGTTATAATCCGCTTGACCAACGATGTTTATCGGTGGAGGAAGTTTCTTATTCGCAGAAAACTGATCTTTCCGTGTAATTTTATTTGGTTTTAGCTGATTTTGAAACTTAGGCGAATGTTCAGCCTTCCGTTTTTTACAAGGTCTACTTTTTTCAGTTTCCCGAGCAAGTTCATCTTCATCAGTTTCATATTCGTGCCGATCTCGATGTTGTGGACTTAGAGTATTTACTTTCATGTTTTCAGAAGTTTTAACATCTTGTTCTCTTCACGAAGACTTTCGACTTCTTTTTTAAGCTCTTCGTAGAGTCTTATCATTTCGTTCAGCTTCTTTTGCAGTTCACAATTGTCCTGCTCAAAACTGTTTGTTTTCGGTGAGTCGCTTTTAGTGCCTTTTGGCACAACCGGTGGACTCTTTCTGCCGGTAACTCTCGGTACAGATGGAGGTGATCGAGGGACCTTATGCGCTTTCGCGAAAGGATTTATCAAATGCAATAAATGGCTCTCCCCAGAATCCGTAGAGCCTGCCTCCGAAGAGGATGGATTTGCCAGATAAACTGGCTTTCCACCTGGGGTAATTAATCTATTTGTTTTTTCCATTGCATATTTTGTATACTTACATATGTAGTTCTCAGTATACGGAGATTGGATTTTAGTCGCCTTTTACGACAAGCATACCTTACTTCGGGTAAATTCTTAACCCCTACCCGAAGGGGTATCATATAATGATTTTGCAAACTACATATCTAATCTACATATGTATGAACATATATCTTTTAGACACAGTTTTAATAATTTAAGTACCTCACTTTTTTTTCTAGAAATTATAATTAATTATGAGACTCCACTTGACTTCATCTGAAGTTTCTAGAAATATTATAGAAAATATGTTTTAGAGTTCACTATTTTCATATTTTATCAAAATATTTCAAAAAATTGATTTTAAAATATTTCAAGATATTGATTATAGTCTTAGAAAATCATCAAACATTTTTTGAAAAAAAAAAAAACTACTTCGAAAAACAATTATGTGAGTGGTTTTTTATTAAAGTATACATTAATTAATAGTTACAAAACCTTATCGATAGGATACACGGTTGCTCCTATCCAAGTTTACTTAAACGTATTTACAAAAACAATGACCGGCAATTTTTGACTACTCTGATTTCAGTTGTAATAAATACAGACAGTGAAATTGGGAATATTTTCTAAGCTAAGCACAATAACTTCGCAATTTTCAACTCCTTAGCATATAAAAGGAAAAATCTTAACTTTGTTCCACTCCTGCGGGTTATAATCAATACATTATTTAGGAATAGATACTAAACAGCCCAAGTTAGAAATACTCAAATCGGTATCAAAAGATCTGCCAAACAGTGCAGAGTATTTACGAGGTTGGGTATCAGCATCTACCTATACCTACAAAAGGGAAGGCACTATACCAAACAGGAAGCAAATACAATTGCGAATTTTGCTCTTCTGGTTCGCCAACTAATTGGCCTTCTGATTCCAACACACTACTAAACCTCTCAGACTTTTTCGTAGTTAAAGGTATCAAAAGAAATTATATAAGTGTCGATGGTGATTAAGATTTATAGTCACATCCTACTCCAGTAATTTTATCACTGACTAAAGCGGAAATAAAAGAAACAAAATCCTAAGCTCGTAAACAAAAGAATAAACTGGAACAAATTCATAAATCAGCTTGCAATTTTTATAAACCTCAGATCTCCCATCCAAACAATTGAACAATTTATAGCTGATGTGCAACAGGTTGCGGCAGAAAGTACTCGCAACTTTTTCGTATCATATCTAACTAAAGAAGCTGATTTTGGAAAAGGAATCTCAAGATTGTAAATGGATCGGAAACCCGAAACAAAAATCTGATCTCTTTGCTGAACATCTCAAGAATGTTTTTAAGCCATTCCCAGCAAATAAGGCTTCAGATCTTTTACAACTTGTTGATAAGAACGACAGCATTATTTATCTAATATTATTATAAATTATCTATTAAAAAATCAATATTGTTCGATCTTATAACTGCTTAAGTTTTGAATGAAATGCCCTCGAAAGCCTTCAAAAAACTCCTATCTATAATAAACGCATGCTTTGAACTAAGATATTCACAAAATCATTGGCAAGTTGCAAAAGTCATTGATATACCTAAACAAGGAACCAACAGAAGTAACATCTTACAGACTAATAATGCTTATACCACTCATGGTACAAAATTTGGAAAACTGCTACTGAAAAGGCTCAGCAAAATAATAGATAAAAGCAGACTTATTTTATACCATCATTTTGGTGTTATAAATAAACATTCCACGATAGACCAAGTACATCGAAATAGGGATTTGGTGGAAAAGGCACTTAAGTACTAACAAGTATGCTTTCCTTGGCTATATTTTTAGTTGTTGCTCGAGCCTTTGACAAGGTTTGGCATTTGGAACTTAACTACAAACTGCATAGGAAAGTGAACTTCCTAGGCAATACTACGAAAAACTGAAATGTTATGCTACGAACATACTCTTTAAAGTACTGTAAGACCAAAATTACTCGGAACTAAAGAAAATAGAAGCCGTTGTCCAGCCACGGAGTGTTCTATGTAAGACCCACCTAGTATCTTTTTTATACAAGTGATGTTCGAGTAGTATAGTAACTGTGGATCTGATCTAAAGCTAAAGAAATCCAAAAGGTGGCAGTTCGTGAAAAATTCATTAGGAAATTATCATGTTATGATTCTAAGATAAGATTAAGATAATATTTAAAATAACCAAATGATATTTGTAGCATGTATTAAATTTTACTATAGCATTTATAAAATTTTGCACCACGATGTATAAGGTTTAAAATTGATATTTAAAAAAAAGCGAACAATATCTTATATTATTATTTATTTTTTTTTTCGTATTCATTTGTTTGTTTTCAGAATTTAGAGAACAAAAATAAAGAAGTGAAATTATTGCTACTTTACAAACAACAAAAGAAAGGTAGGTACTCTTATTTAATGAATGGTGCACTCATTGCAGTCGAAGAAATGGTTGTGCCTGTACATATGGAAAAAAAACATTTACTTAGCCTTACGTCGTCGATACGCATGTTCATAAATCAATTGAGGAAGAAAAGAATAAGAATTTTGCACATTGTACTTTTACGAATAATTTTATAAGGCTCAGTTTCTGTAAGGCTTTTTTACCTTCCCATAGAAAGTTATTGTAATCATTTCGTTGTGAATTTGAAAAAATTGACACTTCTTGCCGTTTCAAGGTCACTAGAATCTCGTACGTTCGGGATACCTTTTTCGTCAGTCATATCTCAAGATCAAGAAAAGATATCAAATAAATTAAATTCTATTTTACTGATAATAACATCAAAAGATACAGAAAGGACTTTCAAAAAAATTGTATAGTATTGTTTACTAAAGCAATTTATAAAAATGTGAACAATTTCGTTGAACCACATAATAATAAGTCTCAAACCAATAACCCGGCACGAGTACGATAACTTTGGCGCCAAGATATAATAACGGTTTTTGGTAAAGGGGCTTAATACAAGCATTTTTTACTGGGGTCTATCTCCCCCCGTTTAGGCGGTAGGGGCAATTTATAAAAATTATTATTTAAAATGGAAAAAAATAATTAAAAAATAACGGTGATACTTAGTTGCAAGTATTACCGTTATTAACTTCCCATAGGAAGTTATTGTAATGGGTCCGATTTGTCAAATTGAAAATTTTGACATTTCTCGACGTTTCAAGGTCCCTAGAGTCGAAATAAAAGATTTTTAGAAAGATGTCTGTGCGTGCGTGTGTACGTACGTCCGTACGTCCGTACGTTCGCGACGTTTTTTTCGTCGTCCATAGCTCAAGAACCAGAAGAGATATCGACTTCAAATAAATTTTGTTATACAGATAATAAGGCAGAAAGATGCAGAAAGGGCTCTCAAGAAAATTGCGTAGGTGGTTTTTTTACCATAGCAGTTTAAAAAAAAGGTGAAAATTTTGGTTAACCCTAAATATCTCATGAACCAATGACGCTAGAGACTTGAATTAAATTTTATGTTATATATTGTAACGTGATACAAAACAATTATATTTTTGGAAAAAAATTCAATTAACGGTTTTTTTTATAAATCAAAAAAACTGAAAAAAAATTTGTCACTTCGAAAATTTTACGACTAAAATATGATTTCATCTCCAAAACAATTTTGTGCAACGAAGAATAATGTTTTTGACATCTGATAAAATTTTAAGAAAAATCGAATTGACAGTTTTTTTACAAAAAATAATAACCTAAAAAAAATAAAAAAAAGTTGGTAAAAATTGAGTTTTGACTCAAATATCTTTTCAAGACTTTGAGATATTGGCTTTAAACTACTTTTATCTTTCAAAAAATATTGTTTTCAACATTCAGTCAAATTTTTCAAAAAATAGAATTGACAGTTTTTTTACAAAAAATTAAAAACCGAAAAAAAAATTTAACAAAAGTTGGTAAAAATTGATTTTCGACTTAAATATCTTTTCAAAAATTTGAGATTATGGCTTCTAACTAATTTTAACTTATAAGAAATATTGTTTTCAACATTAGGAAAAATTTTGAGAAAAATCGAATTGACAGTTTTTTTACAAAAACTAAAAACCTAAACAAAAAAATTAATAAAAGTTGGTAAAAATTGATTTTCGGTTCAAATAGCTTTTCAAGGGGAGAGTACGATAACTTTGGCGACAAAGTTTACTGACGGATTAGAACAGCTAAAAACAAGCATTTTTTACTATGGGAAGGGGGGGGTCTATCTCCCCCCGTTTAGGCGGTAGGGGCAATTTAAAAAAATATGTACATTAAATGGAAAAAAAATAATTAAAAAATAACGGTAATACTTACAATTAAGTATTATATCTTTTTTTAAAGCCAACATTTTTGTCTATTAGCTTGTTTTTAAATCAAGTCAAAACTATGCATTGTTTTTGAAAAAAATTGTTTTAAACTAAAAATTTATGCAAAAAAATTTAAAAAAAAGGTTTAAAGTGTAGTTTTTCAAAACTTTCAAATTATTTACTGTTTTTTTTTTAGAATTCATTGCTCTTATTTGTTTTTGATCAAAAACTTAAAACAAGATGACTTTATGTCTTCTAGTTCTTGAGAAAATTGAAAATTACCAAAAAAAATATTTTAATTAAATTACTTTTTCCTTGCTTAAGTATTAACGTAGTCTTATTTTGATAGTAATAATCGAATATGGATTAAGATATACCTAGAGTAAGTTAATTTTTCTTAAATCCAGCTTATTTAAATGCAAAAGAAAGTTTGCATGCACCCCATCTTGCACCCACCGCACCTTGCAGGTGCAGCATGCCCCCCCTTACAGATCCCACTGTTGCATACACCCAAATTCGCACACACATTACTGTTGCATACACCCAAACTCGCACCTACCATTGTTACTATCAAAATAAGACCACTCAAGCAAAAAAAAAAAGAATTAAATTAAAATAGTAGTTGTGGTTATTTTTAATTTTCTCAAAAACTAAAAGACATAAAATCATCTAGTTTTCAGTTTTTGATCAAAAACAAATAAGAGCAATAAATTCTGAAATAAAAATAATGGTAGATAGATGTTCAAATGGTAGACATGTGCATTCAAGAGGACACAAGCGTCCACAGGTTTTTCTCAAAACCAACCTCTGTCTATCAACTCCTACTCTCACCTCCACGTGGTGAACATCGGGTGCCTAGTACCTCAACTGGAGATTGGGTTCCAACCCCAGTGGAAAGTTGTTGGGGGCAGCAAACGATAGAGGGGGGGAGAGGTGCGTCCACTAAGGCACCTCTCCTTATCCAGACGGCAGCGGAGGAATTCCCGAGATGGAATCAACGGTGGCGTCTACAGTTCCAGTAAGGCTGAACTACTTAGTGAACACCTTATAGGGCTTCTACGACTTATTCGGAGCCCAGGCCTATAAGGAGCGGTTTATCCGGCTCCCCGTCCTTGGAGTTATACTAAGGATCTGGCCCTCCAGGTTGGGGGTTGTGCCGTCAGGGTGACTTCCTGACCACTTAAAAATCTTATAGTTGCGAAGCACCAACAAGCCTCGGATACGGACGGATTTACTGCTGACAACCAACGCAAACCAATTAAGGACAACGAACTTCAAGTATGCACGTGGAATGTTAGGTCCCTTAACAGACCACGTGCAGCCGAAGAATTAGCGGAGGCCCTAGACTGCTATAAAGCAGACATCACCGCCATCCAGGAAATACGATGGGATGGGCCGGGCAAAAAGAGGATGAAAAACTGCGATATCTACTATGGTGACTGCTACCGAGAAAACCAACAGCGCTTATTTGGATGCGGCTTCGTCATTGGAGCCAGACTTAGGCAACAAGTCTTAAGCTATAGGTGCATCAACGAGCGCCTCATGACCATCCGCATCAAGGCTAAATTCGGCAACATTAGCCTGATATGCGCGCACGCCCCCACAGATGAGAAGGATGACAACACCAAAGATATGTTCTTCGAGCTCTTGGACAAAACATACGAGCAGTGTCCTAGCTACGATATTAAAATTGTCCTGGGCGATTTTAATGCCAAGCTAGGAAGGGAAGACATCTTTGGTGGAATAATCGGGAAAAACAGCCTGCACGACAACACTTCCGACAACGGATTCAGGCTCATAGATTTTGCTGCGGGGCGAAACGTCATGGTAGCCAGTACGCGTTTTCCACACCTCAACATCCACAAAGGAACTTTGAGATCTCCAGATCAATCTACCGTCAACCAGATTGACCATATTGCGATCGACGCCAGACACGCTTCCAGCATCATGGATGTCCGAACTTCCCGAGGAGCTAACATCGACTCGGACCACTACCTTGTTGTAGCCAAGGTAGCACTTCGGGTTTCCAGGCCCAAGGCAAAACAGGGAGATGTTGGGAGAAGGTACAACGTCGAACGGCTACAATCGCAAGAGATCGCCAAATCCTTCTCCGACCGAGTTACAAGTAACCTCTCTCGAAGTTCTGTGCCGCCAACACAATGTATAGAAAACCAGTGGCAACATTGCCAAGACGCACTCAGAGAAGCCGCCTCTGACGTGCTGGGTTTCAAGCGACAACCAACAAAGAATCCCTGGTTTGATGAGGAATGTCGGCAGGCAAATGCAGCCAAACAACAGGCACGCAAGGCGGCGCTGCATAAAAGGACGAGAGCTGCTCATGAGCTCTATGAGCAGAAGAGGCGAGAGGAACACCGACTTCTCAGAAGGAAAAAGAGAGAGCATGAGAAGCGTGCGGTCGAAGATGTTGAGAGGTTTAAAAGCAGAAATGAAGTTCGAAAGTTTTATGAACAGGTGAAACGAAATTCACAAGTACATAAACCTAGAACCGAAGGCTGCAAAGACGAAAGTGGAAACATCATAGTGGAACCGCAGTCAATGCTGAGGATATGGAAGGACCACTTCTGCAGACTGTATAACGGCGACGACGAACCGAATTCCGCTGTCAGGCAGGATGATCCATTCAACATAGACGACGAAAGCCAACAATCCCGTCCTCCCGACTTAGACGAAGTAAAGATTGCTATATCTAAGCTGAAGTCTAACAAAGCCGCTGGAGCGGATGGCTTGAATGCCGAGCTCTTTAAAGCAGCTGGAGATAAGTTGGTTAGGAGCATGCACCAACTTATCTGTAAGATATGGTCGGAAGAAAGCATGCCCGATGAATGGAACCTCAGTATTGTTTGCCCGATCCTGAAAAAAGGAGACCCTCTAAACTGCACCAATTATAGAGGAATCAGTCTACTTAACATCGCTTATAAAATCTTCTCTGCCGTAATATGTGAACGTCTAAAGCCCATCGTCAACAACCTGATAGGTCCTTATCAGTGTGGTTTTAGACCAGGAAAGTCCACAGTCGATCAAATATTCACATTACGGCAGATCCTGGAAAAAACCCAAGAACACCAAATCGACACCCACCATCTTTTCATCGATTTCAAGACCGCATATGACAGTATCTACAGGGACGAACTGTATAGAGCCATGTCTAGTTTTGGCATCCCTGCCAAACTCGTCCGTTTGTGCAGGATGACCATGGAGAATTCACGCTGCTCCATAAAGGTTGGAAACAACTTAACTGAACCTTTCGATGTCAAAAAAGGTTTTAGACAAGGTGATGCGCTGTCATGTGATTTTTTTAACATCGTACTTGAAAGAATAGTGCAAAGCTCACACGTCAACACCAGAGGCACTATCTTTCAAAAGTCTGTCCAATTACTAGCATATGCTGATGACATTGACATAATCGGAAGAACTCAGCGTGATGTCAATGGGGCTTTTGTGAGTATTGAGGCAGAGGCGGCAAAAATGGGTTTAACGGTTAATGAGGGCAAAACAAAGTACATGCTGTCATCAAGAAAGGACCTACAACACCGACGTCTTGGACAAAACGTCACAATCGACAGACGTAACTTTGAGGTAGTCAAGGACTTCGTCTACCTAGGCTCCGCTGTAAACGCAGAAAACAACACCAGCGCTGAGATCAAACGAAGAATAACTCTTGCTAACCGCTGTTTCTTTGGGTTAAGAAAGCAATTGAGTGGAAAAATTCTCTCTCGAAGGACCAAAGTGTCGCTATATAAGACCCTTATCATCCCCGTCCTGCTATACGGTGCAGAAGCATGGACTTTGACAAAAGCGGATGAAAGCACCTTGGGTCGTTTCGAGAGAAAGATTCTTCGTGTGATCTACGGTCCCGTATGCATCGAAGGGGAGTGGAGGAGAAGATGGAACGACGAACTGTACGGGCTGTACAGCGACGTAGACTTAGCAAGAAGGGTAAAAGTCCAACGACTAAGATGGCTAGGTCACGTAGAGCGCATGGAAACCAATGCTCCGGCCCGGAAAGTCTTCGAATCCACACCCACAGGACAGCGCAGTAGAGGAAGACCGCGAATCAGGTGGCGCGCACAAGTGGAAGGTGACCTCACCCAACTCGGAGCGCGAAACTGGAGACATCTAGCTAGGGACCGAGCTAGATGGAGAAGTTTGTTGGGTGAGGCCCTAGTTCACACAGGACTGTAGCGCCACCTTAAGTAAGTAAGTAAGATAATCTTGAAGTATTGAAAAATTACACTTTAAACGTTTTGTTTTAACTTTTTTTACTCAAATTTTGAGATTAAAGTAATTTTTTTAAAAACTACGCATAGTTTTGACTTGAATTAAAAACTGGCTAATAAAACAGAATTTTGGCTTTAAAAAAATGTATAAAACTTAATTGTAAGTATCACCGTTATTTTTTAATTATTTTTTTCCATTTTAAATAATAATTTTTTTAAATTGCCCCTACCGCCTGAAAGGGGGGAGATAGAGCCCCCCCTCCCATAGTAAAAAATGCTTGTATTAAGCCCCTCTACCAAAAACCGTTATTATTTTTTGGCGCCAAAGTTACCGTACTCGTGCCCTTTTCAAAAATTAAAAATATTGGCTTCAAACTTATTTTATTTCACAGAAAATATTGTTTTTTATATTCAGTAATTTTTTTATAAAAATCCAACAGTCCGTTTTTTCATAAAAAAAATAAAATCTACAAAAAATAGAACGCAAATTTGGTAAGAATTGATACATTTAGACAAACTTTTAAGCAAGACAAATCGATAGACGGGATGGGAAGTTATCAGTGTGGGTCGCATCCCAGCCTCTTTTTTTTAATTACATTTACATTTACATTACATACTACTCAGCACATAAATGCATACAGAGTAGAGAACACAGCACCTTGAGCGATTAGACTATATAAGGTGATAACAACACAAGACATTAATACAAGACAAAAGGACAGAAGAGAAAGAACAAACAGAAAAAGAACACATGACAACAGCACGCGGTAGGTTTCCGAGACGGTCCCCCATCTGTCTACTAACCACGCTCACTGATGCTTGATTTCGGTGATCGATGGGAACCGAAGCTTTATCAGTGACTAGGCCGTTGCCATTTTTTAATTTAATTACCGTTATTTTGTAATTATTTTTTTCCATTTAATGTACATATTTTTTTAAATTGCCCCTAACGCCTAAACGGGGGGAGATAGACCCCCCTCCTATAGTAAAAAATGCTTGTTTTTAACTGTTCTATACAAATCCGTCATTAAACTTTGTCGCCAAAGTTATCGTACTCTCCCCAATAACCCTGGGTGATGGTTTATTTTGTAAATAAAAAAACTGAATACTTTGTGAAAAAAATGATATTACCTCCAAAATAATTTTAAAGAATACCGTTTTTGACATCTGGTAGAATTTGTAAAAAAAATAGTACTAAATTCATAAAAATTGATTTTCGATTCGAATATTTTGGCAAAAATTAAAGCTTTTATCTTGAAATTAATTCATCTTATAAAAAAATATTGCTTTTAAAATTCAAACAATTTTTTAGAAAAAAAAAACTGATTTTCGACTTAAATTTGTCATTGACTTTAAAATTATTTTATTTTATACACAATATTGTTGTTGATATAAGGTAATTTTCTTAGAAAAATCCTTAAACGTCTAGGAAGCAAAAAGAGATATTGAAATCAAACTTAATTTATCATAATGTGAAATATTGTTGTTAATTTATTTTTAGAAAAAGCTAATCGAAACCTTTTTTTAACAATGAAATAATTCTAACAAAAACAAACAGGGGGAATACTATGTAACTCGATTCTGCTTTTGATTCTACATATTCGAAACTCATTTCCGATTCTACTTTCAAATCGTACTACGTATGAAAGTAGAATCGAATGCCGGTTATACCCAGTGGCGTCTTTGGGCATGGGCCCGGTGGACCAGGACCCAGGGCCCAGGGCCCCGCAATTATTTGGCCCCCAAATCCACCAACTCATAATGAATGAATCTATACAAGAATTATATAGAAAACGAAATAAGATAAGTAGACAGTAACAGAAAAACAAGTTTCATTTTACTCTCCTCCTCAACATTTTAAACTTCTGGCAAAATGAATCTTTAATCATACACCTGCACACGCTGTCAACATTATTTTAACAACTCTGCTTTCGTTCTACTCTACAGTTCTGCACACATGTTAGCTTTTCAACTCACTCCATAAACAAACACAAAGTTGTCCCATGATGAGTTGCGAAATAATGAGTTGTACCATGATGAGTCGGATGGAACAATTTTGTTTCCTTTCCTCTTTCTGCCTCTCTGTTCAATGGAAGGAATAAAGACTATGTTCTTTGTCTCTCGCTCTGCTCATATTCACAGTGCTCCTCTGCGTATGTCGGTGTTTGCTTGGGGTAGGTTTCATAAAAGAAAGTTCTTAAAAGCCTTTCAGAAACAAGATGGTCTGCACGAGCTGATGCAGTATCATGGTTATAAGCAGATTACTGAAGCCTTGACATCTATATCTAGAGATCCAGAGCAAGCTCCAGACACAAAAAGCGAAGCACTAAGCCTGTCTAAGAAAAGGTCAAAACTGGAGTTCCTCATTTTAACAGAATTTTGGAAATTTTGAATATTTTATTATTTTATATATTTATTTTTGAATATTTTATTCTATACAAACTTACATGTATCTACATACATATGTATATCTAAAAAAAAAAAAACAAATCAAAACAAATATAAAGAAATAAATTTACATCAAATTTAAAAAAAAAATATAAAAACCTTAGAAATCAACCAAAAAAACAATAAAAATTATCAAAAATCAACTATAAAGAAAAATGTTCAACTATTGAAGGTAATTTAAAAAAAAATATAAAAGTATAAAAAAATATCTATTTTATGTTTTTTTTAGTTCTTTTTAAAAAGTAAAAATATTTAAAAAAAAACACAAATTCATTTTAAAATGATTTTTTTAACCTAAAGAATTAAAAAGAAATATATTATACTTATTTTATTGGCCTCCAAATCTTATTGGGCCCAGGGCCCCCAAAAGTCTAAAGACGCCCCTGGTTATACCAACTTGTTTTCAAAAAAATTTCTACTTTCGAACGAGTATCGAGTCGTTTTACAGTTTTAAAAACAAAAATAAAACATCAAATTTTTGGACAAGTGTAATTATAACAAAAATGGACACCGTTGGAATTTGGTTAAATTTGCAAGGAAATGAAGAACGGTACGAGCAAATTGAACGCAGAAGAATAAGAGATAATTCCAAAATAATGGAGCTGAGTGAGAAAAGGTTTGCACATATTGGGTCCACCATCGAACGTTTTTTTTCAACTAGTGCTTATTTCGTGAATGGTTACACTTAGCTCATGTCTGATTTCACAGATAAATTAGTTTTATCTTTCCGCTGAACGAATATGGTTGTATATACGCTTCATCATCTTTTCAGATGAAGCTCATTTTGATCTTGGCGGGTATGTAAACAAACAAAATTGTCGCATTTAGGGCACAGCAAACCCGTACGCATACATTGAATAGCCGATACACCAAAAAAGAGTCACTGTTTGGTGCGGATTTTGGTCCAGAGGCATAATTGGGCCATTTTTTTTCGAAAATGAGCAAGGAGTGGCCGTTACAGTCAATGGTCATCGTTATCGGGCCATGTTGAACGAATTTTTGTTCACAAAAGGAGGAGGAGGATATTGGCAAAATTTGGTTTCAACAGGACGGCACGCACTACGTGCCACACAGCCGAAGCAACACTCGATGTTTTTATAGCATTTTCAAAAAAAAAAGTTATTTGGCGGACCCTTTATATGTACATATAAACCGTAGAATATTTGAACGCATTCTTAATGAAAAATATATACTTTTGTTTTAGTTTTGTTAAGAACTATCGTCTTTCTAAAGACGGATTTATGTTCTTACTTAACACCATATCATCCGACATGACTACTCGCAGAAGACAAAATGCTGTTCCGATTATCATTAAGTTATCAGCAGCATTGAAGTTTTTGGCAACAAGAGGTTACCAAAACCAAATCGGTGGTGACAATAACGCTGGACGTGCACAGCAAACCATGTCAAAAATACTTGCCGAAGTTTTGACTTCAATCGAAAGAGTCATGTGCCCACTGATGATGAATTTTGAAATGAATGAGGAAGAGAAACGAAAGTCCAAAAGCTATTTTTGGCAAAAATCGCGAAATTCCGGTGTAATTGAAGGGGTAAAATAATAAAACACAAAAAGTTGAACGAAAAACTTTCAAATTCAAATTGCATATTAATAATTTATAACATTTTACTTACACTTTGACAAAAAAAAACTTCGCTCGCAAACACATTTGATGTAGAGTGATTATTTTCGATTTTGCCTTGTTTTGTATTCTACTTTCGAGTTAAGTAGTTCCTCATTTATTCGAAAGTTTATAAGAATATATGTAAATAGTTATTCGATTCTCGTTTCTTTGAAAGTAGTTAAATAGATACATAGTACCAATTTTTCGAATTCGAGCAATTTCATTGTAGAATCGAGTTACATAGTTGGGCCCCAGTATTGACAAATTAGAAATGGTTTTCGACTCAAGTATCTTGAGAACAGAGAAAGATATGATTGCAATTTTTTTTATCAAAGTGTTATTATTCACGAGATATCGAGAACCGATCATCATTTTTTACCAATTTTGTGTAGATTTTATTTTTTTATGAAAAATCTGACTGTTGGATTTTTATAAAAAAATTACTGAATGTTGACAACAATATTTTCTGTGAGATAAAATTAGTTTAAAGCCAATATTTTTAATTTTTGAAAAGATATTTGAGTCGAAAGTAAATTTTTACCAAGTTTTAGTATTGTTTATTTATGTTTATATTTTTGTAAGAAAACTGTCAATTCGATTTTGCTCTAAACTTTACCGAATGTTATAAACAATATTTCTTATAAGATAAAATTAGTTTGAAGTTGAGTCGAAAATCAATTTTTACCAATTATTTTTTGTAAAGAAACTATCAATTTGATTTTTCTCAAAATGTTACCAGATGTCAAAAACCTTATTCTTCGTTGCATACAATTATTTTGGAGGGTGGACCATCTTTTGTTCATAAAATATTCGAGGTGACAATTATTCTGTTTCAGTTTTTGTGGTTAATAAAAAAATGTTGATTGGATTGTTTTCCGAAAATATGCTCGTTTGGTATCACATTACAATATATGTATAATACAAAATTTAATTCAAGTCACTAGCATTATTGGTTCGTGAGATATTTCGGTTTAACCAAAATGTTCACCTTTTTTTAAATTGCTTTGGTAAAAAAACCACCCACTCAATATTTTTGAGAGTCCTTTCTGCATTATTATCTGCAACAAAATGTGTTTCAAATCGATGTCTCTACTGGTTCTTGAGCTATGCACGACGAAAAAAACTTCTACTACGAACGTACGTACACATACACGCACAGACATCTCTCTAAAAATCTTTTATTTCGACTCTAGAAACCTTGAAACGTCGAGAAATGTCAAAATTGTCAATTTGAAAAATCGGACCGATTACAATAACTTCCTATGGGAAGTTAAAAATGTTAATGGTAGATTAACGATACTTTATGTAATAAGCTGTTTTCTGGCGAGGTATTCGAGACTTTAAACCAATTCAGCAGTATTTTATGTTATGACTGTTATTTTTGTAAACAAAACCGTCACTTGGATTTTCCTAAAAAATTAACTAAATGTACGTTATTATTTATGTATTTATTTAATTATGAATAAATAAATACTAATATTTTAAAGGTAATATTATTATTCGTAAAATATTTGAGCTAGCAACCATTTTTTAATACAAAAAATAACTATTAGTTTGATTTTTTTTAAGTCTATATAATATTGTTGGTTCGGTTGAAATTTATGGTCTACCAAATTTTTCACTTTTTTACTTGCGACATACATATGTACATATAAGAACTATAATGACAAGTTTTTCATTCGTAAACAAATTAGAACTCGAGATTTGAATTAAACATAACAACACTATGGTAGAGAAGTCGAAAAAAGTAGGTCCCCCGATTCTGTCCGTCTGTCCCCTACAACCGGCCCAAAGCATTGAGTCGATTTAATTCAAATTGGATTTTTTTTTAATTTTCGATAATTTTTTATTCTCAATTGGGCTTCTTTCCATATAAAAAAAAAATATTTTTGTATTGCTCTATTTTTTTGTTTTTAAGTTTTCTCAAGAACTTATGAACCGATTTCAATAATTTTATTTTCTGCACAAGCTCTTATATTGTCTTAATAATATTTGATAATCAAGAATGTCGAGTTTTACTTTTTGGATTAGGTATAACAGATATTTTATTTATTTTTTTTTTTTCAAAATTTAGATACAGGAGCAAGTTCGTGCGATCCAGTCGTGCACTTCATTAAAATTGCTATGATATAAAAACATCCTTTCAGTTCACTTCGATGATATTACTTGTATAGAACAAAATTTGTTTGAATTCGATTTGTGTCTTTACATGGCGAAAGAAAACACACAAACGCGAGCATAAGAATCGGACCGATTGCATTTAAAAATCGAAAAGTGTCAAAATTAGATACCTATGTTAGTCTAGTCCGAGTTTGGTTACAGAATAGCTTGTCACGAACAAAATTTGGCCGCATTGAAAACTTAGCTCATATGTATATGTACATTGTACATATGTACATATGTATATGAAAAATTACCCCAAAAGGGCGTTTTTGATTTTGAATGTTATTTAAAGCTGTAGCACAGTACTCTTTATTATTATAAAAAGATATTGTTTAATCTGATTATAGTTACTTCCCATTCTACTCATCTAAATATAACAACTTAGACTAGACTAACAACTATATCCTTTGTGCACATGAAGAAACAGTTTAATCCCTTAGACGAAATCTTAAAATCAAACACATTTGCACTTTTTTTTTTCTTTAAATAAAGTAAAGTTTCTATGTTTTGTTTCGAACAAATAAATATTACAAGTTTGAGACATTGAAATTCAATTTAAATGACAGCATAAACAAATAATTGTCTTTTTCACAATGGTACTTATTTGTCAACTTTAAATATTTGATTTGTGTTAATCCATTCAGCCCTCTTCCTTTATACTTGTTTTGAAAATTCAATATTAGAAATATCCTCGGAATAGTATAAAGTGTGCGCAATTGTCCCTTTGTGTACACACGTATATCAAAAGTAAAATCCATCTGTTTATTATGCCCTGAGGGTGACGTCGATCTAATCGTTGTAATCAAAATTTCAATGCTCAATGGTTAATGCGATAACTGCGACACTGATGCTCTGCTCTGATGTCTTACATATAGGGTTATAATATAACGTGTTGCTGCTATAGTGCAATGTGAACAGAATTGTATGTGGACATCTGACATGTAAAAGAGATATTAAAAAAGTACCTAGGAGGAAAATGAACGTCAATGTATTAAATTAAGTATTTTGGGCATTTCGTTTTCGTTTTCGTTTTCGAAGAAGATTTTAATAAAGACACATAAGCTCTGGTGTTGAATTAATTTAAAAAAAAAGGTTTATCATCTAAATGAACTATTTTCCTGAGGGTGGGTGTATGGCAAACACAACCCGCCAACGCTAAGGATGAAAGTGATGAATTTCTAAGGTTATTTTAAGTCTAAAAACTCAGAAGGCAATTTTCTCAAGTACATTGTCTTTTCGATTTAAACGATTTTTACGATTTGTAGTCACATAAAGGCTTCGGCACACAGAATGCGTTTTTACGCCGCCTTAAGATGCGCCACGTTAGAGAACGTGAGCAAAATATGAAGGTTTCCTTTTTTCTCGCAAATGTGAAACAGTTTAGATAAAGAACTTATTTTATCATATTTAAAATTATACAAGTAAATGTATATACATTTTTCCAGTTTAATCTTCAAATTAACAGAATGTATTATATAAAACACTTTAAGTCAGAACAGAAATTATGTTTTTTTCAGCGTCACATTTCACCGCCGCGTTTGAACGCGTTCAATTCACCGCAGCATTAAAAATGCGCCTTATAACTGATTGAATAAAATCATTCTTGAGTATTACAGCGCGTTCTTAGTGCCAAAAGTTTGCTAAACTGTAAGCGATTTTTAAATTTCATATACATATATATTGGCACCTAGTAAGTTGCTTTCCCCACCACCCGGAACTTAGTGCATGCACTGAGAGTTGGAGATAGATAGATTTTTTTCGATTTAACGTTCAATGTATTTCCTATAAGAAAAAAGTAAAAAGCGGCAGGGAAAACATTAATTTTACCTGCAAAATTATTCAATTTGTGGGAATACGTTGCAACGCATTCTTACAATTACGGTAAGATGCGCTGGCCTAGTTTCACCAACACCCTAGCCAGAGAACTTCGTTCGAGTGACATAGCCCACCAAACGACAGGCAAATACAGAAATTGATTAACATTTACAACAGATGGACGAAGCAATAAAAGGAACGATGGAACGGACAATACCAAAGTACAAAGAACGGGACCAAATGGACGCCTACAGAAACGGTACTATTGACGCACTGGGTAGGCACAGGAGTGGCTTACTGACAAGACTCAAACACTCATAGACCCATACGACTTGGAGGTTAGGACACTAAAGTCGTCAATAAAAAATATCAATCTGTTGTTTAAGGAGAACTAGAAGTTATCAATTAACAAGTAATGGGATCGCAAGATCCGGTCAGTTAATCCCAGTGACCCGTGTATGTTTCCTAAAATCAACAAGATATTCAGGAAAAAGAACGATAATGACCTTCGGTGTCTTAAACTCCAAAGAACTGAAGAGAACAAAGACGTACTTAGGACAGCGCAAATAGATCCAGAAGAAGCCATCTTTGACGATGACTTTTACATAATTGAAGATCCGAAGGAAAATGTGGAGGCGGTAGGAGCTGCTTTCCAGCAAATGTACAAGGTGAATGTTAGCATTCGCCCAAACCACGACCTGGAAAACAGGTTCAATGACGATTCCTTGGCAAATGCCATAATCGCCGAGCAAACGGGACCAAGTCCCTTGTTAGTGACGAAAATCTAGCTTCAGCTCATCTTCAACTCAACAAAAAACAAAAAGTCAGCAGGTGTCAATGGTATATCCAACGTTGTACTAAGACATTTACCGATGGAGGCAATTGACATCACACACTCTTCAATAATGCACTGAATAATGCATGTTATCCAGTGCAATGGAATAAATCAAAACAACAATGCACAAGTGCTGTTCTGGTTGAATTGGAAAAGGCCTTTGACACCGTATGGTTAGAGGGTCTTTTTACCTAAAACTGAGCAGGCTTGGCATAAGCAAACCATTGTTGTATATACTTTATTATATGCTTAACGGTAGAAAGTTTGTTGTCAAAAAGGGCAATGTAACTTCTACCACAACATTCCTAATTAAAAATGGTCTTCAACAGGGAACGGAGAATTCGCCGATCATCTTCAGCATTTACATCAGCGATCAGTAGTCTTACAAAGGCAATTGCGTACGCCGACGATCTAATTGCGTACAGAACCGCCCGAAAGGTTGAGGTTATCAGAATTCTCTTGCAGCGTGATTTCGACAAGATTCAGCAATATTGCGACGACTGGAAACTGAAAATAAATGTCCAGAAGTCGGAGACAATTCTGTTCCGGGCTCCGTTGGCTAGGGCCACGAGGGATACGTGCAAGAATTGGCGCAAGATGGTCATCGTTGATCTTAACGGGAAGCAATAAACGAGCAAAAGTTTAGTGAGGTACATACCTCGGTATCTGGTTAGATCAGTATTTATATTTCGACAGACATATAAATGCTACCTTGACCAGGGTCAGAGGAGCCTTCGCTCTGACGAAACGACTGTTTTACAGCAGTCGGCTTGACCCCAGAGTGAAGGTAATTTGCTACATGGCCCTCATACGGCCGATGATCGTTTATGGTTGTCCTGTGTGGTTCAACGTTGCCCCTTCCCAGAGTAAGAAGTTTCGGGTGTTCTAGCGGCAGTGTTTACGACGCTGGCGCTGTACCGGCTTACATCGAACAGCCGAATCTTCTTTCGTGCATTACTATTCCAACGAGGTCCTATACAACGGGGCTCGAATCAACAGAACTGACGATTTCGTGATAAAACTCCGCTTATCTACCACGTCAGACGACGAACCGTGGATAGGCGACTCCTGTACTATCGGGACGTCATGGCACAAGGCGGAGCAGAGCTCCTTCGGTTCAGTAGTGTAAGCGTTATTCAATTAAAATTATTATTTTATAAAAGCAAGCATGCAAAAGCGTATATAAAAAACAAGCAAAATTAAAACTAACATGCAGACTTTACATAAAAAAAAACATGTTAATCGTTCAAAATCTTTATTCAGACTAAATTTACATTTCATTGTTTGAAAGCTTAGAAGAAGCAAAAACAGTAAAAACCAAATAAATACATAGTAAGAACATAAGAATATCATTCGATAGTTCTGTTATCATAAGCTGAGAGATTACTCTTAAAATACATAATAACATATGTTTTATAAAACATAAGAATATTTCGAAAAGCTTGTCTCTTTAAATTTATGCAAGTGCATGATATCGTAAATGGGTTGCCATGTGTTTGAAATATATATTCTTTCAAATAATCTTAATTAAGGGAATGATCGTAAGAGATGAAGTCTCTTACAGCTCGACCATCCTGACAATAAATCGTCCTCGATTTACGATTCCATGAAATGCACTATTTTTAAAATACATTTTTAAATTGAAATTACATAGTAATAATGTTTCTTTTGATTTGAATTATAATAATACATTTAAAATACATTTTTTTTTAGCATAATAACATTAGAATTGTTAATATCATATTCTTATTTGAGTTTGAATTCTTTTAAAATAAATTTTGATTTATTAAAGTTACATCAGATTTAATATTGAAAATTAAAATCTTGTTTTCTTTTTTTTTTACATTTTTTTTTTTTGTTATATTTTCGAATTCGTACATTTTTTGTTTATCTTTTGTTAAGATACGATGATGGTATAAAAATCGTTTTTTTTTTTATTTTATATTTTAATGTGATATTATTTTAAAAATTTATATTTTGGTAAGAGCTTACAATAATAATAATAATAAAATAAATCTACAACAAAAAAATAGAAAATTAATCGATATTAGATATTGACTTGCAAATTTGATTTATGTTTGAATATAAGGCTTCATGTTTTCAGGACAACATACGCCTTCATACGGGGCACGAGATATCTGGGTGTTTTCTAAGTCTTTAATAAGGTAACGATCATTAGGCAGGACTTTTTTAACCTCATAGGGACCTTTATATTTTGCAATGAACTTTTTATTTAGTCCTGGAGTATTCACGACATTTTTAATCAATACATAATCGCCGACTTTGTATTGCAACGGTTTTTTGTGGCGCTTATCAAAATTGATTTTGTTTCGGTTTTGACTTTCAACGGTTCTTTCCTTTGCTTTTTCGCGTAACTCTTTTAAATTTCTAGATTCTTTCTGTAAAATATTTTCATTTAGGTATTCTTTCAAATTGTCCATAACTTCACCTTTTTGGCAAACACCAAAAAGTAACATACTTGGACATTCACCAGTGCTCTTGTTGTTTGTGTTGTTTAGAGCAAACTCAACTTTTTGTAAAAATTTCATCCAACTACTTGAATCACCTTGACTTTCTTTGGAAAGCATAGGGGTAAGGCACCTATTAATGCGTTCCACTTGGCCGTTGGATTGAGGCGAGCTCGTGGCTACCTTAATGTGCTGAATGCTATACTTTGGCAAAAATCTGAAAATTCGATAGAGGTGAAACAACTACCTCTATCTGAAATGATACGTGCTGGCTTACTATAAAATCCAAAATAAGATTGAAGGCATTGAATTGTTTCCCTAGTCTTGGTACTTTTAACTGCGTACAGTTTTGTATATTTTGAAAATCCGTCAACTATTACAAGTATATGTTTTTTGTTATTCGTAGCAGAGGGTGGTAATGGACCATAATGATCAATGTGGAGAGTTTCGAATGGTTTGTCTCCCTTAGGTATGTTGTGTAAGACTGCCTCCTTTTTCCCAGAAGGTGGAGAGAAATGCAGACACTTTAAGCAATTACTTATAAATTGTTTGATTTTGTGTTTCATATTAGGAAACCAGTATGTTTTCTTTAAAAAATTGAAACATTTTTCAACACCAAGGTGACATAGACCTTCATGGTGGGTTTGAATAACATTTCTTTCCATTGAAGCTGGAACATAAAATAATATTTGCTTGCTAATTTTACAGTAGACTAGTCCGTTTATGAGTTCATATGACGAACTTTCCCTTTTTTCAAGCATTTCAACTAACCTTCTTATAATTGGATCTTTTTGCTGCGATGCAGCAAGCGCATGCTCGAAAGATTCAGGCTCAACAATTAAAATGTTATGACACCTACTTAAAGCGTCAACGTGACCCATTCTTTTACTGTCTCGGTGCTCAATGACGTAATCGAAATCCTGGAGCTCCAAAGCCCAACGAGAAATTTTAGGATTTAAAGTTTTTTTACTTAGGGTTTGAGTCAATGACCTACAATCAGTGACAATTTTAAACCGGATCCCTGTAAGGTAAATTCGAAATCTTCGAAGCGCATATACAATTGCAAGAGTTTCCAACTCGTAAGAGTGGTATCTTGATTCCTGATCCGTGGATCTTTTAGAAAAAAAAAATATGGGATGAAGCTTTTTGTCATCTTGACGCTGTAGTAGTACCGCACCAAAACCTAAACTGCTGGCGTCACAGTGAAGCTCTGTCTCAGCGGTAGGGTTGTATATACTCAGAATCGGAGCATCAAGAAGTGTTTGCTTCAATGTGTTGAAAGTAATTAATTCTTTTTCACCAAACATGAACTTTGTGTCTTTTTTCAATAAATCGTTAAGTGGCTTAGCCAACAAAGAAAAATCCTGAATGAATTTTCGAAAATATGAACACAAACCCAAAAACGAGTGTAATTTCTTTTCATTTGTGGGTATAGGAAAATCGGCTACGGCTCTTAAGCCGTCAACATTTGGACCTATTCCGTTTGAAGAAACCTCATACCCTAAATATTTTATTTGCTCATACATAAAAATACACTTGTCTAGGCGTAGCTGTAAACTATATTCTGAGACAACATCTAAAACCTCTTTCAAGACTAGAAAATGTTCCTCTTTTGTTTCCGTAGCGACTAACAAATCGTCTATGTAAATTAAAAGTTTGCCAGAGCTAATTAGATTTTTGAAAATTTTGTTAATGTAGCGCTGAAACACGGCAGGGGCGTTCTTAAGCCCGAATGGCATACGAAGGTACTCGAATTGGCCCATAGGTGTTACAAAAGATGTAAATTTAATTGAATCTTCGTCCATTTTTACGTGATGAAAACCACTTTTAAGATCGAGTAACGAGAAGAATTTTTTGTTTCTCAAACGGTCAAGATGATCTTCTATAAGAGGTAACGGAAAATTATCCTTGACCGTGACTTTGTTTAAATGGCGGTAATCAACACAAAGTCGAACTTCACCTGTCTTTTTTTTTGTCAACACTATCGGAGACGCAAACGGTGAGTTACTCTCACGAATAATGTTATTTTTAAGCAATTCGTCTAAAACTTTCTGCAACTCAATCTTATGTGCATATGGTAGACGTCTAGGAGCGCAATTGAAAAAACTGTTAGGATTAGTCAAAACTATCTTCATTTCATAACCGTTATCCGAATACTTCGCGTTAGTCGTAAAACTCCCGAAAACTAAACGTTCTAATTTCATCTTATCATCATAACATAACTTTTCATTAATTTTTAAAGAACGAGTTTCGTCGCGGTTATTACATAAATCAATTTTTAAAATTTGTTCGTCAAAATCTAAATCTTCAAAATTTCCGTTAGAATCATCATAAAATTCATTATTCAAATCTTCAATTAATTCGTAATTAATAACATTTTCAATTTTGTCTTGTTCTTTAACCTCAGCTCTTTCGTTTACTAATTTAGTATTAGAATTTCCAATCATTAACTTAATATTTGTTTTTCTTAAAAAATCTCGACCTAATATGATCGGATCGTTCATTGTTTTGTCACTCACAACATATATACAAAAACTAATATAATTAGCATAAAATTTTACTTTACATAATAAATTACCTAAGATATCCAATTTGGAATTATTAATACCAACAAAACTGCAAGGCGATGGCTCAAGTGACGTCATTAAAAATGGTGGCACATATTGTTGCTGGATAAAGCTTATTGGACTTCCAGTATCAATGATTGTCATGATGTTCATGCGAACACCAAAAATTTCGGCCTCACGATTCGCAGAAGCAAGCTCATACTCCAAGACTCCATGAAAATCGGTCATCAAAGTTGAAATTGGAGTTTCATTAGATAAATTTTCATTCTGGACAACCAGAACCGAAGATTTTTGTGGGCAATTGGTAACGATGTGCCCCTTTTGTCCACAACGGAAACAAGAACCTTTTTCTCGTGGAGGCTTAGGACAGTTGTTTGACATGTGCCCAGCTTCATTACAGTTGTAGCATTTAACCTTTGTTTCGGCACGTGGCAAAGGTTTGGAATTGGGTACAGGTCTGTTGTAAAAGGATGTTGATGGTTGCATTTCTGACTTCATTTTTTCATACTTGCGTAGAATTCCCTTTAGCTCAGCGATGGTATTTGCAGTTAACATAAGCTGCTTGTTAAATAATGAATCTGGGATTCCCTTGATTATATACGCAATCAAGTCCTGCTCGTCAATTTCTGCAGATGAAGAAATCTCCTGCATGGCCAATACGTACTGCTGGTAATTTTCGTCTCTGCGTTTCTTTCGACTTCGCAACGTATTGTGGACGTCTGTTGCGGTTGTGTGATGATGAAATTCGGACATCAAAGCAACTTTTATTTCTTGCCATGAACGAAACGTCCTTGACCGCAAGAACAACCTAGCGGTACCTTTGAGGAGTCGTTTAAAATAAATGAAAGATTCAGACTCAGTCAAGTGGTAAGTGACCATTGCGTCCTCGACGTTCTGAATCCACTTAATAATGGGGTAATTATCATCACCACTGAACAAAGGCAATGAATCTTCGATGTCACGTGACGAGTGAAAAGAACCAGTACGCGGAAACTCACGGACAGGGCTGTTAGCATTGAGTTCAGCCAAACGTTTTTCCAACGCAACAATTTCTTCCTTTTTCTTCACTAATTCTCGAAGCCTCTCTAGACGCTGCGACACAGCATCATCATCATTTACCGACTCGTCATCACCACTTGTCTCACCTTCTTCATCAGCCTCAGGGAAAAATATTTCCACCTGATCAGGCTCAAGCGATTCGATGGCTTCGTTTAAACGGGCCTTAAGCGTAGTCTTTGTACCATGAGTAGCCAAATTCATCTCAGCTAGCTTTTCTTTAAGTTTTTTGCACTTTTGCAGTTTGCAAAAAATTCAAAGCATGTGCATTTGCATTCATAATTAAAAATAATTTTACGTGCAAGAATTCAAAAAAATTTAAACATTAATATTAATCGTTAAAACATGCAATCACGATTCAATTAAATGCGAGGACTTTATCTCACTTCTGATAGATTGTAAGCGTTATTCAATTAAAATTATTATTTTATAAAAGCAAGCATGCAAAAGCGTATATAAAAAACAAGCAAAATTAAAACTAACATGCAGACTTTACATAAAAAAAAACATGTTAATCGTTCAAAATCTTTATTCAGACTAAATTTACATTTCATTGTTTGAAAGCTTAGAAGAAGCAAAAACAGTAAAAACCAAATAAATACATAGTAAGAACATAAGAATATCATTCGATAGTTCTGTTATCATAAGCTGAGAGATTACTCTTAAAATACATAATAACATATGTTTTATAAAACATAAGAATATTTCGAAAAGCTTGTCTCTTTAAATTTATGCAAGTGCATGATATCGTAAATGGGTTGCCATGTGTTTGAAATATATATTCTTTCAAATAATCTTAATTAAGGGAATGATCGTAAGAGATGAAGTCTCTTACAGTAGGGATGTGTCCGAACGGGACCGAATGGATAGGGTGAAGCAGGAGAATCAGTTTTGGTGGCTTCAATTGGCACTTGATAGTGGGTATAGTTGGGATGGCATTTTTAGCCTTGGCCGGCTTACATACTTGTTTTATAGTTTTGGGGTTTAGTTTTAAGTAGAATAGGCATAGTGGCACAAAAAAAAAAAATAATTACAAAAAATGAAAACAAAAAATGTTAGATAGTTAGATTTTCTGCTGTGGTTGTTCTAGTTTTAAGTAGTTTATAGGTAGAATAGGTAGTTTAAGTTAGTTTTAAGTTTTATATTAAGGACCTTAATTTAAGTAGTTTTTAAGTAAAAATAAAAAAAGATATTGAAATTAGATTTTTTTTTCTTAGTTTCCTAATAAATAAAAAGATAAATAAATAAAACGGAATTATAGTAAAATAGATCTTAGGGCCGAAAAGCATTAGAATTAAGTGTTATTGTTTAACTTAGAGTGTCCGTATGGGACAAGTGGGTTCAAACCCTGCCTATGCCATCTAAAGTTTTTTTCTGCCTCTTTCGAGGAATTGACAAATCTTCCAAGGGTAATTCTTGTCATGAAAAGTGCTTTCTTAAATAAGCCGTTCGGATTCGGCTTGAAACTGTAAATCCTTCCATCCCTTACAAAAGTACTTGCACACAGGAATGGTTGAGAGTTGTAAGTCACTAGGCCCTAGTTCTCAAGGGACTGTTGCGCCACCTAATGCATTTATTTATAAATGATTGATTGGATGTTATGTTAGAATGTTAGACGTGTTTTGTTGAAATGAACAAACAAAAGAAACGAAAAAGATATTTTTCACAGTCATAAATACTTTTCCGACAATGTATTATAGAAAAAAAAAAGGTGTGGGCACCAATTAAACTAAGGCAAAGAGGGAAGTCTGGACCAAACAAATAAAAGCCAAATACAACGACAAAGAATTATTTATATATATTTCAACTTACAATCTTCATCCCTCATTGTCATTTGATTAAAACAAACTTTATACTGCTTTTGACTTCTTCTTCGTACTTAAGTCAGTTGAAGAATATAAATCATTCACAAATTTAATAAAACCACTTAATCGAAATTGTGAAAACTTTTCTCTTACACGCTCTTTTGAAAAATTCCATTTAGATACTAAAACGGCTTTAATACTCCTCTGAAGCAGTTTTAGCTTATTCCGCCTCTAAAACTTATTTATTTCCTTTTTAAATAAATTTTCAGTAATAAAGGCGTTGTAAAGTCGTAATAACTTAACGCCCGCCGTAGATAGTACGAGTTAATAAATAAGGCTGATTATGTTTGAATTGGATCCAAGCCAACTTGTACTTTAGCCCTTCAGTGAGGTGAATGGCAAGCGCTATCGAGCCATGATTTGATTGACTGATATTTTATTTCCATTCATAAATCAGCTAAAAATCGATGATATTGTTTCAACAAGACGCAACTTACCATGAAGCTCCTTAATTACGAATTTATTGTACAAAATAAATTTGTCGACAACTTTATTTCTCAGAAGTGGCTCTGTTAACTACGCCCGTTTGTGCGACCCTCAAGCTGTTAAAAAAACTCGCAATACAATCTACTAGTATATGCAGTAGTGTACAGATTTCAAGTTGACACAATTTCATAACAACTGTCAAGTTAGAAACAAGGAATTTCGAAAATGTAACGAATTAATTAATTGTAGCTTTTTTGTTTAGAATAATTAGTTGTGGACAGAAAAGAAGCTACAATTAATTGCATCGTTACATTTTCGAAAATCCTTGTTTTATGCCTGGACTCACGGTCGGTGGTTAGCACTACATTCCCCCCTTTAAAAAAAATCAAATTAAACAAACTTTTTTTTTTCCACAACTAATTTACACCAAATAATCATTAACTAAATGCATACTTAGTTTTAACAAAATCAAAAAGCGTATAGTGCTAACTTAATATCAATCTAGCAATTCATACCACTTTTTTTAAAAATCGTTGAGTTACACATTTTTTTCAACAACTAATTTAAACCAAAAAAGCTACAATTAACTGCATACTCATAGTTATTTAAATTTCGAAAAATGTAGTGTGTGCTAACCTGTCAGTCGTAATTTCATATGTGTAAAAATGGTATGAAAAATGTATATTATTTCATACATTGAGAACAGCTGAGCTGATATGTCTTAATTTTGTTCCGTTCATAATAATAGTTAGAAGAAGGTTTTTACGGAAGAACATTATGGGAAGACCGACTTGAAAAAGGGAAAACTGATTTTGTGTGTAACTGTTCCATAATGAATAGCTTTAGGTATGTATGTAGGTTTTTTTTGGCGCGGGTAGATTTTGGCGCCTCGTGGCCCGTGGTGGCCATTTTGGTTTTGGTGACATCCGTCCGATCTTTTTTTATTATTCAGTTGTTTATCGATTGAACAGCACGTTCAAATGATAAAACTTTACTATTAAAATGAGTGTTTGTTAACGCAAACGTTGCGCCCATTTTACGGTAAACGTGGTTGCACTTCACAGTCGACTCTTCAACGTTTGGTAGCCAAATTTAAGACGAGTGGTTCAGTAAACAATCAGCCAACACTCGTACGTTCAAGGAACGCAGGATCGCCGCGGTCCGTGAAAGCGTAAGATATCCAATTTGGAATTATTAATACCAACAAAACTGCAAGGCGATGGCTCAAGTGACGTCATTAAAAATGGTGGCACATATTGTTGCTGGATAAAGCTTATTGGACTTCCAGTATCAATGATTGTCATGATGTTCATGCGAACACCAAAAATTTCGGCCTCACGATTCGCAGAAGCAAGCTCATACTCCAAGACTCCATGAAAATCGGTCATCAAAGTTGAAATTGGAGTTTCATTAGATAAATTTTCATTCTGGACAACCAGAACCGAAGATTTTTGTGGGCAATTGGTAACGATGTGCCCCTTTTGTCCACAACGGAAACAAGAACCTTTTTCTCGTGGAGGCTTAGGACAGTTGTTTGACATGTGCCCAGCTTCATTACAGTTGTAGCATTTAACCTTTGTTTCGGCACGTGGCAAAGGTTTGGAATTGGGTACAGGTCTGTTGTAAAAGGATGTTGATGGTTGCATTTCTGACTTCATTTTTTCATACTTGCGTAGAATTCCCTTTAGCTCAGCGATGGTATTTGCAGTTAACATAAGCTGCTTGTTAAATAATGAATCTGGGATTCCCTTGATTATATACGCAATCAAGTCCTGCTCGTCAATTTCTGCAGATGAAGAAATCTCCTGCATGGCCAATACGTACTGCTGGTAATTTTCGTCTCTGCGTTTCTTTCGACTTCGCAACGTATTGTGGACGTCTGTTGCGGTTGTGTGATGATGAAATTCGGACATCAAAGCAACTTTTAGTTCTTGCCATGAACGAAACGTCCTTGACCGCAAGAACAACCTAGCGGTACCTTTGAGGAGTCGTTTAAAATAAATGAAAGATTCAGACTCAGTCCTCGACGTTCTGAATCCACTTAATAATGGGGTAATTATCATCACCACTGAACAAAGGCAATGAATCTTCGATGTCACGTGACGAGTGAAAAGAACCAGTACGCGGAAACTCACGGACAGGGCTGTTAGCATTGAGTTCAGCCAAACGTTTTTCCAACGCAACAATTTCTTCCTTTTTCTTCACTAATTCTCGAAGCCTCTCTAGACGCTGCGACACAGCATCATCATCATTTACCGACTCGTCATCACCACTTGTCTCACCTTCTTCATCAGCCTCAGGGAAAAATATTTCCACCTGATCAGGCTCAAGCGATTCGATGGCTTCGTTTAAACGGGCCTTAAGCGTAGTCTTTGTACCATGAGTAGCCAAATTCATCTCAGCTAGCTTTTCTTTAAGTTTTTTGCACTTTTGCAGTTTGCAAAAAATTCAAAGCATGTGCATTTGCATTCATAATTAAAAATAATTTTACGTGCAAGAATTCAAAAAAATTTAAACATTAATATTAATCGTTAAAACATGCAATCACGATTCAATTAAATGCGAGGACTTTATCTCACTTCTGATAGATTGTAAGCGTTATTCAATTAAAATTATTATTTTATAAAAGCAAGCATGCAAAAGCGTATATAAAAAACAAGCAAAATTAAAACTAACATGCAGACTTTACATACAAAAAAACATGTTAATCGTTCAAAATCTTTATTCAGACTAAATTTACATTTCATTGTTTGAAAGCTTAGAAGAAGCAAAAACAGTAAAAACCAAATAAATACATAGTAAGAACATAAGAATATCATTCGATAGTTCTGTTATCATAAGCTGAGAGATTACTCTTAAAATACATAATAACATATGTTTTATAAAACATAAGAATATTTCGAAAAGCTTGTCTCTTTAAATTTATGCAAGTGCATGATATCGTAAATGGGTTGCCATGTGTTTGAAATATATATTCTTTCAAATAATCTTAATTAAGGGAATGATCGTAAGAGATGAAGTCTCTTACAGTAGGGATGTGTCCGAACGGGACCGAATGGATAGGGTGAAGCAGGAGAATCAGTTTTGGTGGCTTCAATTGGCACTTGATAGTGGGTATAGTTGGGATGGCATTTTTAGCCTTGGCCGGCTTACATACTTGTTTTATAGTTTTGGGGTTTAGTTTTAAGTAGAATAGGCATAGTGGCACAAAAAAAAAAATAATTACAAAAAATGAAAACAAAAAATGTTAGATAGTTAGATTTTCTGCTGTGGTTGTTCTAGTTTTAAGTAGTTTATAGGTAGAATAGGTAGTTTAAGTTAGTTTTAAGTTTTATATTAAGGACCTTAATTTAAGTAGTTTTTAAGTAAAAATAAAAAAAGATATTGAAATTAGTTTTTTTTTCTTAGTTTCCTAATAAATAAAAAGATAAATAAATAAAACGGAATTATAGTAAAATAGATCTTAGGGCCGAAAAGCATTAGAATTAAGTGTTATTGTTTAACTTAGAGTGTCCGTATGGGACAAGTGGGTTCAAACCCTGCCTATGCCATCTAAAGTTTTTTTCTGCCTCTTTCGAGGAATTGACAAATCTTCCAAGGGTAATTCTTGTCATGAAAAGTGCTTTCTTAAATAAGCCGTTCGGATTCGGCTTGAAACTGTAAATCCTTCCATCCCTTACAAAAGTACTTGCACACAGGAATGGTTGAGAGTTGTAAGTCACTAGGCCCTAGTTCTCAAGGGACTGTTGCGCCACCTAATGCATTTATTTATAAATGATTGATTGGATGTTATGTTAGAATGTTAGACGTGTTTTGTTGAAATGAACAAACAAAAGAAACGAAAAAGATATTTTTCACAGTCATAAATACTTTTCCGACAATGTATTATAGAAAAAAAAAAGGTGTGGGCACCAATTAAACTAAGGCAAAGAGGGAAGTCTGGACCAAACAAATAAAAGCCAAATACAACGACAAAGAATTATTTATATATATTTCAACTTACAATCTTCATCCCTCATTGTCATTTGATTAAAACAAACTTTATACTGCTTTTGACTTCTTCTTCGTACTTAAGTCAGTTGAAGAATATAAATCATTCACAAATTTAATAAAACCACTTAATCGAAATTGTGAAAACTTTTCTCTTACACGCTCTTTTGAAAAATTCCATTTAGATACTAAAACGGCTTTAATACTCCTCTGAAGCAGTTTTAGCTTATTCCGCCTCTAAAACTTATTTATTTCCTTTTTAAATAAATTTTCAGTAATAAAGGCGTTGTAAAGTCGTAATAACTTAACGCCCGCCGTAGATAGTACGAGTTAATAAATAAGGCTGATTATGTTTGAATTGGATCCAAGCCAACTTGTACTTTAGCCCTTCAGTGAGGTGAATGGCAAGCGCTATCGAGCCATGATTTGATTGACTGATATTTTATTTCCATTCATAAATCAGCTAAAAATCGATGATATTGTTTCAACAAGACGCAACTTACCATGAAGCTCCTTAATTACGAATTTATTGTACAAAATAAATTTGTCGACAACTTTATTTCTCAGAAGTGGCTCTGTTAACTACGCCCGTTTGTGCGACCCTCAAGCTGTTAAAAAAACTCGCAATACAATCTACTAGTATATGCAGTAGTGTACAGATTTCAAGTTGACACAATTTCATAACAACTGTCAAGTTAGAAACAAGGAATTTCGAAAATGTAACGAATTAATTAATTGTAGCTTTTTTGTTTAGAATAATTAGTTGTGGACAGAAAAGAAGCTACAATTAATTGCATCGTTACATTTTCGAAAATCCTTGTTTTATGCCTGGACTCACGGTCGGTGGTTAGCACTACATTCCCCCCTTTAAAAAAAATCAAATTAAACAAACTTTTTTTTTTCCACAACTAATTTACACCAAATAATCATTAACTAAATGCATACTTAGTTTTAACAAAATCAAAAAGCGTATAGTGCTAACTTAATATCAATCTAGCAATTCATACCACTTTTTTTAAAAATCGTTGAGTTACACATTTTTTTCAACAACTAATTTAAACCAAAAAAGCTACAATTAACTGCATACTCATAGTTATTTAAATTTCGAAAAATGTAGTGTGTGCTAACCTGTCAGTCGTAATTTCATATGTGTAAAAATGGTATGAAAAATGTATATTATTTCATACATTGAGAACAGCTGAGCTGATATGTCTTAATTTTGTTCCGTTCATAATAATAGTTAGAAGAAGGTTTTTACGGAAGAACATTATGGGAAGACCGACCTGAAAAAGGGAAAACTGATTTTGTGTGTAACTGTTCCATAATGAATAGCTTTAGGTATGTATGTAGGTTTTTTTTGGCGCGGGTAGATTTTGGCGCCTCGTGGCCCGTGGTGGCCATTTTGGTTTTGGTGACATCCGTCCGATCTTTTTTTATTATTCAGTTGTTTATCGATTGAACAGCACGTTCAAATGATAAAACTTTACTATTAAAATGAGTGTTTGTTAACGCAAACGTTGCGCCCATTTTACGGTAAACGTGGTTGCACTTCACAGTCGACTCTTCAACGTTTGGTAGCCAAATTTAAGACGAGTGGTTCAGTAAACAATCAGCCAACACTCGTACGTTCAAGGAACGCAGGATCGCCGCGGTCCGTGAAAGCGTACAGTAGAACCCGAGGCAGTCTATTCCTCGCCGTGCACAACTCGGCCTTTCGCAGACTTTAACTTGTCGAAATTTAGGTCGGGACTTGAGCCTACACCCGTACAAGATCCAACTGACCCAGTAGCTTAAAGTTCATGACCATAGACAGCGCCGTTTGTTTGCTGACTGGGCTTCGAATCGTTTGGAAGAGGACCCCAATTTCGGCCGAAAAATCATATTTAATGACGAGACGCATTTTTGGATGAATGGCTGTGTTAACGCGAGGTTCACCACGTGATAATGCATCCTCAAAAAGTTACCCTTTGGTGTGGATTTTGGGCCGACCGCGGCGGCGTAATTGGTCCATACTTTTTTGAAAACGACGTTGGAGAGGCGGTCACCGTCAACAGCGCTACATAGCGATGATATCTAATTTCTTATGGCCCAAATTGAACCATATGGACCTAGAAGACATGTGGTTCCAGCAGGGCGGCGCTACGTGCCACACAGCAAACGCCGCGACATCTACATACAACATCTACCCGACCTTATTGGGCAATACTTGCAGCGAAGAATAAGGACATCAATAGCTTAAAAATTGCTGGATAACTGCCTTCTTACAAGTCCGTTTACAGAGTGAGTGTGAAGCGATCAACTTTCGGACGGAATTTTTTAACTCGCCAGAAACTCCTTCGAATAATTTAGTGCTGTATCCGTATCATTTGGAATATTGCAACGGTACATGGTTGTTCCTCAAGAAACTAATGAACAATGTGACTCAAGCAACTACTACTAAATCTACTTGCATATGCAAATTTTAATCGAAAGACTCACTTTGTATATGTACGTACATATAGTATTAATGTTGAACAAATTAGCCATGAGTTGTTCTTAAGTTAAATGTATCCAAGATATTTTAATACAAGCAGTACAGTTGAATGGCTAGCATAATACATAATACATTTTTGATCTTGAAAATGCCTTCTTTATGAGTGCATATTATATTTGAATTTATATTATTACTAGCGGCCCGTCCCGACTTCGCACGGGTAGACATAAATAGGTACAAATATTTAAGTTATACGCATGCTAATTAAAACGACCATGAATCACTAAATTAGAAAACATTTGTTTTCCTATTATTAATACTCTTCTTAACGTATGCGATAAAAGACATTTTATGGCTAATTTTTGTACATCTTCGGTTGGTAAAATCGGTCCAGTACTTTTTGAGTTTATTCGTTACATACAAAAATACAAATCTTTCCTCTTTATAATATTAGTATAGATATAGATTAGAATAGATATTGTGGAACATTTTCCTATCATTAATACTCTTCGCAGCGTATGCGATGGAAGACATTTTATGGCTAATTTTTGTGCACCTTCGGTTGGTTTTAATAGGAATTTCAAAAAATGTCTGTAGTAATCTAGTACTAAATAAAGCCTATGTTACTCAGTGATAATGTAGCTTTCTAATGAAAAAAGAATTATTAAAATCGGTCCAGTACTTTTTGAGTTTATTTGTTGAATACACAATTACAAATCTTTCCTCTTTATAATGTTAGTATAGATTGAATTTCAAAGAAAATTTGGATTTTAAATTGAGCGAGGGAAGATTTTTCACAGTTGGATTTTGTTAAAATAAATCCATTTTGTATACTCAGGTATCACTAAAGTAATTAATAAACCAATATTAATGTTTCTAAATTACCATTTACATTATCAAAAACATTACACTTTAAACCGAAAATACATTAAAAAAATTACAAAAATTATTTTTCACACTTTATTCATTTTTACTTGCAACATACAAATAGGAACTATATGGCAAGTTTTGTACTCGTACAAATTTCAAACTCAAGTTTTTAATAAAATGTGGCATTACGATGGTAGGGAAGTGGGTTCTACGATTCCGTCCGTCCGTCTATGTCTGTCCTGGCCCCTGCAGCCCGAAGCATTGGGTCGATTGACTTCAAATTTGTAAATCAAGGTTTCTAGCCAATTCGCATTAGTTTTTTTTTTCATTTTCTTAAGACTAAAAATAACAGTAGTCCCCATACAAATTTGTATAGTCAGAAATGGAAAATTCGAATTTCCACAAAAACGAACCGATAGATTTTTTAAAAATGTTCGTAAACATTTTTTTTCTTAATTTTTCTTTCAATATAAAAAACATATTATTGTATTGCGCCAGAAGGGTACCCCCATAGAACCGTTATTTTATTTTTATATTTTCTCAAGAACTAATCAACTGATTTCATTAATTTTTTTTGCAAGCAAGCAACAAGCTCTTATACTTTTTTTAATAATATTTGATGATCAAAAATGCCATTGTTTTTATTTTTGATTTAAAAAATTTGTTTTCGAAAATGGATATCAAACGGGTCGTTATTTTTTTACGAAATTAAAATGTAAAACGTATATTATCTAAATAACTACATACAAAAAAAAAACCACTCGACGATTTCCAAATAAAAATTTGGAAAAATTTAGTTTTTGTTTTGAAAAATCAAATTTTTGAAAACAAACTTATTTTTAGATTTCAAAATAAAGTAAATGAAATAAATATAAATATAATTACATGAGCAAGGTCATGCGATCCAGTCGTGCATTTTATTTGTATGGCATAGCAAAAGTTTTGAGGCAGGAAATATTTTGTTAAATTTGTATCTAAAAATATAAAAGAATCAATCAAAACATTTAAGTTTTCTTGAACGTAAAGCCAAATTATGTATGTAGGTGTGTTAAAACTTTTTCTTCTTCCGGCTTCATCGTATTTAAACATATTTTTTTGACAACTTTAAAAATTCTCCAAAAATAAAATGAGCGAGGGTACGCCAGTTGAAACCGATTTTATTTCTGCCCAGCTATAAGTTTTGGCGTTTAATAAAATTCAGCCCTTAGAATATCTTTTAAAAGTGACTGTTACCATCGCCAGCTCCTCGGCTAGAATAAGAATTACTAATAAACACCAGAATGTTTTATAACAAAACATCATTTAGTGGTCTGAACTATAGAAACAAAACTCATTGTATTTTCAAAACACAAAACACTGGCTCAAATACTAAAGGAATATAAAATAGGTAAAAAACCGCAACCACCTTCAAAAAGCAATAAAATCAAAGTGCAACCACCCTCATAATAAATAAATATATATACATGTTCACGAGTTTAATAAAATCCTCCTTTTGTCGAATGTTGAATAATGTTCCTTATTGCAAATTTACACAAAGCAAATAACAGAACTGACACTTGAATTACTGCAATATCGCTATCAAGTAGGTATATACGGTGCAAAGGAACAACAAGACAATTCTTCCATTCAAAGTCAAAAACAAAAGTCGTTAGCTCAATTTATCGGGGGTTATTTCATTCAAAACTGTCTCTCAGGGTGTGTATACAATGGATGCCGAATACTTATAATCTTAAAAAGGGACGTTTTATATGCATGGCTCTTCCGAAAGTATAACTTGATTTATTATTGTTCTCTTCTGAATGGTATTCGTATTGGTGAAAAAACACACAGTCAAAACACAATATAGAATAGACTGTACAGTACCACTATAGGTAGGTACACAACGTACTTAGTGCTTCCCCCTGTATTCATTTAATCCTTCAATGAAGGTATGTACATATATATGAAGACCTATTTGTGAAAAGAACTTGAATCACACAGAGCCCGAGTTGAGCCCATCGCAATAAGGACGTATCAAGCAATAATATTTTACGCTCGGTTAATCCCTTTCAGAAAACACCAGCGCAAGGAATCTTATTGCTGGCTTGTCCTTGTCAGCAATAATAATAATTGAGAAAGGACATTTTGCTTCAGTGAGCCTTTCTGTTTTTTTGGTAATCCAGTAGCAATAGCAAAGCAAGCTATCAGCCCTTCGAATTTGACAGACCAAGTGTATAAATTAAATAGTTGATACCCGATTAGAGGTAGTGAAATGATCAATAAAGCGCTTCACGCAAACGAGGCTATTAAGCTACCGCTGAGCGAAACAAACCCACACATGGCGGCAATTGGTATAAAAGAGTGGGTGAATTAGAATTGATATTTGTGGGGTGTTTATAATATTTATTTACTTTTGATGGTTTAATATCACACAAACTGAATGGAATCCAAACAAAGGATTAGTTAACATTAAAGCCTACCCATTTATCGACACAAACGTTTATGGATGGTCATTAAAAATAATAATGCGTTTAATAACTCAGGATGATAAAATTTTTGATTGTTATAAAAACAAATTGTCGACTCTAGCATATGTATAGACAATGCGTTGGCAATATTGGCATCGCAACGTTTTCACAATTAGAGAACTGATATTTTTGAAAAAAAAAAGAATTGTAGCTTTTTAAATGCTAACTTCTTGTGCAAAAATTAATATGTACATATGTCAAACCCCTTAAAATCCAGAAACCTAACCATAACTTTTTACTTTTAGGGCCTGTATGTGTTGAAAGGCGATTACGGAGATGATTGGACGGCCGAAGACGTTCGTCGGCTCGCTATTGGGAAATAAGAAAACATTTTTTAGAAGGTGTCTGAGACAGACGTGATTAAAAATGCAATAAAAATAAACATATCTAAAACTCTAAGCTCTAAGATCCTAATAAAATGTTTCCACAGTTTTGAGTAAAAGTTTTGGAAGATTAGATAAAAAATTATCTTATTTCCTGGAACGTACCCTAAATTTATAATGTAGCAAAAACTGTTAATCATTTAAAACGATTACATCAATCGAAAACTACCAATTTAATTTTATAAAAGTTAAGGTTTCATATTATAGCTCGCTCTAACCTTTTCGTGCACCTTATACCAATCACCTTATATAATATTCCTATTGTGAAGAAGGTATCGTTTTAGGTTTCACTTAGAAGCAGGGGCGTCTTTAGACTTTTGGGGGCCCTGGGCCCAACAGGATTTGGGGGCAAAAACAGTAGAGTATAACATAGTTTTTTTTTTTAATTGTTTAGGTTAAAAAAATCATTTTAAAATTAATTTTTTTTAAAAAGAACAATAAAAAAAAACATAAAACAGATATTTTTTATACTTTTATAATTTTTTTTTAATTTACCTTCAATAGTTGAACATTTTTAGTTGATTTTTGATAATTTGTATTGTTTTTTTTGGTTGATTTATAATGTTTTTTATATTTTTGTTTTTTAATTTTATGTAAGTTTATTTCTTCATATTTGTTTTGATTTGGTTTTTTTAGGTATGTATATGTATAGATATGTAAGTTTAAGTATGCAATAAAATATTATTGAAGGCTTACTTTTCTGACATTGTCAGTTGCAAAATCATGAATTAAGTCATCAAATTCAATTTCCTGCAGTAATTCATTTTCAATTGATAAAATTGCCAAGCTGTTCAGTCTATCTTGTAGTATTGTGCTTCGAAGTTCATTTTTTAACCGGTTCAATTTCGAAAATGAACGCTTTCCACTGCAGTTTGAAACCATCAAAGATAAAATAAATCTACAGGCAGTTTCTACATTTGGAAATGTGTTCCCAATTTCATCCACTGCAATTAGACTGTACAATTTTGATATTGTAACAAGATCTTCATTTACATCTTTATTGGATTTCTTTTAAATACTGTACGAGGTGCAAGCATTCTACCCCAAGTTCTTCTGCATTAACATCTCAATTGTTTTTTGAAAACTGTTCGCAAGAATTTTGCAACTACACTAAAGCAAAATATTGGAATCGACAAAAAAAGCCAAACAATGCATTAATTTCTTGATAGCAATTGGATCGTACGAGTATTTTTTATTGCAAAGTAATAGTGTCAATAATTGGAAAAAAAAGTTGATATTTTAAACTTTTCTTTCCCAATTAGCTGGACGGATGGTGCAGGACCATCAAAATATTTGGCACGCGAACTTCGTACTATTTTTCTTTGCAATAAGTCTTTATAATTAGCATCCGGATTCTGAATTTTGGCACACGCTTCAAATTTATCAAAATTCTCCCTCATATCATTTATGAAAGAACAAAGCAAATTGGCAGCAACGTCAATCGTTATTGTTTCTTTTTGAAGGCTCTTGCTGGTTTTCTTTCTAATATTGTGCTCCAAATTTCTGTTAAAATGAGGAACTCCAGTTTTGACATTTTCTTAGACATTCTTAGCGCTTCGCTTTTTGTGTCTGGAGCTTGCTCTGGATCTCTAGAGATAGATGTCAAGGCTCCAGTAATTTGCTTATAACCATGATGGAGCGCGTTAACTGCATCAGCTCGTGCAGACCATCTTTTTTCAGAAAGGCATTTAAGAACTCTATGTGAACCTAAACATTAATTTTTGCTCTTGAATAGGGATAAATTTTAAGAACCTTTCGATGGGAACACAATTTTTAACATACCGAATTAGAAAAGTCAACTGGTCGATATGAAAAAGGTCGGGTGTACTGTCAACACTTAGGGCAAAATATTTTGCCGATCTAATTTCACCTAAAATTTTCATTAGGTCTTGTTTTCCCATAATATCAATGAATTCGTTGCAAATATTTGCTGATAAATAGGAAGTGTATCCTTTTCCTGCGTTCTCACATTTTTTTAAATGATCTGCAATAAATGAATCATCATGGGACAACTTTGTGATTGTTTATGGAGTGAGTTGAAAAGTCAACATGTGTGCAGAACTGTAGAGTAGAACGAAAGCAGATTTGTTAAAATAATGTTGTATGATTAAAGATTCATGTTGCCAGAAGTTTAAGATGTTAAGGAGAAGAATTTCAACGGAATGGAGAGTAAAATGAAACTTGTTTTTCTGTTACTGTCTACTCACCTTATTTCGTTTTCTATATAATTCTTGTATAGATTCGTTCATTTTGATTTGGTGAATTTGGGGGCCAAATAATTGCGGGGCCCTGGGCCCTGACCCACCGGGCCCATGCCTGAAGACGCCACTGCTTAGAAGCATGTCCACAAAAACATTGGGTTCTAGGATATTTAAGTTATAACTTTAGAGTGTGTATGTGCAGGGCTTTAGCTTGTGATACACACATATTTCATAAACATAGATGATATATACATACGTTAAGCTTTGAGTTCTTAAGTTCTTAACCCTTTGTAGGCCAAGATAAAAAAAAATTAATTTTGAAAAACAACAGGTCTAGAAAAATAAACAAACAAATTATATTTAAGGGTGTGTGACATTAGTGTAAAATTATGGTAGCAGTAATAAAATTATGTGTGCTGTGGTTGAACGATCTAAAAAAGTTATTTTGTTTATTATAACCTTATGGTAAAACGCGTTTTAACAAATTGTTTGTGTCACTCTGGTAAATGTTGTAGGTACTTGCACTTTTCATAGAAATTGGCCAATAGCTTATTCGATCTTGGCGCATTGCTAAATAAGGAACATGCTGCGTGGTTCATTATATTTTTTTGGCTTGGATATCGTATTGAATTGTTCAGAACAAATAACATAAGATCTCTTTTACTAAAAAACGGGAGTCGGACTCATTTTCACTAAATTGGTAAACTTGGAGCTCCATTGGGAGTTCTCTGTTATAACCGATGATGGTTTGTGGAAATTGGATGTGCTTAGCAGTAAATCCAGTTGGTGACTCCCGGATAGATATGTTAATCGACTGCTGCATCTAAGAACCTGGTGATGATAGGCATATGACAGATAGTTATATCTAAATAAGGCATTCAGATGGTTTATGCAGTAAGTTTATCAACTATATTGAACGGAACTGTTGTTGGTGATTTCCGGATCACAAGGACTCTCATATCTTTGTTTTGGGGCTGGTAACAAAATAACCCAGTTAATCAAAATCATATTACAAGATATTAATGTAGATGCTAACCGGGGATGTAAAAGTTATAATAATAAGAAGATTGTAACGTACCTGTAGATTAAAGTGCAAGAAGGTGTATATGGGTGTAAGTATGCCCAGATACTTCATCGATATCCCTTCTTTAGATTGATCGTCCCTTAATTGATTCATGCACAATTTAACACTTTGACTGCGGATGTCGACGCGTCGTCGACAAATCGTATTTGTTCTATGCGGCGGATGTCGACGCATCGTCGACAACATGTTTATTACCGACCACTTCCAATGCCTCCACACACCCCACATCCGGAAAAAACGCCATACTATGATGCTGACGTCGAGTACGCGACAATTGTTTTTATAGTTAAAAAACAAAATATTAGTAAAATTAAGCACTGATATAAGTAAAGTAGAGTAAAAAGAACCTTTTTGACAAAAACAATTTCAGCATAGAGGAAGCGCTCAGGTCAAACCATGCCGCAGTCAAAGTGTTAAATAAAAGTAACAATATACGGCCCACGGGGTGTGTCCAGCCCGGTAAGTTGACAAAGGGGTAACCTGGAGTCTTCTTACGACACACATTGGGTAGGCCCTTCGGGAGCATCTTGGTATCTGTTGGTTATCTGGAAAATTGGTGGCAGGTACTAAATTGCAATTTCAGTATATACACACACAAAAACTCACCAAGAGAGTTGATGGTACATGGCCAACAAAGTTGGTTGGTTGGCAAGACGGAAGTATACGACTATCATTTTGAATACAGTTGTGGTAATATGGAAACCTTGCGAACCAGCTCGTTCAGAGTGGCTTCGGGTGGAATCGGGTAGGTGTCGACGTTAAGACCTGCTTAATTCGAAAACCGAAAATCAGTTATAGAGACATATTTTTTTTAGTAAAGGTTCTTGGCTTTTATAACACTTCTGTAACACAAATAAGATTTCTAGATAGTGATGTCTAATAAATACCATTTCGACAAAAAATTAGGAAATTTAGCATAAATATCTACATAATTAACAAATAAAAACAACTTACAATACTTTTGTTCCTCAATGTAACAGAAATGTTAGAATCATAAAAAATTACTTAGATATTTCCAATAAAAATGTCAATGAACATATTTAATCATTTGCCTCCAGATTTCCAATAAAATACTATTAATTTGTGCAATCTTTGTATTTATTATTAAATTATAAAACTGCACTTTTTTAAATTGTTCGCTTTTTTTCTAACTGCAAAATTAAATTTTTAAGAATTCAAACAATTTCACATTTCATGATTTCAGCACTCCATGTTCCCGAAGACGATTGTGAAATCACTTTATTTAAAAATTAAGTTCTCTAACTTAATAAAATGCTATTGCATGACTCTGTATGTGATAACATATTTTTTTAATATTTTGCTGCCTGTTTCAAGTCACCTATTTTAGAAAATTGTATATGTAAAAATGCATTTAAAGTACGGTTCCATGTGGATATGTAGCTACATTGAAATGCAAACAATACCAATTGAATGCCTATATTTATGCATGGTATTTTTTGCTAAATAGATCTTGGCTTTTAATGAAATTTGGATGGAAAATGAATTCAAGTACATATTTATCAAATATTTATTATTTACATTATCTCATGGCAACAAACACGTGTAGTTGCAAATAAATGTATTCACACCATCTTAGCATCGCATCTATAGATACGACTGCATGCATTCAATAAGTACACATTCCAAGAAGTTTTATTAAACACATTCCTAACTTAATCAGGACATCAAAGTACCACCAGACAAGCAATTCAATCAACAAACAATATTTACTTTGGTGTTGTGATCGCACCAATTCTAATAATAAAATATTTGTATACATGGTGTTAAATTAATCGGTTGGCACGTGCCAACATCCACTTAAGTGCTAGCCAACACGTGTTACAATGGTAAAGGGAAAATAAGGACATACATATATATTTACAATCTACATATAAACGGTCGACAAATTGAGATTCATCCTGTTCAATGCTCACAAGAAGTAAATTATTCTATTGATACGAGTATCAGTTTCGACCAATAACCCGCCATTTAAAATATGAAACATCGTTGCAAGGAGTTGGACTTCAGGAGCTCAACGAGTACCTTCAATGAGGCTAAGAATTACAAACCTAAAATACCCCCGAATACAAAAGTTCACTTCTGACTCCTATAATGCGCAGTTGTGTAGTCCACGGTTGTTTTATATATTCATTTAAACTCAAACGTCGATGGCCTAGCGGATTCGAATTCACTCCCATAAATTTGTTTTTAATTTCCTAACTTCACAAACAAAATTCAGGAAAACTTTATTAAAAAAAAATAAATTCCGACAAAGCTGAAGTTTGGCGCAGTGCTTAAGTGCATTAATATGTCTTTAAAAGTCCTGGTGGGTGAAAGGGGGGGGGCAAATATAGTTTATTGCAAATTACTCGAAAACTATAGTATATATAAACAAATTAGTTGATTCAAGTAGGAAATTCGAATTTTTCTCAAAAAATGGCGCAATACATTCTTTTCTTTTTTGATTTTTGCAAACAAAATAAATGAATTAAAGTTTTTTTTGTAATTTAAATACCATTTTCATTTTTGAAGTTAAAAATATTTTGCATTCATATTTTTAAATCTTAAAATATAGGTAATATTTTTAAACACACTCTTTAGATACAGGTACCCATTCGTGAATGATTGAAATAAATATTTATTTTCTAAAACAATGGGTGCTCACTGCTCGTGCTACCTTTGTTTAATATTAATCGCACATTACTGTTACGAAAGTTAATTTCAATTAAACACGCATATCGAAATTTTTTTGATGAAAAATGAAAATCATTTTTGATCCAAATCAAAATTAATGTAGCTATTGCATTATACTGACTGCGTTTTCGTAACGATATTATGGGACACCACATTACACACTGTTGATTATAAGTTGACGGGGCTGTTTTCAATGTGTTTGCTGTTGCAGTTTTAATATGTTTCGCGCATAAAATGTATGACTCTTAACTAGCAAAGTGAGTTGACGTCCCCCCGAGCCCGAATACCTAGCCCATAGATTTGATAAACTGATTTGAACTTGATTGTAAGTTCCTCTTTCTTTTGCGAGGAATAGACAAATCCCCCAAAAGTAATTGGTGTCATGAAAAGTGCTTAAATTAGCCTTTCGGATTCGGCTTAAAACTGTATGTCCCATCCATCCCTGACAAAATTACTCGCACACAGGAATGGCTGAGAGTTGAAAGTTATAGGCCCTAGTTGTCAGCGGACTGTTGCGCCACCATATTTTTTTTTTTTATTATTATACATTTGGGTAATGTCCTATCTTACAGATATGCAATTTATTTATGTGTGTCGGAAAATAATTAATTTAAATACCTACATTATCTACACTACACATTGTATGACCTTTAATACAAATATGTACAAATTAAAAATTTGTTGGGCTATAGAAATAAAATACACGACAGGGTCGCCCGAACTTGCTCGTTTGTTTAAAAATATTTCCTGTATTTTAAGACTTAAAAATGTACCTGCAAAAAAAGTTTGTTTTCAAAAAATTAAAAGCCATTTAATTTCTCAAAAAAAAAATCTTAATTTTTAAAAAAATTTATTTGAAAATCGTTAGAGCTGTTATTTTTTAGTTTATACATAATTATAGAGTTTAATATTTATAGTACGCAGTTATTTAGAACTTATTAATGCACGTTTTATATTTCCATTTCGTAAAAAATGATAACCTGTTTTCGAGCTATCGAATTTAAAAATGTTTTATAATTTTTTAAAAAATCAAAAGTAAAAACATTTTTGACCATCAAATTGCGCAGAAAAAAAATTACTGAAATCGGTTGATCAGTTCTTGAAAACTTAAAAAAAATAGGGATTCTATGGAGGAACCTTATGAAGCGATACAAAAATATTTTTGTATATTAAAATTAACTAAAATAAGAAAAAAAAAATTAAATAAAATTGAATACAAATCTATCGGTTCGTTTTTGAGAAAATTCTAATTGGAAAAAAAGGAAAAAAATACCTAACACAAACCGACTTAAAAGCTTAATTTCAAAGTTAGAACTCAACCAATCCTATGGTTTGGGATGTAGAGGTGAGGACAGACGGACGGATGGAATCGGGGAACCTACTTTTTTCGACTTCTCTACCATCGTTATATCATGCTTGATTAATATTTCGAGTTCGAAATTGTTTACGAAAGCAAAACTTGCCATATAGTTTCTACATGTCGCAATTACAAATTAAAATAACTACCGTAGTCGAAAAAGGTTTCATTACAGTACCGATCTTTTCATCATATTTAGTAGATTATTGCACTTCATAGTTTAAAAGAGTCTCCGACTCTCTTTCTTATATTAATAAACAATCTCTAATCCGTTACACTGTTTCACAGCATCGTCAGCTTTTTCATATCCGTTTCTAGAACCAGATCCTTGTCCTTCTGGAGTGGAACTTTAACGACAGCGTAGGATAAGCTCATAACATTCAAATCCCTACTGCATTGTCCAATGGCTAATCATTAACCATGTAGAATGTATTGCTTCAAAAACTCAATGCTGTATCCTGTCGCTACACATTAGCGACATTTCCATTGAGAAAACTTATCAACTTTCACTACTTGATATGTGTTTCACAGATCCCCTCTTATGGAATGATTACATATTCGGAATTGACAAAAATAGTGCAAGATGTTAAGGATTTCTCTGACGGTAAAGAATGTTGTCACCCCTTATGATCTCACTGTAATTTACAAAAAACGTTTAAAATCGTATAAAAAAAGAATTTTGAAAAGAATCCAAGAAAGAGCTTTGAAAATAAAAGACGAAAGAACCATAGAAAACCGAAACTTTTACATCGCGTGAACACCGGTACAAATTTCACGCCTTTCTTTGTTTCACCGATTTCTTTAAAGCTCGCACTGTGTCAATAATTATAAAAAATAAAATGAATGATGGGGTCGCATAAATTTACTCATGTACCCAAAGAGTTTAATGTAGCTTAAGATTTAAAAAAAATTTAATTTTTCAAAATTTTTATTTGAAAAACCTTGGAGCAGTTTTTTTTTTTAATTAATTTTGTATGTATACATTTTTTCAATTTTAATTTTACAAATATTTTTAGTATACAGTTAATTAAAACTCGTTAATATACGTTTTAAACTTGATTTCGGTAAAAAAAACTGATAACCCATTTTCGAGATATTGAATTTTGAAAAAAAAATAATAATTTTTTCAAAATCCAAAAAGTAAAATTTGACAATTTTGATCATTAAATATTATTGAGACAGTATAAGAGCTTGTGCAGCAAAAATTATAAAACTTTGTTCATTACTTTTTGCGAAAACTTTAAAACCAAATAACGGTTCTATGAGGGGTACCGTGTTTTGGAGCAATACAAAAATATATTTTTTTTATTGAAAGAAGCCAAACAAATTTTGGAAAAAATTAATTAAAAATCTATCTGTTAATTTTTGATAATTCAAGTGTTCGGTTTTTGAACAAAACAATTGTATGGAGACTACTGTTATTTGTAGTCTTAAAAAGCAGAACAAAACGCCTAACGCGAATCGGCTTACAACCGTAATTTCCAAATTTGAACTCAACTGACCCAATGGTTTGTAATGTTAGGCTCGTTTCACACTCACACTACACGGTTTTGACCGTACGGCCAAAAACCGGACGGCGACATTTTGTTAGAGGCGCGAAGAAGAGCATGTACGCTTTCATATTATACGGACACAGCAAAATGCCGGCGGCACCGCGCCGTGTAGCAACCGTCTACTGCCACTACAGTATACGGCAGCTGGACGGGGCGGCGCGATAAGCTTAGTGGCGTACGTGACGAAATGCATGTTTTCACATCATACGATTTTATTCGTGCGGCAGAGTTGGATCAGCCACTTCAAAACCTGTGAAAAAGTATACTAAGCACAGGAACCCTGCATAATATCGTATTTTACCGTACGGTTAAAACCGTATAATGTGTAATTAGCCATTGATCCGGTTTATGCCGTCCGGTTTTTTGCCGTACGGTCAAAATCGTGTAGTGTGAAACGAGCCTTAGGCCGCTGCCACGCAGTAAGCGGCTGAGCGGGAAAAAATATAAAACATATGAAATCACATAGAAGCGACCACGCTATGAGCAAGCGGCGCGGCGAAACAAAATTCTGAGCGGCTAAGCGGCGCCGCTCAGCAACCAAGCCTGTTTTAATTTTTAGTAATGTTCTGAGCGGCAAGAAGTAAAGATGGCCAAAGTAAACATTGATTCGATAGACATACGTAGATATTGCCAGAATCTATCTGGAAATTTTCGTAGATTCAAAAATAAATGATTAAATTCTCCAAACTCCGATCTTAATTGGTTAATCGGATGAACACCAAATCGTCTTCTTTTTTGTATACGTTTAAGTAATTTTTACACATACAAACGATTTTCCGACAGTAAAATACGGCGAACTGTTCGTTTCGTGACAACGGCATTTTAACTACTAATCGCTCAAAAGCAGTCGCTCAGTGCCTGGCCAGTGGCCATACGTCGCTTAGAGTGCCCACTCAGCCGCTAGCCGTTCAGCCGCTTAGCCGCTCAGCCGCTTACTGCGTGGCCGAGGCCACGAGGATGGAATCGGGGGACCGACTTTTAGTTCTTATGTACATATATGTCACAAGTAAAAATTGTTGTTCGAGGAAACAGTTCAAAAAAAATAATCTCCCAACCAGAATATTTGTTAAAAAAAATATTTTTTGTTTTCAGAATTGTAAAGCTCATATTAAATTTCTAAACAAATACAAACTTATTTTTTGAGATATACAACAAAATTAAGTGTACTTTTTCCAAAAAAATACACTTTTTTGTTTGTTCTATCTTTGTAAAAGTACTTTTTATTTTATTAACAAGTAATAAAAATAATAATTTAATTAACTAGTAATACTTTTAATATCTGTTACATTTTAGACTATTCTAATAAAAATTAATGATATCATAATAAATTTTCGATATAATCCCCACTCCTCAGCACGCAAAGGTTGTACTTTTTTTTTATGGCTGCAGAAAAATTATAGTCTGCCAAGTTCTTCTACAATTTGACTCCAGTACCTTCAATGTGTGCTTTTCTTTTTTTCAATTTCTCAAAAAGACACATTTAAGCATCTGATTGTTGAAAATTAATAAGAGTATTGAATTTTGTAGTACTCGTGGCATGATGGTTAGTGCGTTGGACTGTCATGCGAGAGGTCTTGGTTTCGATCCCTGCCTATGTCATCTAAAGTTTTTTTCACGGGTACTGCCTCTTGCGAGGAATTGACAAATTCTCCAAGAGTAACTCTTGTCATGAAAAGTGCTCTCTCAAGTTTGCCGTTCGGCTTCGGCTTAAAAACTGTAGGTCCCCTCCATCCCTGACAATAGTACTCGCACACAGGAATGGTTGAGAGTTGTAAGTCACTAGGCCCTAGTTCTCAACGAACTGTTGCGCCACCCAATTTATTTATTTTTATTGAATTTTGAAAACAAATATTATGATTAATTGTATATAATTTTGAAAAAAAAAAAAAAGCTTATATTTTAATTTCAAGTTTGAAAATTAATTGTTTAAGAACTATTCAAACAAATTTCTTTAAGAATAAAATTAAAGAATGGGCTTATAAGTTTTTGAAAAAAACAGTTATTTTTTAATTTTGTTTTTCTGTCTGAAGTCAATTTTTAGAAAATTGTCCCCACCCTCCTGATTTGTTTGCTTGTCTAAACTTAACCTACTCGCTTGTGAGAGGCAAAGGCGATGTCGCATGCCGCATGCGTCACCGAAAAGTCATATCTGATGAGTGAATTTTGGTAAATTTCGAATTTATTTCTATTATTTTCTATATTTATGATGAATTGGACAGAATAGCTATTTCTTTTGAGTTTATAACTCGTCTCTCCATTTAATCATGGAATTAAAGTAGAGCATGAAAAAAACGACATTTTAATAATTTTCTTAACATTACTTTAAGTCATAGGTACAACACTTTGTGCACAATTTTTTTTCTCTGCTGCAAGTAAATGCATACATACATACATACATACCTTAAACTAATAATTTTTCTCGAAACTTAAAAAAAAGGCTATATTATTGTATTAAAGTAAGTAAGTTTTCTCGTCGGTTGGTGCATTTTATGAATCTTTCGAGGTTTTATTTCTGAAATGTGCGGACAAATCTCACGCTTTGATTATTTAATTGAAACTCTTCAACAAAATAAAGTTTTTTGTAACATAAAACCAAACATTAAACTTTTCCGATGTTTGTAAATAAGTACTTTGAAAATGCAAAAACATAGCGTTGTTGAAGTAAGGCAATAAATCATGATATACATATGTACATAGTTCGTAACAAAAAATGTATTATCTTTCTTTATACTCGTATTTCAAAAAACTTTAGTTTAGAAATTCTCAACAGCAAATAATAGGTTCTGGGGGCGATTTTGAGTGATGCTTTCGAAACTTTTGTTCATGTTTAGTTATTACCTCACATTCAAAAATCTCTTTTCCAATAATAATTTATGTTGTGAAAGCTTAACTTGATTGAAGACTTACAAAACTTAAAACGGGTTGCTTGCGAGTATAAGTTAACACAGAACATGACGGAAGTGCTGACGATTCGTCTGGCTCGCTGAAACAAAATTCCATAGAAAAACAACCAGGTAACAAATACTGTGGGAATGCAAGCATTAACAAATATTGCAAAGTTGCATTTGTTCATTTAATAAGTAAGCAACAATTTAGTCTAAATTTATTCTTAAGTTCAGTTGTAAAATTCAATTCAATAAATAAAGGTCAGAGCAATTTGCTCTGCAGAAAAAAAATATTTTTAGTAATCCAGAAACCGGACAAAAAGGAGCAATTCCACCACCAGAAAAAAATATCGTTAATCGAAAAAATAAATAAATCAAAAATAATAGATAAATCGATATCTGATCATTTAAATAAATTAAGAATTAAGATAAATTGATTGTGAACCTTCGTTCATTTCCAGCCTATTCCTGTTTTTTGATCAATTTAGTCTTAAAAAAAATATATTGATATAAACTTATTAAAAGGTAAAACACATTTTATAAAAATGGCTAATCCAAACAATTTAATAAGACCACAAATGCAAAATCAAGCTCCTTATGCTCCCGCTCCCCCTGTTCAAGCATGTCAAGCTTTTAATATTAACCAAACTGAATTAGTACAGCTTATCACTAGACTAGTGGCCGACACCCTACATATTCGACGACGGCAAATATTCAACTCAATTATGAATCCCGCAGCGGACATCTACAATGAGATAGACCAACCAATAAATTTAGCTGACTATAACAACGACAATAGCAACGAATCTACCATACTCAATCAGATGATGAAAAACATTTGGAAGAGTATGAAGCAGAAATCAAAAATGAAGACCAAAACTACGACGAATCGCTAGAAGAATATGTTAAATCGGAAGACACCAATAAATTAGACCAAACAGAAGAACTGGACGACACCTATTTTTTAGATTAAATTCCTTTTCACTTCCCTTTTTTGAACATATTTGCAGAAGTGGAGAGATTCTGAAATTCCTTATTGATACTGGGTCGAATAAATATTATATTCAGCCTCGTCATATAAAAAATCGCATTCTTAACGAAAAACATTTGTATGCTAACTCTGTTGGAGGTAGCATCAAAATAACACACCACTCACTTATTCAACTTTTTGGACTGGGACATCCTCCCCAGTCTTATTTCATTTGATGGAATTATAGGACACGACACACTTAAACAACTACATTCAATAATCCATACAAATAAGAATTATATTTCCATTCAACCTAGCTCCATTAACCAAAGAATTTCCATTCCTCCTAAACAGCATCTGTCACAGTTTGTTAACAATATAAATATAAGGACGGATCACATGACTAAAAATCAATGTACCAAGCTTATAAATATCATTCATAAATGTCCTAATCTTTTTTCCGAACCAAATCAAAAATTAACCTACACTACCACTGTCAAAGGAGAAATCCGAACAACAACTTGAGATCCCGTGTACTCAAAATCCTATCCCTATCCCATGGCACTAAAACGTGAAGTTGAAAAAGAGATCCAAAAATTATTAGAAGATGGTATTATAAGGCCATCAAAATCAACTTACAATTCTCCAGTTTGGGTAGTCCCCAAAAAAATGGACGGAATTCAGAATGGTAATTGATTACCGTAAACTTAACACATTAACTATAGCCGACAAATACCCGATTCCTGAAATTTATGAAATTCTTGCAAACCTTAGTAAAAACCAATGGTTCTCTATAGTAGACTTAAAAAGTGGCTTTCATCAGACCCCACTGAAAGAATCTGATAGAGGAAAAACTGCCTTTTCGGTGAACAGCGACAAATTTGAATTCACCCGTTTGGTCTCAAAAACCCGAAAAAAGTTCAAGCAATAGTTGACCGACCCATTCCCCAAAACCTAAAAGAGCTTCGATCCTTCCTCGGAATGTCAGGATATTATCGCCGCTTCGTTAAAGATTATGTAAAATTGGCGAAACCCCTGACATCCCTTTTAAGAGGGGAAGACGGACATGTGTCCAAAAATATGTCAAAGAAAAAACTCATTAATTTAAATCAAGAAGCCATTGAAGCATTCAATAAATTAAAAAAATCTGGTGGAAAGCTATTTTGGAGGAATATAACTACGACCTCAAATATAAACCAGGGAAAGAGAATGTCGTTGCCGAGGGAGTCTAGACCTCCGAAAATAGAAATTAATTCAATGACCCCAACCGAATACAGTCCTGACAGCTCAGCCCAAAATTTAATTCCCTCCGTTGAAATTCCTATAAATATCTTCCGAAATCAACTTTACTAAAAATAGGAAACGAAAATAGCTATCAAGTAAAGAACCCATTTGACAATTAAACTCGACGTATCCTAATTCGACCAGACTACTCAAAAAATGAAATAATTGATATCTTTAAAAGGTACCTTAACCCAAATACTATAAACGGACTTCTCACAGACGAAATGACAATAGGCTAAAATAATTTCATTAAGATCAATCGAAGATATAAGACGGCCTTTACGAGACATACTATTTTTCTTCTGCGTACCCGAAGTAGTTGTAATAGACAATGAAAAAGCTCTCAATTCAGCTTCAATAACTTCAATGTTAGAAGATGACATCCAGATCAAAATCTTCAAAATTCCACCATACAAAAGTGAAGTAAACGGGCAAGTTGAACGTTTTCACTCTACTCTATCTGAAATAATGAGACGCTTAAAATCGGATGGACCTTTACGGTCCTTTGAAGAACTTTTAGAACGAGCTGTCAACGAATACGATTTTACCATACATTCAACAACAAACGAAAAACCTTATTATATATTATAAAACTATTCTATGGAAGAATACCGAGACTAAACCCTGACGAATTTGAAAAAACAAGACAAATCAACTTAGACAAACTCAAAACTAAACAGGAAAAAGACAATAAATACCACAACAAAAAGAAGGAACATATAAACGATTATGAAATAGGCCAAGTTATTTATGTTAAAAATAACAAACGTATAGGCTCTAAATTGACTAGTATATATAGACAAGAAATTGTGAAGGAAAATAAAAACTCCACAATATTAACTGAATCTGGAAAAGTAGTCCACAAAAGCAACATAAGAAATTAATTATTTTTTTTTTTCAGATGTACTTTTTACATTTGCCTAGCTAAAAAACAAATCATGGACTTTTTAAACTCACAAATCGTTTCTTTACATACTGGACTGACGAAGAAGAAACAGTTACGAAGAAAAAATTACAGATGTTTTGAAAAATAATAAACAAGTTATAATTATAATTATATAAATCTTAAATACAGAATTAAAATTGTAAAAGAAGAATTAGAAAACATAATCTATGCCATTCACTGGGCTAAACGAGGAACAATTAACTCTTTCATATTGTCAAAAAACGAAATAGATTTAGCCACTAAGGTATTTAATGAACAACAATTGCCTTACACAACAATAGAAGAAGCCTTAGATTTAGCAGAAATTAAAATTATAAGTAATAGTTTATATAATTACTATTCCTTTAACAAACAAAGAAATATACGAAAATCTATTAATTAAACCAATAAAAAAGAAAAATACTGTAACCGAAATTTTATATGATGTATGTGTTTTAAGAAATAATGAGCAATTGTATGGAACAACAAAAAATTGTAAAACATTTAATAATCTATCAATTAGTGACTTTAAAAATATTGTAAATATTACAAACGACTCTTGCATTCCCAATTTGTTAAAAAGTCTACCAGCCACCTGCAATACAGTTAATAATCACCACATTCCATTGTTCCTATGGAAGATCTTGAAAAAAACGTCAAAACCGGAAAATCGTTATAAAACCGCCAACACCAGAAGCCAATGGACCAGTAGCAATTGTGGATAAATTTCCTATGCTTGAAATGAACTCTATCCAAAATCTAAACAAGCTTAAGTTCAATAACCTGCCATACTTCTGACGACCGATGACGATCGTTTCTAAGAGGGGAAGAGTTAACACAGAACATGACGGAAGTGCTGACGATTCGTCTGGCTCGCTGAAACGAAATTCCATAGAAAAACAACCAGGTAACAAATACTGTGGGAATGCAAGCATTAACAAATATTGCAAAGTTGCATTTGTTCATTTAATAAGTAAGCAACAATTTAGTGTAAATTTCAATGGCGGATCCAGGGGGGGGGGGGGTCGTAGGGGTCATGACCCCCCCCCCCCCCCCTGGGAGATAATTTGTTTGCTTTTTAGTTTGGAATTCCCTTCAATTCGAAACTAATCGTATTGCATTAATGGAATTTTGAATTATTTATTTTTTGTATATGAAAACAACATTTGTATTTTACTTTCTTAAACTTTGTTGCTAAAAGTAATAATTTTGACTGAAGATTGGACCAAGAACATTATGAATCAGATAGTCAGCCCTATTCCAAAAACACTGCACAAATTCATCAACTTTTGACCAATGGACGATCCAGGGGGGGGGTCATATAAGCCATAAAGCTTATACAGTTAAGTTGTATAAGAAAAGATTTCATCTAAAGATTTATTAGTAATTTAACGACATTCACCAAAAAGTGGTTTACTGTCAAAACAACTAAAACTTTAGTTTTTACTCAATTTAGAATTTGAAAAAAAACTTTAGTCATGCTTTAAATTATTTTCATAAAAATTGTTTCTAAGAAAAAGAGCAAATATGCAGGTTCTTAAGAAGAAACCTTGAATAAGAGATCATCAATTTTATATTGAGTTGCCTTTAAATTCCTTGAACTAGCCTTCAATTTTATTATAACGTTTTTTTGGCACACATAAATAGTGATTATTGAAGTGATTTTTACTTGCGACATATAAGAACTATATAGCAAGTTTTACAGTAGTAAACAATTTCAAAGTAGAGCTTTTAATCAAATATGACATTACGACGGTAGAGATCTCTAAAAAACATGGGTACCCCGATTCCTTCCGTCTGTCTTTCCTGGCCCCTACAGACCAAACAATTGTGTTGATTGAAATTAAGATTTTCAGCCGATTAGTGTAAGGCGTTTTTTTTTCATTTTATTAATACAAAATATAACAGCAGTCCCCATACAAATTTTTTGGTTCAAACATGTCATTTTTCTAAAACTTTCTCTAAATGTTGCTTAATTTGGCTTCTTTCTACAAGAAAAACATTCTTTCGTATTGCTCCAGAAGGGTACCCCTCAAAAAACCTTTATTTTGTTTTTAAGTATTCTCAAGAACTAATGGACCGATTTCAAAATTCTTCTCTTTTTGTGCAAGCTCTTGTCAATGATCAAATTGATGATGATTTTTTATGATCAAAAATGATGATTTTTTATGATTTAAAATTTAAAATGATTTTCGAAAAAAAAATTAAGTTAATCTAGATTTTTTGACATATAAAATGGCATTTAAATTTTTGAGAAAAACTTATTTTGCAGGTATACTTTTTTAAATCTTAAAATATAGGAAATATTTTTAAACAGACTTTTTGGAAGAAATTAGTAAGCTCTAGCGACCCAGTCGTGCATTTTATTTCTTTCAAAATTGGTTTTCTGTTGAATACAAAAGATCTTAAAAGATCTTAAAAAATTAAATAAATCTACTTTTGAAGTATATTTGCTTTGGATGCTCTAGAACTGAGATTTAAACACGAATTTCAATAATACAAATGTCCCAAAAAAATCAAGTGACACTTTTGTTAAACTAATGGCTAAGTGAAAAACATAATAAATGTTTCATATCTATTGATATTGAAGCTTTGAAACGTGTAATTTGTGAGTGCTACAAAAACTTTTCTTCCCAACTTATTTGTTCACCTACCTAACTTTGTTTTAATTTAATTTAATCTTTTAGAGAAATTATGTACTTAAATGCAATTATTTCCTTAAATTCAAGACCAAACCTTTTTATCTCTACAATTTTTAGGTTTTGTTGACGCCTTTAAGATCAAAATACGAGTAAGCAGATTGATAACGATAGTAATAAGAGACTCCCGAAAATTGAGTTCGAAAAAACTACGTCAAAAAAAGCCCGATATTTCTACATATCAGATCCTCTCTCATTTTCTGGATTTTTGAATTTTTGCAGCGTTCTTCACATTAATAGAAATAGAAACTAGAAAAGTGTATTTTATTTTTGGAAAAAAGCAACGTTTCAAAACAATTTCCTACATTTCTGCGCGAAATGCACCAAAAACCCTCTAAACTATTGTGTTTTAGCTCTTCAATATGGCATATTTAGAAAACTGTTGGAATCTTGGAATGCTTTCATATTTAGGGAGTCATCCAAATTAAATAGTTAGACCATACCTTGCTGGACAACAGTGTTCTAAAATAATTTGATAACTAAAGTTGTCATTTTAGCATTTATTAAAACTCATCTAAGTGTGTGACCCCCCCCCCCCCCCCCCTGATGAAAAGTCTGGATCCGCCCTTGGTAAATTTATTCTTAAGTTCAGTTGTAAAATTCAATTCAATAAATAAAGGTCAGAGCAATCTGCTCTGCAGAAAAAAATATTTTTTTTTTAAATTAAACTAGGACTTTGATTAACTTATATAAAACATTGACTTCCTGCTAATGAATTGTCTTTGGTACTACCTCAATTCTGGAAATTAAGCTTGTTCATGAATTTATTCATTTAAAAAATAGTACTGCCGTCCAAAAAGATTTTTTTACTGAAATTGGGCTCCGCTTGCAACTGCTTTAGAATAATAATGTAGGTACTTTTTTTATAACACATGCTCCCCGACGTTATAGCTACCAGTTTTAAATTTTTGAGTATCTTAACTATTAAAAACAACCCATCCCTATTGGAAATCCCCGTAGATATATCTCTGACACTACTTTTGAATGGGAAATGATGGCATTAAACAATTATTTATTATTGAAATGCAGTTTGGTTATGTAGATATATTTAAGAGTTTTAGAGATGTAACATTATCAGCCATATGGTTTAGTCAGATAAAATTTAAAAATAAACTTATTTGAGAAACTGAACACTTAGACATCGCAAGGCCCACAACACGTCACGGTTTCATCAATTTTCAAATGTTCAAATGAGCCTCAAATACTTTCTGATTCTTGTTTAAAATTTTTGTATTACAAGATTTGGATATGGAAGTAACTTAATTATTAATTTTATTCATATAAACGTACAACCAAAAACTTTAATATTCACGCATGCTTTTTATTATAGAACTTTAGATAGGTAGGTAGGTATAGGTACCAATTATCGACACAAAAAGACAAGAATGAACATAAAAACATTTAATTTGCAAACCTTCACTTTGTAAACATTTTCGTAAATAGCGTTACACCTCTTAAACGCATTTCTCTTCCGATTGTGGAGATTAATTTATAATATGAAGTAAATAAATGGAAAAAGGACTAACAAATAAAACAAACTGTTCACCGCAAGATAACCCCATTCACACAATACAAAACTACATAAAGTGACGGACCCTTTAGATTCAATTTTATTTACACCATGTTTATTTCAAATAAAGGGATGTTTCAATAATAGCAATCGTCCTGATTGGCTGCACCAGGACTTCTGGGGGTGTATACTGTTGAAAATAAGGGCGTGTTTGCATCATAATACGAGTATACGGTTTGAGAGAGCGTACTCAGAAAGCTAGAGATACCTTGCGTTGGTTGAACATACCAAGTTATCCAAGCACAAGAATGCCTTATCCCAAAACTCTGTCAAAACAATAAACACAATGTGAATGTAACTATTTATGAACCCTAGACGATCCTTGCTGAGCAAATTTTCTCTTTCCCTGTAGGTAGTCATTGTTTATTTCCCTAACGTATACTTTCGAGGAGAAAAAAAACTTAGAGGTACGAGCTTATATTCCTTTCAGTGATAAAATAAGAGTGTTTTGTTCTAATTTGTGTTCTTATTAATTCAAATGAATTTATTTGGTGTCAAAACTTCTACATCGAGTGACTATAACTACCCTTCTTAGCTTGAAATGTGTGTTGGTATAGATATTTATTTATGTGGCTTAGCGAAACAAAAAAATATAAATTTAGAAGTTGTGACTGTTTCTGATTAAACGATGTATAAATTCTGGATGAAATGGATGCAAATTCTATACATCTATGAATAAAAGAAATAATCCCTCCACCCCTCGATTTAATAATCCTATCAATTGTTAAATGCTTATAGATACCGATGTCAATCCCAACGGTTCTTTAGGATCAAAGTCTTACGTTGATGAAATATATTTGCTTTTATACATTTACATTAAGAAATAGACAGATAGTAACAATTTGAGTAAAATAAATGTAAGAACTTACAATCACAACGGCATGTTCAAATAGAGAGCCTATACAAAGTTAATATAAAAAATGCACCGCCCGATGCGGCACCTCGCCGCGCCGACGGCAATTGACAACATATGAACACAAATTTTTACTTTTTTGAAGCCTTAAATACGAAATTCGGACTCAAAATTATTGAAAAAAAAGAGGCTGAGATGCGACCCACACTGATAACTTCCCATCCCGTCCCGTCTGTCGATTTGTCTTGCTTTAAAGTTTGTAGCTTTTCGTGTTGTGTTAAAAAAGTTGTCAGTTGAATTATTCTTAAAAATTTCAAAATTACCAACAATATTTTGCATAAATGAAAAAGTTTTATTTCAAAATCTAGTTTTGTTACCGAGATTTTTAGTCGAAAACCAATTTTTACCAATTTTAGTAGCATTTCTTAAAAGTTTTTATTTCTTATATAAACAAATACAAATTGGATGAATGAAATTAATTTGAGAGATATCGAGAACCGAACATAAATTTTTTGCGTACTATTTTTGTAGATTTTATTTTTTTATGAAAAAACGGACTGTTGGATTCTTATAAAAAAAATGATTGAATATCGAAAACAATATTTTCTGTGAGATAAAATAAGTTTGAAGCCAATATTTTTAATTTTTGAAAAGCTATTTAAGTCGAAAGTAAATTTTTACCAAGTTTTAGTATTGTTTTTTTTAGGTTTTTATTTTTTGTAAAAAAAACTGTGAATTCGATTTTCTCAAAATTTTACTAAGTGTTGACAACAATATTTTTTTTTTTAAAATAAAATTAGTTTTAAGCCAATATCTCAAAGTTTTGAAAAGATATTTGAGTCGAAAATCAATTTTTACCAACTTTTATTATTTTTTTTTATGTTTTTATTTTTGGTAAAAAAAACTGTGAATTCGATTTTCTCAAAATTTTACTAAATGTTGACAACAATATTTTTTTTAAAAAATAAAATTAGTTTTAAGCCAATATCTCAAATTTTTGAAAAGATATTTGAGTCGAAAATCAAATTTTACCAACTTTTGTTAATTTTATTTTTAGGTTTTTAATTTTTTGTAAAAAACTGTCATTTCGATTTTCCTCAAAATTTTACCAGATGTTGAAAGCGTTATTTTTCTTTACACAAAATTTGTTTGAAGATAAAATCATTTTTTGTGTGTATAATTTTCGAGGCGACAAATATTTTGTTTCAGTTTTATTGATTTATAAAAAAAAATGTTAATTGGAATTTTTTCCAAAAATTAATTTGTTTGGTATCACGTTACAATATATAATATAAAATTTAATTCAAGTCTCTAGCGTTATTAGTTCGTGAGATATTTAGGGTTAACCAAAATGTTCAACCTTTTTTCAAATGTCTATGGTAAAAAAAACCACTCACTCAATTTTCTTGAGAGCCCTTTCTGCATCTTTCAGTATTATTATCTGTATAACAAAATTTATTTGAAGTCGATATCTCTACTGATTCTTGAGCGACCGTACGGACGTACGAACGTACTTTTCTTACACACTCACGCACAGACATCTCTCTAAGAATCTTTTATTTCGACTCTAGGGACCTTGAAACGTCGAGAAATGTCAAAATTTTCAATTCGACAAATCGGACCGATTACAATAACTTCCTATGGGATGGGAAGTTAATAATTCTAGGCTTTTGGGAATACTTCTACCAATGACAGTGTATTTTTAGAGGTGTGGTTTTCAAGAAGAAATAAAAACGCATATTGTTTAATGTTATGGCCAAGAATTCAGCTGTACTGTAAAGATGAAAGTTTGCCATTATGTTTTAAAAAGAATTTCGGGCAAGTGTTCTCAGGGGCTGGCTCAAATAAATTGTAGCCGAGAGGCCAAATTTTCGACCACTTTTTGCAGCAATTAAACAATAACGCGCTGAATATTCGCTCCTAAGGCGTCAATCGTCTCGGGCTTATCTGCATATAAACTTCTTCATATACACAATCTAACAAAAAATTAAAATTAAATTACATTCTTTTTGAGGACACGCCACAGGCCCACGACGCAAGATAATGAGCTCACTTTATTCAATAAATCGATTGCTTCGTGGCATCGCGTAAACGAACTATTATATTTTTTATTTTTATTTAATTTTTAATATTTTATTATTAATAAATTTGGAAATGGTAAACCAAACTGAACGTAGTGACAGCTCTCAAAAAGGCTAACACCGAAAGAAGGTATTGACAGATTGAAAACCACACGTCTTAAAAAACAACCGTTATGTATTTATTAAAAAGATCAACATGAAATTTGCGTTTTATGTTTATTGTTACTCATTTCAGGATAATATTTTTTTCTAAAAAGGTTTGCTCTGATTACTGATAATGATTAAGAATAAAATCAAATGCCGCGAATTTATTTCGTTAGTACCTACTCGAGAATGTATTCGTATTCATCGGAAAAACTTAAAAGAAAAATCAAGAGTTGTACGCGTTTTAAAATTAAATTTAATATACAATTTAATTGTGTCCAATCTTGAATAGAAAAACTTGCGTAAAATATGTTTATGTACCTTTTTTCTTGTCAATCGAATTGAAGAGTTTTTTGTCAAAAATTGTTGACCATGTAAATTATCCATGTTAATAACGGTGCTATTTCTACAAGGCATATAGGTACACGTTTGAACAAAAAAATAAAATTTACTTAAGAACGCATTTACAGACAAATGTCGCTCAAATCTCATTTTGTAATTAATTGTATTGCCTAAAAGTTCTTTTTAGAACATTTTGTGAAAATTCTTCTTAGTTATTAAACAAAATGCTATACATTTTTTCAAGTTTTTTTTACAGTACCACTCTAAAACTCGGGTATTGAATAATACAAAATAATTATCCAAACATAAAAAAAATTAAAATCGACTCACCCAAAAATATAACCTTTTCGATTGCTTCTTTTCAAATCTATGAATTGAGCAAAAAAAAAAGTGTCTTAATATTTTTGTTTATAAATATATAAAATATACACCCACAACTTTTATAAAAGGACCTATAGTTTATAGTTTTCGTATAATTTGGATGGTTTCTGCATTTCACCCCTCTCATTCTCCTTGTTTGTTTGTTGCTCCAATACAAGTTTAGGTACTTTTTAAAAAGTGTTAAAGGAAGGTCCTAAGGAAGGTCCTAAGGACTAAGATATTCGGCAAAATTCATCTGTTTCGGAATTTTTTCGAAGCCGAAGACTAGACTAATCATTTCCTATATACACACATTTCCTATTTTCAATTTTGTTCATTATTTTGGCAAATGAGCAGGGAAATCAGGTTCTAATGAGATAAGTAATACCTGTGTTTTCAATGGCAGATACAGGGGTGGGGTCTCGACCCTCCCTGGGAGATTATGTTTTTTTGATTTTTTTTAGAAATTCTATTGAATTCAAAACTTTTCTTATATGACCCCCTTATATTCTTAATTATTTATTTTTATATATGAAAATCCAATTTGTATAAAACAACTAAAATCTTTGTGTTAACACAATTTAGAATTTTGAAAAACTTTAGTAATGCTTTAAATTATTTTAATAAGATATTTTCTAACAGAAAGATCAAATATTCAGGTTCTTAAAAAGTAACTTTGAATAAGAGATCACCAGTTTGATATTAAGTTGACTTTAAATTCCTGAAACTCGTCTTCTATTCCATCTTTTATAAATAAATAGTGTTAGGTTTTCTTAATGTGTTTTTTTTTCAAAATCGATTTTCTATTAGGTAATTACAAAAAATTGTAAGATCTTAAAAAATTAAAGAAATCTACTTTTTAAAGTAAGTTTTTATTTAATGTTTAGATTAAACTATTGTAATTAAGCTCTTAAATATGGCATACATAGAAAACTTTTGGTATCTTGGAATGCGTTATATGTAGGGAGTCGTCCAAATTAAATAGTTGACCATATCTTGCTGGACAACAGTGTTCTAAAATAATCTAATAATTAAAGATGTCACTTTAGGCTTTGAAATATATAAATGTAAGGTTAAGATACACCTTAAGTTATTTAAATTTTGTCAGCCTCCTTTACAGAACATTAAAGAACATTTTTAAGCGGTTTTCAAAAACTCGTCATTATGTTATGAAATTGAGCTCAAGGGTAAACTGACGAGCATTCTTGGAAGTTTGAGTATTACGTCGGAATTTTCTAAGGGGTGGAATGCAACTGACTAATTTGACAGAACAATGTTTGAAAAAATATCGCTAAAACAACAAAAGACATGAAACATTGCGGAGGTGTTCTAGCGATGTAAAGATTCTGCTATAGTTATATCGCCTATCATTTTCAAAGAAAGAGTGAACAATTTCTTGTACCGTGTCGCAGGAATCCTAAGCACCCAGTAGCATTTTTGGCAATGAATCTAGAAACCAATATAAACAACCGAGGATACTTTCGTCAGCGAAACAGTTAAATGGATTAGAAGTGGCAGACAAAAGATCGTTTTTGAATATAAGAGAGAGATTTGGAGACGAAACGGAGCCCTGGGGAACACCAGCATGTATTTTATAAATTTCAGACTAAAAACCATCCAAGTATTGAAGGGTTAGAAAGTTAGTTTCTAATCCAACGAAGAAGAGACAAGAGAGCTTGGTGCCCAACCTCATAAACGTTCTTTATGGAATTATGTAATAAAATGATTTTCTTTAGAGGACCCATTTTTCTAACAATTGGTCGCGGTGTATGCTACTGAAATAATCTGGGATCTTAAATGACAAGATACAATAATTTTGAAAACTTCTTTTAAAAGCCTAGTATCTAACTAATATCGCACTTATTCAACTAAAATGCTTTCATTTTTCTTTCGACATGCTTTCATATTGACACACGTCTACTCAATTTAATTTTCCATTTATTTACACGTCTGAAATATCTCGACAGAAAATATCTTAAGACTAAGCTATTGATTGCACATATTTCAAAGTTGAAAAATAGCAGGTGCAAGTTTTCGAGGCCACTAATAAAAGGGGCCTCTTAAAAACATTAACCTTCTATTTTAAACGTCGCGTCGCAACAATTGTGATATTTAAGTTTTCGACTTAAATAGTACCAAAACATAATATGACCAAACTCAAATATATGTATATTAGGTGTAGATTCCTTATGTTAGTAAATATCTATGGAGCCGGTTTTTTGTTTCAAAACATAAAGTTCCTAAAACTTTAGTAATATTTTAACCTTTTCAGATATAATTTAAAATTGAACTTGATTTTTACCAAAACCAAATATCTTTAATACTCGTAGTATCTTAAATAAAATACATATGTATGTACATATTTAGACACTTTAATTTTTTAAGGTCTCTTAGGATGAGTCTTTCATATTCACGTCAAAAAACCTTTGAGCTTGAAAAGAATACAAAATTGAAGTTCTTACCTCATGCATTTCTAAAAATACGGAGTTTTATGAAATCTTGAATTATAAAAATAATTTTTTATTAGTTCAATAAGAATAAAGCATCTTACCTTTTTTCCTGGGCGTTTGACAATTCATCCGGATATGTTTTACATTGTATTCCTTCACTACAAGATATACATACAAGTCTAAGCACTAGAAACACAAAATGCACGAACAACATTTACTTGTTATGGTTATCAACATATATCTTAATTTTAAATAATTTTTGCAAAACTTAAACTAGTATGGGCGTATTAAACAATTTCCTCCGGAAAATTAAAATATATGAGAAAAAGTTATTTGACATTGAAATCTATTACTACTATGTATGTTTTTTTTGTATAAGAAAATTTAATTTGAAGTTTATTGAATATCACCTAACAAATCAAATACCTACACTTTGTGGAACAATTTGAACAAAACTCTGGTGGCGTTTCGATCTTACTTCAAAGTCTGTGATCTGGACTGCTTCCAAAAACATTACTATTTCTTGATTTCCTAATAAATACTTTTAGTCTTATGTAGCCTTAACTATTATTAAAACTAAACAAGGACCTACAGACCTCTTGAATTCATCAAAATACTGTTAACTTCTTTTGTTCTTAATAAAATGTTCAGCTTTAATTTGGACATGAACTTGAGGTAATGGCTTACAATTCATTAAAATTTGATTCAATGTTACAGGGGAAATAGCTATTTTGTTTTCAAAGGATTCTAAGATATCTTGATTATAGACTTAAGATAAATACACTCTTGGAGCATTGTTATAAATTAGTCTTTTAAGCTTTTGAATAAGTAACACAGACTTCTAATAATACCTATGCATTACAAAAAACTTACTTTTACTATATATGGAATTTAATTTCTTAAATCAACAATTTTCAATAGAAACACAAGATATTGATTTTTGAGCATTTCTATGGCTTTTTTACGTCTTCATAATGAACTCATTGATTTTCACTTTCATGTCAGTGTTAGTTTTTATTCGAATAGCCAGGTAGATAGGCATACAAGTTATAAAATAAAATCATGGTGTAAAGACGAAAATCCAAGTATCAAGCTGAATCAATTCTATTTCACTATTGGCATTATAAACGTCAATATCCTTATGAGCAAAAATAATATTATTATTCTGATTGAACAATAATTGTATTTTTTTTTAGAAAAGAATTGCTGGCCAAAAATCAATATTTTTTCTGGTTTTCTTTGCACTTGGACGGAAAATGAAAACCTTAAGCTTAAAGTCCAATTAGTTTCGAAACAGTTGCTGGCGCGTACATACGTTTGTAAAGTGAGTTGTTTGTTGTGAAACTTTATAAAAAAAAAAAACGAAAAAAAACTTCCTACCTGTTAAAAAATAATAATGGTTTTATAAATTATTAAAAAAAGAAAAGTTAAAAAGTAAATATGGTTCAACAACCTTTTGATAGTAATGGTAAGATTAACAATCATTAAAGAATTATGTGTGTTAATTGTTTAGTTATATAAAATTGTATACATATGTGCTTAAATTTCAAAGGGATAAGGGCCAATTCAGGTTTTTATAGAATTGTGAAATATGCATACAATATGATATATGTACATTGTACATACATAGGTGGACTTTAAGTCAAATGTAATATGTTAAATATTTAGCGACGTTTCGAACATGATTATGCTCATCATCAGGTAGAATTTGTCTAAAAAATTAAAATTTAAATCAATATTCTAAAAAATGTTTTATACTGATTTTTAAACTATAAAAATGCAAAGAAAAATATTTACTGACACTATAAACTTTTAAGGTAGAGAATGTATCGAATTTTTAAATACAAACTCTTTGTCGTACAATACTTTTAAGGACAGCTGGAATGCGACCCACACTGCTAACTTCCTATTCGTGTCCGTCTGTTAATTGAATATTTCAAAAAGCTGTACAAAATGTTAATAACAGAATTTTGTGTAAGATCAAAGAAGTATGAAGTGAAAATCTTTTTTTGTTTTCTAGTTGCTAGAGTAAAAAATCAATTTTCACAAATTTTTAGCAAACATTTTTTGGTAAGTTTTTATTTTTTGCAAAGATATTTGGGGCCAACCAGTTTTTTCACTCTTTTTTTAATTACTATAGTAAAAAAAAACACAAACTCAGTTTTTTGAAAAGTTAATTTTTTTAAATCGATATCTCCATTGGTTCTTGAGATATGAAGTAAAAAGGTTTTCTGAATGCACCAGACGCACATACTGACATCTCCCTAAAAATTAAGATTCTAAAGACCTAGAAATTAAAAAAAAATATCAAAACTTAAACAATTACAATTATTTTGGCCAAATAACGAACAAAAATAATGAAAGATTTATTATAGTGAATGAAACAATATTTGGCTTTGAATCAATCAATGTTTTCACAATCCATACTCACAACTCACATGATTTGTCAAATTAACTCACTGCTTCATGTAGTTTGTTCTTGTACGGCCAATTTAAAAAAAGAAATATTTTTTTGATTGTAATATGTAGTTCGTAACAAATTCATTTAATTCTAGGTGTCATGTATAAAGTCTGTTGTTCTTAACATATTCTAATCAAATATAAACATATTTTCAGTTGTTTGTATTAATTGTAATTAAAAGTATACTACCCGTTAGTGCGTAAAAAAAACATCTGGCCAACACTGGATTTAAAACGTTCAAGGTGCTTGCTCTCTCTAAGCAGATCGCATATAAGCTCGATAATAGGTGTCATAAACGGACACTGTCTAATAGGAAAGCACGCCACGAGATTAGGCGTATTCTCAAATGATTTCTGCAGAAGCTGTATGGACGAGGAAGAGGAAGAAACAATTCTTCATCTTCTCTGCACATGCCCTGCTCTGGCTCGAAAACGCAAGAATTACCTAGGAGAATTCTTCTTTAACGATCTAAACGATCTAAATCATATCGGCATAATCAGCCTCTCACGTTTCGTAAGAAACTCAAACTGGTTCCCTTGAGCTTAGGAAGTAACCTCAAGATTCATGTGGTATCACAATGGGCCATTAAACTGGCCTAAGTGTGTCCGTTTCCATCTTGGACAGCCACTATAACCTAACCTAACCTAACCCGTTAGTGCGTAGGACTGTCATGAAAGAGGTCTTGGGTTCAATCTCTGCCTGAAAGTTTTTTCACGGGTACTTCTTCTTGGAAGGAATTGACAAATCCTTCACAAATTATTTTTCAAATTAGCCCTTCGGATTCGGCATACACACTTTAGGTACCCTCCATCCCTGACATGACTCACACACAGGAATTGTTTTGAGTTGTAAGTTACTATAGGTCCAGCTTCTCTACGGACTGTTGCATCACCTCACTTATTTATTTTTGTAATTAAAACAAAAACCGCGAGTAATGTTTTTTAAATGTTACCAGTTTTGTGCATTAGAACAAAGCGGAGAATAAAATATAATGGAAAAAAATAATTCTATTCGCATCTGAGATTATTGAGACATATATGTATGTATTTTAAAGACTCAAGTTTGATAAAGTTTGATTAAAAAAAAACTTTGAATAAGCTCATATTTGTACTGTTCTTGCATATACATATGTATGTATGTAATTGAACGTAAAAGGAATCTCCACAAAACTTTTCAAATGCGAAACAAATAATAAAATTATGTATGTATATATATGTATGTACATGAAATGACAGTTTTTAATTTTACGACTCTTATTGCTATTTTGCCGATAACTCCCACACATATACATATATTTCGTCTTATTTTTTGTATACGAAAACCTTAATTCAAAGTTAAGGTTACGCAAGTGTTGCCCTTTTTTTACAATTCTATTAAATATTCTTGAACAGAGTATCGTTAAATTAAAAACATAACATAACATAACATAACAATAAAAAACATAACATTTTCCTTGAACCTTTATAAAAATAGTTTAGTAAAATCATTTATGATGTATCTCTATCTCTATGTATACAAACAAAAGTGGTTTAATACAAGTATGTGTATATTCTTAGCAGTGTGATATTGAAACAAGTCTACATAAATAGTGACAGATATTTGCTATTAAATCATCACCGCAATTATTAAATGGCAAAGTTCTTGGAACTAAATAACGGATAAAATAGTTATACAAAACTTGCCAAATAAATCGAATAAGTTTTAGCTGAAAATCGTTCAATGGCAAATATTGTGCCTTTTTAAGAATTGCTTCAATATTACAATACTAAAAAAAACTGATATTTTTAACCTTCGTAAATTCAGAACGATTTCACTTTACAAAATTTAATATTAACAATACCAAATAAATACAAAGTGAGGGGATACCATGCCCTATAAATCGAAAACCGAAATTTTTTAAGGCTTACCTGTGTACAAAATTTCCAGATTCTACGATATGCCGGAAAATGCTTCATAATACTTGATGGTCAGTTCCGGTTCTTGCGATTTTTTAAGTGGATGTCATTGACTAGCTTAGTATTATATATGACAAACGTGAAGTTACTGACTTTATTCAGGGGTGTAATAACCCTGAATTTAAAAGGGCTACAGTACAGCCCGGGGGTCAAGGCTGCATTGTTTAGGTCAGTTTCCATTAATTGTAAGGTGTGTTCAAGGATCTGCAGAACAGGTTGAACGTTTTCTTTGCTTTCTGCCAAATACAGAAGACATGTTACAAGCAATTATGGACATTTTTAAATCATTAAGCATTGACATACAAAATTGTAAGGTTAATCTTATGAAATTTTGAATTAAAGCAAAATGTACTCAAACAGAGATTTTGAATTTTGCAATAAAATAAATTACAAAATATGTATATGTATGTATATATTCATATTTATTTTTATTTTACGGCAACAACAGAGCAATCGAAGTTTTTTAATTCATTTAAAAAAAAATGAATGGCATTAGAAATGTTGCACTTACTCTTTGGTCAACCCGTAACGATGCTTGTGCTCAAACAGAGATTTTGAATTTTGGGGTTCTATAGTCAAGCACTTTAATGTTGTATCAATACAAATTCAAGGTGTTGATATAGACTTTGAAACTGAACTGTATCCAGGCTCTACGAGGCCTTCATATCGTTTGTGAGTGAAAAACGGAGATGCTTTGATGTTTTATTAATTACAAAATTGAACAAAAAAGAATAGTGTCATGAAGGGCAGGATCTTTTTTGTGGTCGTGAAAATTTCAATATAAATACATTTATACAGCTGAAGAAAAACATCCTATGAAGCAAAAACAAATGGTTTTATTTTTGTATCTAAGCTTGATCACATAACAATTAAAAAAATTGCACTGGAAATATGAGTTTAAGGCACCTTAACAGTCGTTTAAGAGACAAAGTATTGAAGGAAGTATTTCCATATGTTGACAAATTCTAGAGCAGAACATTTTTTTCCATATTGAAACAAATAAAAATCTTTTTAAGGTTTCGCATACACCGATTTATTAAATACATATATAGAAGCTGAACTTACAAAAAAATGAACTTTGTTCTTAAGGGTGGCAAATCCTTAAATACGCCTCTGCCTTTAATTATTAAACTAAAAGGGGGTGAAAATCATCTGATTTTAGTAATCGTAGTGCCGGAATATGACCCCGGCATTACTATGATCCTTTCATAAGTCTTACTAATTTTTGAATTATGTTCTGGGTTTTGTTCACAAAATATGGAAAGTATAGGTTTTTCTAATAAGAAACTTTTTTATAATGAAAAAATACGAGCATTTTGTAAGTGCAATCAATGGATGTTTATTTAATTATAAAAACGTTAATAATGAAAATGAATATCGGCCAAACAGCCGAATTCTATCTTTAAGGACTTGGATCGATTGTTATTTAGCATTAAGAGATTTGATAACTTTGTGTGTCAACAAAATAAAAATATTTGTTTCAAGGTTTGAAGTTTCGTTAAAAGTTGCATTTTAATGTCTTAAATAAGGTATGAATAGTGAAGTTACGACGTAAGTTATAATAGTGTTATATTTAGATAGTAAGACGAAACCTGTGATAAGACATTTTTTTTTGACAAAAAAAAAGAAACACAAGACTTCTAAGCACAACCTATGATGATGAATAAGCACATTAAGAATATTTTCAAATTGCTTGTGGCAGTTTATTCAATTGTTGTATAAAATTCCAATGTAAGAATAATGAATCACTTATAAGAAATAATGGCAAACTAGAAAAGTATTATTTAATTAAAAGGTCAGTTATTAGTTTTTCAATTTTTCATCATTTGTTTATGTTTAATTATTAGTTTAGTAAAGATGTTTTTCTAGTTTAATTTTTGGTCAATTTTTTGTTCCACCGAAAATAAATCAATTTTTGAAGAAAATCTGAATTTACCCATGGAAAACCCCATTAGAAATTTCTACTTTCATTGCTTGAGAAATCTAAAAGTTACGAATCAGCTAAAACATTAGACATTGTAAGAATATAATAAAATCTGCCAACCGTTTTAACAGACATTGAAAGGTACATATTATGCATAGGGCTGAGATCTGTTTTTTTTCTAACTGTTGTTGGAATTCCTTAGCAAGTAAAGAACAGCTATAATTTTTCATTCGTTGTTTATTATGCCAGTTTAAAGTTATACAAAAATTATTGTTCCTGGAATGACTCTTACAAACTATAATAATTCTTAACAATGACACTTGAACAATTTTGTTGACATAACAACAATAGCTAACAATTGTTCAAAAGAGAACAGAACACTGACAAAAGTCAGTTTATTGGCAGCAATTGAATGCTCTGAAAATATTGTAACATCTGATAATCATCTGTACTTATCTTAAGATGAACCATAGACTTAATATTGCAGGCACGGAAGACGTAACTGATGAAGAATATTTTTGTTAGAAATTTAAGAAACTAAGAAGTTGATTTCAGAGTTGTCAAATTCCCAGTTAAACATTTTTTAAAAAAAATATCATTACTGGTTTGATCTTAAATCAAAAATAAATCAATTTATGTTGTCCCATGGATAGCAAAAATAGTGGAAATTTGTGTTTTGACATATTAAGAATAAATCGAATTATTTTACCAATGCAAAATCACATAATTTGACGATGACTCATAATAACGTTTTTGGCTCTGTCTTTATTGCCACGCAAAAGTATAAGTGTACATGTCAAAAAGTTAACGAATTAACAATATTGAAAATAATATACTATAATAAAACATACCACTCTAAATAAATTATTAATCTTTGTTTTAAATCTTAATTACAGCGCAAACTCACGTTGTAGTTTTAGACAAAACAGGCAAGAGATCTTTTGGAATATGTATCGTAAGAGGAGAGGTATGTTCATCTTGATTAGCACGCTTTATTCTATATTTAAAACAAAACATACTTAGGTAAAAGACTCGCCGAACTCCAAAACTTCTGGGATATTCATAAAAGGAATTGTCCCTCAAAGTCCAGCACATATATGTGGAAAATTAAAGGTTAATATAAGAGTATTCTGCTTTGCTTGTTTGCCTAAAATTGAACCTAATTTGTTTTGAAAATCATTCAAGGTTGGTGATAGAATACTGACCCTCAATCAGCAGGACGTCCGAAATGCAACCGAACAAAATGTCATTGATCTGATTAAAGATGCTGGCATGCAAATAAACCTAGAAGTGCAAACATTTGGCCATGTGAGTAGTTCTGTTTTTCTTCAATTTACAAAATTAAAATCAAACATAGCTGCTGATGACTTCTTTTAGAAACAAAATGAAGCGTCTGAAGTTCAGCTCAAACCAGTCAAACAAAAATCGATTGAAAATGGAATTGTGGAAAGAAAAGATACTATCAAAAAAGGTTCGAATTTTTTAAAAATATTTTTTAAGTCTGAAAGGAAAACGAGAATTGATTAATAATTAATATTCTTTATATTGAAAAGATAACAAGCAACCATCAAACAAGCCTCTTATGCCAAAGGATTTAATAAAAACATCAACAACAACGTCTTCTGCTGTAGTAGATGATGGTGATGATGAGGAGGATACTAGAGATATGACAGGACGTACGTTCTCTGAAGCTGGATACGAGGTAAAACGTAACAGATTATAATTAAAAAGAAACTTTAATATTATTCCACATACTGTGGTTTTTATGTCTTCTTTAAAAGATTGACCGAGCTTCTGCCGGCAACTGTAAGCTAAATAAAATCGAACAAGAAAAGGACAAGGAAACTCCTGATGAGTTTGGTTACACAATGGGTAGGTGATTAGCATTATTATTATTAGAATAAATTATGAACGGAAAGCTTAAAATGTTTATATCTATAATATCTTGACTTTATAATTATAATCCAACAGCAAAGATCAAGAAAAGATATTCAAATTTGAAGGATCTAAGGAGAATTGAAGTCACACGGCCACCAAACACAGATCTTGGCTTAGCATTGGCAGGTCACAGAGATCGTCAGAAAATGGCTTGTTTTGTTGCCGGTCTACATCCTCAGGGTCTGATGGCAAAATGTGACTTAAAGCCCGGTGATGAAATTCTTGAAGTAAACGGCACTGTCTTACAAAATCGATGCCATCTTAATGCTTCTGTTATATTTAAAAACATTCTTAACGAAAAATTGGTCTTTGTTTCGCATAGGTAATAAAAAATAAAGAATTTATGAATAAAAGAAATAAAAACAAAAATTAAAATAATTGTAATTATAATTAAGGAGGAAAGCTAACGACGAAGGAATATCAGTCAAACCATTTACTAGATTCCCTCCAATAGTAGATGAGGTAATACATTTATAAATAAATTACAATAAATATAAAATATATAATGAATTTTTTCCCCTTTCAGACAGAGTACTTATTTACTGCATATAAAAATGTCAAATCTGTCAAAATTCAAAAGGTCGGATGCCTGGGACTTATGATTATTGAAGGAAAGCACATAGAAGTTGGAAGAGGTATTTTCATATCTGATCTTAAGGAAGGCTCGAATGCTGTGGAGGTATAATTATTCGAGCATGATACAAGTATTTCTTTTTTTTAATCAATGTCAAATTAAGCTAGGCTGGACTTAAAGTTGGTGATCTTGTATTAGCAGTTAATAAAGACGTTTTAGTCGAATCAACTTATGATGAGGTACAAAAAAATTCAAATTAAAATTTCCTATATGTAACATTATTGATGATTTTACAAGGCCGCTGCAATTCTAAAACGGGTCGAAGGTATCGTTACTATGGTGATATGCAGTCTGAAGACTGAAGAACAAATTATGAAAGAAAGAGCTGAAGAAGAGAAAAAGAAACAAGGTTATTTTTCTTAGATATTTATTTTTATTTTAACCAACGTATATAAACAATAATTTTTATCGCCAGCTGCTGAAAAGAAAGAGCCTGAGAAGCCTGTCGATCCATCTGTAGCCGAAATAACTACGAACAAGAAGGTTTTGATTGAAATCAATGTTCAGAAAAAACCTTTAGGTGTTATAGTAACTGGTGGCAAGAATAACTATGTTAAAGTAAGTTTTTATTTTATAAGTTTAAATTCGTGTAATTCGTGTTTAAATTCGTGTAATTACATAAACCAACATCACCAATTCTTTTTCTATGGTTCTGATGTCCTCAGTTAAAAACCGACTTCAAAATGAATCTATCACGTCCAGTGTTTGGGATACAACCTTTTGTAATTCGACAAAAAAACTTATATGATGTTTTTTGAAGTGTTTTTAAATCATGAAGTAGTTTTTCAATAAAATTCAAAATTCAAATTTTTCAAAAATTCCTCACCCTCATCAGTTGTAAGTCTTCACCTGCTCTTAATAAACCTTATATATGTAAGAATGAAAAAGCATTAATGCTAAAACAGTTCTTAACATACAAACGAGCAAAACAGTATGTAAGCATTCGTAGTCATAAGGTTATATACATAAAGTTTTTAAAATGTAAAATGCATTCAAGGTGTTCTAAGACTTCAGAAGAAGTCAAATGAAGATCCATAAGTCATCTCAAAACTAGAGGAATATAATGTATGTTAAAATTCCTTTTGCCTTTTAACGCAAGCAAATCAAAAACATTCCAATAGTTGTGAAGTTTTAAAGTTAAGAATTTCACTAAACTCAAGAAAAGCTTTTAATATCGGGTGATTTTTTTGAGGTTAGGATTTTCATGCATTAGTATTTGACAGATCACGCGGGATTTCAGACATGGTGTCAAAGAGAAAGATGCTCAGTATGCTTTGACATTTCATCATGAATAGACTTACTAACGAGCAACGCTTGCAAATCATTGAATTTTATTACCAAAATCAGTGTTCGGTTCGAAATGTGTTTCGCGCTTTACGCAAATTTTATGCGTTTTTTTTTTTTTTAAAAGTTCTCAAGCTCTTAAAAAATCACCCATTATGTATTTATTGTCCTCCATTGAAAAGAGGACATTGTTTAATATAATGGGTGATACGTACATATTATGTACATATGTAATTACCTCGTATTGTAGCTTCTTTTAAAAAATAGACTAAATCCTGAACCATCAGCTTAATCTTTTTTGACTGAAGATTGCGCGCTTCACAAAAACTTTTAAGAATTCTCTTTCACTCCATGCAGCATGGTTTTGAGAGCGTTGGTTATTAACTTATTGAGTTCGGAAACGAATTTTTCGTTCAAGTTAACACTTTTTCTATTAAATATTTAAATATTTTGAAAAATATGCTTCATTTCTTATCAGGCTGTTTTGATTTTATCTAGAAGTGTTTTCAGGATCACAAAAATTTCGTATTGCAAAAAAATTCAAAAAGTTGCAGTTGTCAAAGAGCAATATGGGTTTCCAATCCGTGTTTGATGAAATTTAAATTTTGATGATTTGTGAATAGATTATTTAAACATACATTTAGGTCACTTTTCCAAAATACATTTTTTTACATTTTTATTTCTACTTAAGATGTTTTGAGCAGAGTTTTTATTTTCCTTTGATTTTTTTTCTTTAAAGACTGGATGCAACATAACACACATTTATCCTGAAGGAGTTGTGGCTCAAGACAAACGACTTCAACTTTTCGATCAAATAATTGCCTTCAATGGAACTCCAGTCAATTGCGCAGAAATGACAACATTGAAAGTTCATCAACTTTTCCATCTGGCATATGAGAAGGTATGTATAAGTTGATGTCTTTAAGAAAAAAAACGTATGCTAAAGTGAAGCTTAAGGTAAGTACAAAGTGCCATATTTTTAAAGCTTTATAAAGATACTCTATAACATTTTTCGAAGGAGGTTGGACAAAGAAAGCTAGTAAAAAAACAATAACAATATTTTTAATAAAAATGATTTAAAATCATGACAATCATGAACAATAAATATAAACCAGCGAACCAGGAAAATATGCGTCAAGACAAGGTGTAATGGTCATCTTCTGATGAGCCCAACCATTACACCGGGGCAAAACGCATATATGAACACTTGCTGGTTTATATTTATTTTTCATGATTTTCATGATTTTAAATCATTTTTATTGAAAATAAACAGTGTTCAGGAAAAAACTGTTGACTGTTGACAGTCAAATATTTCTTTTTCAATAACAATATAAAAATTGAGCAATTGTGAAATTGAACTGCAGAGAAAGTTTCGATATGTCTTTCTGAAAATATGCTAATATATTTGTCAATTAAAAGTATGTCAACCTACTTGGTGACTACCAACACAACCATTTATAATTATTACAGGCAGTTCCTTGCACAAAATGGGTCCATTTCATAATTATAATTCTTAAACTTTTACAGAACCATTATTCATTTAGACTTATTGTTATTGGTTTTTAAATTTTATTAATTTTTGATTTTTTTCATAGAATTAATAAATTTTTGAAATATAAACAATTGTGAAAAAACTATATCAAGAACTATTTCTCTTAATTAAGAATTTGTCTTAAAACTTACATTTTTATAAATAATATTAACATTTTTAAGGCAACACTTTTGGTATGGAGAAACGATCCTCCCGAATTAGAAACACTTAATATCGAATTTGCGAAGAAACCTGGTAAAGATTTGGGTTTATCACTTGCACCAAATGAGAAAGGTGCCACAATTGTTGAAATCGTAAGTTTTTAGAAAATGTAATTGTTTGATAGACTTTTCAAGTGTGTTTTCCTTTCCTTTTAGACTTCAGCTGGATATGCTGACATAGACAACAAACTTCAACGGGGTGACATTATATCTAAATTTAATGGAGATTCCCTGGAAAATGCTTCGTTTGCTGAATGCTATGCTTTGTTTAAGGGTGCAAATGGAAAAATAAGCTTAGAAGTTCTGAGACCTAAGCCAACGACAAGGGAGAAGTAAAAAAAAACACTGTATAAGCACCTTGTTTTTGTTTTTAATTAAATAAAGTAATAAAATACCATTTTAAAAATTAAACAGCAATTATAATTTAAAACAATTAGTTTCATTAAAAACAAAAAGAATACAATTATTCGAAAAAGGAATAGCAATGATTATACGAGGTGTATTTAAAATGGTGATCTTTTATGTTCAAATAGTGCAAAATCTCTTTTGTGAACATAATATAATTATTTAAGACACAAAATTTATTGAACTCATTTTAACAGCAACCTCTTCCCAATAACTATACTCATGTGCCACTGAAGGTGAGAATTGCCACTGAAGGTGAGAATTGGCTTCGTTAACTTTTTTTAAACTTAAATTAATCATTCCTATCACGAATTCTATTTTAATTGAAAACTTTCAAGAATTCCGAAAAAAACTATCGTCAAATACGATCGTAGTGGAAAATTTCATAAAATTTTTGTTTCGCAATTCGTGAAAGTTTACGATTATAATGGATTTCGTGGTAAGGCTGAATATGCCTGAAACTGCTAAGTTCCAAAGCTTCAACCCTTCATTTTTTTAATTTAATTTCAATTAACACAAATTAATATCAAAATGAGTTTGGAAGGTGACGAAGCATATTTTTGGTTAGAGGCTAGGTTAGCAACCAAAATGGACGTTTATAAAATGACACAAACCCACGAAAGGTTTATCAGGTGATACCTTACCTACCTACCATGTGAAGCGGTCACCATCAACATCAGTGATATGTAAGGGTAAGGTTATCTTTTGCAGGGGAAATGTGAGCTTGTCACCATAGGTTAAGCGATTTGACCGCGGATTCTTTAAAGTCGCCCGTACATATAAACAAACAACTTAAAAACTAAAAAAAAACTGTAAGTGTTCAAAATTATTCCGGTAAAAGCAAATTATTACAAAAAGCATGATAATATGTCATCTATAATTTAAAGTTTAAGTTGCTGCGCATAGCTACGACACCCATACATTTTTTTTCCGAACTTGCTCCCAACAACAGAAAAAAGTTGAAATCTTTCACTTTATTTCCATTTAAAATCCCAATAGACAAGCTTTTTGAAAACAGTTTTATTCTACGACCTTAAGAACTTTATATTACCTACAATTGGAGCTTGAAACCGTTTCAACAGTTTCCAAAATGCAGTTTTTCCAAAATTTGTTGAAATAAATTTTTTCTTACAATAAATCGATGGTTTTATAGTGTTGTATATAGTTTATAGAGTACTATAGCACTGTATGTGGGTGGAAACAAGTAAAAAAAGACTCATGTTCGAGGTCTGTATCTGCCGTACCACGGAAGCTGGAATAAGTTATATCATAAAGCATTATGGGTAGCGAAGCGAACTTAAAAACTTGCGAATTCGATAACTTTATATTATGAGTATCGATGCGCTTAATTAAATTCGCTTCAAATGTCAAAACATTATCGAACTTGGTTATCGACAAATTATCATTAGCGAATGTTCGCTAATTTAACGGCATTAAATTCTATCGAATCAAAATATTCAGTGGAAAACACATATTATGTTTGTTAGCAAAAAAATCTTACTATCATTGCGTGCAAGCAGAAAAAACCCTTACGATTTAAGTACTGGTGTTGCAACTGATCAGGAGCAATAATACCAATGGGTTCCGTCCACACATCCCACTATCGCCGGTAATCTAGACCTTCTGTAAAAGTAGATTCTTTCTTTCTTTGTTTCTAATACCCGAAGAACTTCGTTCAAAATGATTGAAACTGTTGGTTGGGAAAGTCTCAAATCAAAATCATTTCCAACACAGAAACCTTAATGCACAAGCCAACTTTTTGATAGGAGTTGTACAGGTGCTGGTTGATTTTATTGTTTCATTTTCATTGTGGACATACATACATAAAAGCATCTTTATTGAGACACTTGGCTCATATACTGAGGGCATAATCTTTCATAATTGTACTAAATTTATTAAGATTTTTTTCAGTGTTCTATACTCTTATTAGTGTTTATAAATAATCCAAGTTATCGAAAAACTATACAATATTGAAAAATCGACGGATCTTTTAAATATAATTGTACATAATATTGTTTACAAGCCTTTGAAGTATTTGTCAAATCAGGTGAACGGAGTAATATTTTACCAGTATAAAGTCAACATGACATGAGAATTGGGTCATTCTCATCGTAGCTTTTCTAGAATCGAGTCGTTGTTATTGAAATACGACCTAGACATTTTCAACAGCCCTTTTGACTGGAAATTATTATAAAGGCCCTTCTAGGTCCTTTCATACATAAAAATATGTCAGTAATTATACCGTTTTTGATCCGTTTTTTTTCTTGCTGTGGAAGCCAAAAATATGCCACTCTACTCTACTACGTTTGCGTTTTTTGAGTAAGAGCAGGGCACGTACAGAGGAGGTGAAGAACTGTTTCCTTTGACACCGATTATCGAGCTTATATGCGATCTGCTCAGAGATAACAAGCACCTTGAGCGCTATAAATCTAGTGTAGGTCAGATGTTTTTTTTGACCTAACGTGGTGATGTTATTCCTCCTGGGGTGGAATCATGTAAGGTGATTTGTGACTGTCACATTTGTGACAATCAAATGTGATCAAAAGAATTTATTCGTCTGTGTAATGTGATCACTAAAATATTTCTTAAATTTGGTATCACTTTAGAAGAAAAACTTTGACATTTGATTTATTTTTAATCTGCCGGCAAATTGGTTTGTGTTTTGTATCTTCTAGACGTTGTGTGTTCCTAAAGTGGAATTAATTTCAACAAAAATGTAAGAAAACATTTATGTACATTACTGTTTACTAGACTGTAATTGTTAAAAAATATAAAATTTTTATCCACAAATCAATTTCAAATTCAATTTCTGACTAACTATATGGAAAAATATCCCGATTTGGCCAAATCCTTTTCGGGAAACAGTATAAATTCAAGAGATTCGCAGCGAATCCAGTGGGAGAAGCTCACTCGAATGTTAACGAGAATGGGCCTTCTACACAATCAATAGCAGAGTGGAAAAGGGTAGGTATTTATATTTAATTAATTGGTGTCCTCTCATTGTTTATATTGCACAGATTTTGACCATTCGAAAATACAACGCAAAAAAAAAATGAATTACAAATAAAAAATCAATCGCACAAACGGGAGGAGGACCTTTTACAGAAAAAGCGTTGGACAGTGTAGACGAGGTAATAATCCAAGCATGTGTTATCGAAGCAGCAGTTGAGGGAACGTGTGGAGTATCCAGTTTTGGATGCAATGAACATGGTGAGTTTTCAGAATTAATTAGTTTCAGTGTTAATTTATGATTTTTTTTATTTGCAGAGTTAAATAATGTTCTAACAGAACTCCTTTCCGAGCCAGTGGATGTGGCATTGGAACCAACGCCGATCCCAGCGTCTACTTCCAAACGCAACAAGCCACCAAAAATAGTCGAGGAGAATACGCTTCTAGCCAAAAGCAACTGGAAGGAACTCCAGCAAAAATTTATTGATTTGCAAATCAAAAAGCTGGAAGACATCGATAAAACTTTGCAAACAGTCAACACTTCAATAATTGAATTGAAAGGTTGTGTAAAGTTGCTATGCTAGGAAAAGCAAAAGGAAAGAGAGTGTACAAATGCACTGAAAAAAGAAGAACTTCTAAAAAGAATGGAGTTGGAGCTGGCCAAAGCAGTCAATGAGATCCGAGTCTGGGAGTTAAACAAGAAATGAGCCGGCACAATTTTATTTTAATAATTACTAACCTATGTGTTCAAAATAGATAAATATATATTTCATATAAACATACATACAGTGGGGAGCAGAAATGAGTACATGTTTTTGCTTTTTGTAGTTAGTACTGCATAATAATAGAAAAAAACAAAGGAAGTGGAAAATTTTGTGTTGCCATTTATTTTATTTTGAATTCTTAACAAAGCGGGTTATAATACAAAACAGAACACAAATAAATTCTAAGCAAAACGCGAATAAAACAAAACCAACTCCTATGTACTCAATTTTGCACCTGTGAGTTTTTCGATAATTTTCAGCAAAAACATCAAAATTTAAAGTTAGATTTGGTTTCTTTGTGACTTAAAGTTTTTGATGTGTTTTATTGCGTAAGGCGAGAATTCTTTACAATAAAAAAAGTAAATTTACACAATAATTTCACAGCTATTTAAAATAATGAGAAAACTTACACTGCAAACTGAGGATAGTATTATAGTCATGACGGAGAATGGCTCTGCAACGAGAATGATAGCTAAGCAGCTTAATATAAGCCGATCAGTAGTAATTTGAGTTCAGAAAAGACGAGCTATTGCTTCAAGAGCACAAGTCAGAGGCCGTACAAAAATACCAACGGATGCGGACTCACGGCTCTTGATAATACAAATGAAAAGACACTAGGTTTTAACACCAAAGAATGCTTCTATAGCAATTAATAAGCCCGTTAGCCGATGGACGGCAAGAAGAGCCCTCTATGATATTGGCTACATCTCAGCGGTAAAAAAACAAAAACCTGCATTGTCTGTAAAAAATGTAAAGGCACGGTTAAAATAACCAGAGAACATAACAATTGTGCAACAGATCACTGGAAGCGTGTGGTGTAGTCAGACGAATCAAAATTTAACCGGTAGCAGTCCGACGGCAAACAATATTGCTGGCGATGTCCTGAGGAGACCATCCAAAGGCACCATGTCAAAGAACAGTAAAGCACGGTGGGTGGAGCATTATGGTATGGGGTTGCTTCACATGGTGCCACATTGGAACACTACAAAAAATAGATGGAATTAAGAGAAAGGGAGATTATTAAAACTTTCTGCGGACTTATCTTCCAGATTTTGTAAATATCTGCCCTTACCCTGAAGAGTAAGTAATATTTCAACAGGACGAATAGCCTAAGCACACGTCCAAAATCGTGAAGAAATGGCTAAATCAACAAAATTTTCAACTAATGCATTGGTCTGCACAAAGTCTGAACCTCAATCCCATTGAGAATATGCGGTCAATTGTGAAAAGTCGGTTAGGAAAATACAGATCGACTCCAACGAACCTGAACGAGCTTTTGCAGCGTGTTCATCAAGAATGGCAGAGTATTCCAAAAGAAATTATAGAGAATTTAGTGAAAAGTATTCCAAAACGTATTAAAAGTGTTCTACGTAATAAAGGCCTATGGACGAAGTACTAAGAAGAACCTTTATTCCTCTTTTCTTAAAAGTGCAAAATTGAGTACATGCGAGTTGTTTTAACTTTTTGGTTTGTTTTTCTAGAAATTATTGTTTTCCGTTTTTTCTTACAAACCATTTGTTTAGGTATTGAACATGAAATATAGGAAACACAAACATTTTTAATTTCTTTTGTTGTTTTTATTCTTATGCAGCAATAAGTGCACGAAGTTAAACATGTACTCATTTGTGCTTCCCACTGTATGTATATATTTATTATAAGATTCAAATCCATGCTGTGAATTTGTGATGCTTTTGTTTTAATAAAGTTTTTTTTGTTGATTTTGTTTATATTCTTTTAATAAAAAATATATGTATTATTATGTATACATTTACATTTATTTTGTTTCTTTTCTTCAAAGTCTTGGAAGATTTGCCCATAGGTCATCCCTGATTCTGTTTCTGGTTCTTGCTCCTTCATTCCTTGCACTTTCAGCTTGCTGGTTATTTGAATTTTCAGATGGTGATGCTGTTAATACTGCTTCTGGCAGTGGAACTGTATGCTTGCAGCATATTTTGTGAAAAGCAGCACAGACATTTGCAATCTGCTGTGCTGATTTCTTGGGGAATATCTTTCTTTCTTCTAAGATAAGGCCAGAAAACATTAATTTTGACTAGACACAACAGACAATAAAAAAAAATAAAGTCAATTTCATATGAAAGTGACACCTAAATAGCTGTCACGGGAAATAATCACAAAATTGTGATTGTCACAGATGACTATCACCTTACACAGACCGAATTTGTTGATTGTGACTGTCAACTATCACAAATCACCTTACATGATTCCACCCCTGATGTTTGCCCTCTTGATAGCGTCTTGTAATGGGTGATTTTTTTGAGGTTAGGATTTTCATGCATTAGTATTTGACAGATCACGCGGGATTTCAGACATGGTGTCAAAGAGAAAGATGCTCAGTATGCTTTGACATTTCATCATGAATAGACTTACTAACGAGCAACGCTTGCAAATCATTGAATTTTATTACCAAAATCAGTGTTCGGTTCGAAATGTTCGAAAATGACAAATTTTGTTCAGCGATGAGGCTCATTTCTGGTTGAATGGCTACGTAAATAAGCAAAATTGCCGCATTTGGAGTGAAGAGCAACCAGAAGCCGTTCAAGAACTGCCCATGCATCCCGAAAAATGCACTGTTTGGTGTGGTTTGTACGCTGGTGGAATCATTGGACCGTATTTTTTCAAAGATGCTGTTGGACGCAACGTTACGGTGAATGGCGATCGCTATCGTTCAATGCTAACAAACTGTTTGTTGCCAAAAATGGAAGAACTGAACTTGGTTGACATGTGGTTTCAACAAGATGGCGCTACATGCCACACAGCTCGCGATTCTATGGCCATTTTGAGGGAAAACTTCGGAGAACAATTCATCTCAAGGAATGGACCGGTAAGTTGGCCACCAAGATCATGCGATTTGACGCCTTTAGACTATTTTTTGTGGGGCTACGTCAAGTCTAAAGTCTACACAAATAAGCCAGCAACTATTCCAGCTTTGGAAGACAACATTTCCGAAGAAATTCGGGCTATTCCGGCCGAAATGCTCGAAAAAGTTACCCAAAATTGGACTTTCCGAATGGACCACCTAAGACGCAGCCGCGGTCAACATTTAAACGAAATTATCTTCAAAAAGTAAATGTCATGGACCAATCTAACGTTTCAAATAAAGAATCGATGAGATTTTGCAAATTTTATGCGTTTTTTTAAAAAAAAAAGTTTTCAAGCTCTTAAAAAATCACCCGATATTAGCAATATTTAACATGTAGCGAACGTTATGCCAGTATTAACCAAATGTGGTAGAATGGGTTGTTCTGTGCCATTTCTGGCGAGTTCATCTGCCTTACAATTTCCTGGAAGGTCTCTATGGCCCCGCACACAGCAAAGGTGAATATTAAACTGTTGTGCCATCTGTTTAGTTCAATACAAATCATACAACACCAATTTCATTGAGGCCAATAAATTAGAAAATCTGACGGTGCAATTGATATAATATACGGAATATCAACGTCACTGGGTCAACCAAAATGTATTGCTGACGCCAAACTAGATAATTGTATTTTGTTTTAGCTTTTCTTTTTGTTATAATTTACATACATAAGTATTTTATGTTGTAATATTGTTCTAGATATTAAAATATTGATAATGTCCTTAGATGAAACCGGTAAATTCCACCAAGAAAGCATGTCTGCCCCCTCATCTAGAAGCATAGAAGCACCAGAACCATCCAAAATAACGAGTGTCATTCGAAGACAGAGAGCAATCATGTGCTCTCTTGAGAGATTATTGGATGGAATATCAATGGATAATAATGAGCCACTACAATACCACGAAGTCAAGTTTCGATCTATTGAGCAACTGTGGCAGCAGATTGAATCCGCCAATCACACCATATGGGAGTTAAGTGATAACCCGACAGCAGAAGGCTATAAACATATAGACTTCATCAATATGGAGCAGAGGGTTCAACAAACATTTGTAAAGTTATCAATAAAAATACATCCACAAGGCAGTAGCAATTCTGAAATGGGCGTCGTCAAAAACAACTCACTACATCTACCCAAGGTTACCATTCCTGAATTTGATGGTGATTACCTGAAATATGGCGACAGTTTTTTGATCTATTTTCACAATCTATACCCAACATTCAAAAGATTTGGTACCTCAAAACACATCTAAGTGGAGAAGCTGAGAATTTAATTCGTCATCTATCGCTGACTGAAGACAACTACCGAACAGCATGGACCAGCCTTCAAGAAAGATACAACAACATCAGGATTCTCACTTCCACCCTCTTACAAAAGATAATTTGGCAACCCAACAGTACACAACCACAGCCATCAGCATCGGCCATCAAGAATCTACACGACACCACGCAACAGTGTTTGATGGCGTTAGGCAACATTGGTGTGAATACGGCAACTTGGGATCCTATTTTACTACATTTGCTTGTGAGCAAACTTGATCAAAGCACAAGAATTCTTTACGAGCAATCCGTTACTAAACCAAAGGAATCAGAATCAATAAAAGAATTTTTGACGTTCTTGGAAAGTCAGTTTCAGTCGTTGGAATCAATTGGACAGAAAAGAAAGGATTCAACTCCTCGAGCATGTGCATCTTTAATATCAAATCGTAAAGGAACTTGTAAGGTTTGTGTCAATATGGAACTCATCCTATATTTGCCTGCAAGCAAATCCTACAATTACAGACTCAAGAACGTGTTCAAATGGTGCAAAAACTTAAAAATTGCAATAATTGCCTAAAGATTGGCCTTGCTGCCAAAAATTGCATATCAAGAGGTTGCCTGAAATGCAGCCAAAAACACAACACGCTTCTCCATCTTGAGAGTCACAACAAGGGATATCAAAGTATGAAGCATGCAACTAACATAGAAGTGGACAATATAATACAAAGTCTCAAGCAAATGCAAGTTCATCAGTGACATTACCAGCATCGAAGAACCCAGAAGGGCATAAGTACATATTCCTGAGTACAGCCATCGTAGAGCTGATAACAAATAATGGACAAAGGTTTGAGTGCAGAGCTGTATTGTATTCCGGTTCACAAGTGAATCTCATAACAGAACGCCTGGTAAGGAAACTATTAGATGATGATCGACAGTTATGGACTGTTATAGTTTGTAGAAACAGAGTCCTGAGATTTGATAGCGGCTTGACTGAGATCTGAGAAAATACGGATATCAGATGTTGCTATCACGTTTTCTTTAAGCCAAGACAAGACTTCTTTATAGCCAAAAGCTCCGCCTGGAGCACACTACAATGATTGGGAAGGCGGAATCAGAGACTTAATTTCAATTGTTCAGAGTACGCACCTCCTTGTTTCTGACCCATGTGTATATAAAAGTGGACTGACTCGTCTTCCAGGGCCCTACTCTGTAATGCGTTTCGCAAATATTTTCGAAAACGAATATTTTGTATACTCTCATTTCTAATGCGGATAAGAAAGCTAGTACTTACGGAATGACAAATACGCAGTCGGATTTTTCGTACCTACCTGGCAATGGGTTTCCGAATGTCATTAGCGTTCGAAAACGGAAATTTTGTTTCTACACCAAGAGAGGTAACGGATTGCAATTTGAAGGTCATTTTTAAAGGACACAAAAGGAAAATTGTGTTAAGTTGTGTGAAATAGATAAAATGTAAGTAAGGAAATAATAATTTTATTCAAAATTTAAGCAAATAAAATTCATTACAGGGAATCATCAGCGAAAAATGTGCATACCAAACAAAACAAATTTTAAATTATGGTGGAATTCATGTGTGCTCATCATATTGTGTTCTACGTTCAACTCGTTCTTCTCTATTTTCTTTATCCATCCACAGCGCAACCGAATCCATTTTATTAACTTTTTATTGAATTTTATATTTCCTCCTTAAGCCTGGTACGCTGCTGATGCGAAACGAAGTTTCCCATACAAAAATGACATGACGAAATCATAAACGAAAAATTTCGCTGTGCTTTTCGTTTTTCAGTACGCTGCACAGTGGGACGACCCATAGCAATAAATAAAAAAATTAAATATTTTTGCGGGACTTTTGAGTGATTGATATGTTAATACATATATTTATACGTCATAAATGCATTTAAATTATTTTAATTTATCAACACGTGCAAAAGTTATAGGGCGTTAAACAGTGACAAATGGAATATTTTTCGCATGCAGTAAGAACGAGTGTTTTTTTTTATACAATTTAAATTCGTCTCTAATTCAATTGTGTTCATACTTAATTAAGATAAAATGGAAAATAAAAGTAATCAAGGTATGAGAAACCATATTCTGCAGTAAGAAATTATGTTTGTTTCGTAGTTTTAGTAATATCGTCTCTGAAGTGAAGGTCTTATTAGATTTTTGTGTTAAAATGTGAATTTCCTGTTGAAGTAGAATTTTCTAAAATACCCCAAAAAGCCCCCTTGAGATTTGTGCTGTTTTAGGTTGGTCTATGTGTGTATATTCTAAATCCGAAAGGAATTTTTGCGCAAATTTGCGTTTTTTTAATTATTGCCATTTTTGTAGGCTCAACTCCATCAATCAAAAATGGTGACTTGCCGCAAAGTTGGATCGAGAATGATAAGTCGACGAAATTAATAAACGTTGTTGCAAAAATTTGTGTATTACTGGGGTTAGAAGATCTAAATGAAGAACTAGAACTTAAAATTAAAAAAGTTTCTAAATATTTTTGCCTAAAATTGAGGCAAAGTGGGAAAATTGTCAAAGAAAACGTGATACGTTCATGGAAATTAATGAACGATGGCTTAGCCTTGATTTGCCTTTAAGTTCCAAATTGCGTAGTGTACAAGGTAGAACAATTACAAGCAAAGACATACCTTCAAAAAGTTTTGAAGAATGTAGCGAACGGACAAAAAAATGACGGGTTCTAGAACTTACATACATCGCAACACAGCACAGAGAAGCTTAACTATGCTGCTAAGATCTAGAGCCGATTCTCGTATTCTCCTCAAAGATCGGAAAAAACTTAAACCCTACAGCAAAGCCTAGCTTTGTACATTGACTTAGATTTGTCTAAGAGAAAGTACCCTCTTCTGCGTTCAGTTATCAACAGCATCCACAAAGATTGTTTACCAAGTTATTACAAACTAAAAAATCCTTCGCAAATGAACTTACCTTCTGTCAAAAATCGAACACCAAACCCAAAAAATTATAGATTTGGCCTCTTATCCTAACATTCCTGGATCAGGTTCTTCGGATTTTTACTGCAAATATCCTATAGACTGCCTTTTAAAACATGGCAAAGACAATAATTAGGGAAAGAAAAAAAGTTATTCAAGAAAACTTTTGGTCAAAAATGGGGTTATATGTCGACATTCCCAAACCAGGATATGGAACAAGCAACGATGAAAGTACGGCTCGACGCTTTTTTCAAATTCCGAACTGAGTTCCGAGATAACAGGGATAGAGAAGAAGCTCATTCGGAATTTCGGAATTATATTGAGGACCATTGCAACTGGTCGTGAAATTAATTTGAAAAGATTCGTGAAACTCTTGGAAGATACAAAAACCATGTACCCTTAAAAATACAGCTGGTTTTATATGCCTAGCAGCGTCCATAAGCTTCTGGTTCATGTTAAAGACATTATTTCTTTTTTCCATTTACCTATTGGTGTTCTTTCGGAAGAAGCATTAGAAGCTAGACACAAGGAAATCCGGAAGGCCGGCCTAGATCATAGTCGAAAGTGCTTTAGAACAAGTGCGATCACTGATTTTATTAATTAATCATTTATTAATTACTTTAGACCCACTCATTTCAAATTTACGTTCAAATAGCTCACATATGTATACCTAGAATCGATGCAGATATTGAGCAATATCTACTCAGCAATAACTTGGACGATAATGTGGGAGCGAAAGCGATTAGTTCATTAATTATTTCTATATTATCACTTCGATTTTATATATAGTAGTCACATTATATTTGAATTGTTTTTAATAACAAAATCGGTAGCTAAATTTAAAAATATAACTTGAAAAATATGAACAAGACTATGAAAATAAAGATTGAATTCTTAAAAAAAAAGTTTGCTGCTCAACTCTTTTTTGTCGAATTAATCTCTGCGGGGCACTTATCACTGGTTGTTGTATGTGTTTTTTAGTTCATAACGTAGATTTTCAATGCACTAGTTGATTACATGTATAATAACTAAGTTCGACCCATTTATACAAGAGATATTAATTTTGCCGTTTTGCCCATACATTCGTCCCACTGTGCGCTGCTGAACGACGAAATCTGTCATTTTAGTGGATAGCTGTACTAGATTTCGTAGTACAATTCTCCACTCTTTTCGTTCTCAATTTAATTGCCCGGTATATTAATTGCTTGCGAAATTTTGACGTTTTATTTATTTATTGAAAAATTTTTCGAATATTTTCGTTTATGATTTCGTCATGTCATTTTTGTATGGGAATTTTCGTTTCGCATCAGCAGCGTACTAGGCTTAAAATTGAACTTCAACTTCCAGACATAACTCTCCACAAATATTTTTCCGCTGTGGTTTTCGTTTTAATTTCGCTCTGCACTTGGAGACCGCCGAAAAATTTCGTTTCGCATCAGCAGCGTACTAGGCTTTAAAAATTAATTTCAACTTCCTCGTCTTGTTTGTGATTTGTTTTGATTTTTTTGTTTGTATTTTTGCTTTGACACATCTCATGAGAAATACTCCGGTACTCAGCAAATCTATTCTAGTACCTATTAGATGATTGTTTTGTTCGATTCGAACATTTTACAGAGTACGAATTCATAAACGAATCGCATACCTACACCAATACCTTTGCATCGTGGTTACGTTCCAAAAAAAACGACGCAAATTGAAACGTTTGCAAAGTGAATTATGATTTTGTATAGAAAGTAGAAAGCCATATAAAGATTGAAGATAGGTTCCAGAGTTACGAAAATACTTCTTTTTAAAAAGAAAATTCAACAAAACAAACATTTTAAAAGCGAAAATAATATTAAATTCTATTACATTCATAACAAAAAAAAATAAAAAATAAATAAAATTGTCAATCAATTTATAAAAAAAAAAAAAAAACAAAATTAATCACTGCCTGATGAGTCCATATTTGATGTCGTTAATCTACTTTATCAAAACAACGGTCCAATTTTTGCTGAACAGCTCAGAATAGAAAGGGAATCCCCGAGATTTGATGGCATGGCGTGTAATTTGAATCAAGTCATGGCCATCTTTTAAAAAAAAATAAAAAAAAAATTAAGACTGCAACCCAAAACAACGCAACTTCGAAAATCTAACGACGCACAGTAAAAATTAGTAGGTACCTATACTAATTCAGCAATGCAACGTAAAACGAAACGACGCAAATCGAGGTATTGGTGTATCAAATTCGAATCAGATTGACTTTCGAAACGCATTACAGAGTAGGGCCCCAGGATTCAGGAATGCCCTATCCCAGAAAGATCTGGAAGGTATAGAAATTTGGGAGTCTGCCGAATTGCAGTTGGGGGACGGTGTAGTCTGTATGCTTTTGAATTGATTCTAAATACTTAAGAATTACGGAGTGGAGTGGGCAATGTTGTTGTTAACCCACTGCGATGAAACTTTGAGGTGAATAGCAGAGCTTAGGGTAAATTCACAAACGTGAATCTGATTGACAAAAAAGTTTTACGTTTAAAAACAACTTTTGCTTTATGATGGTTGTGATTGTGATGCTAATAAAAACTCTTATTGTAATTAAAATCTGGAGCCACACATTTTATCTCCTGTAGAACTTTTCTCCACAATACTGACTTTGATTTTCTGCCGGCAATAAATTCACCTTCATATTTTTTTATCTGATTTTTATTAATAGTTTAATTTGTATGCTGGTAAAATATTCCCTGAAATTCATCAAATTAATTAATTTATAAACAATTTAGAATTTGATTAAATACTTTTCATTGTCCTTCTTCACAATTTTTGCTCCAAATCGCGTCGGCATCAACAACTTATCGAGAAAATTCTCGATGCTTTTTTGTTTATACTTGCGCATCAGTTTATCCAAATTTGCAATAATGAACAATAGACATTTTAAAAAATGCCAATTTTTTTCGTTTATGAACGTGCTACAGGGATGATCGCAAATCATCTCTGCAGTGATGCGTTTGTAAATTTACACTTATTTATTATTTGTTTGCTAAATTAAGGGGGTCATCCCATGTGACGGCCTGTATTTTAAGGAATTTTTAGAATTTTTTTTTTACGACCAGTAAATAGATACAACTTTATTAAGTTTATTATCATTTATTAACATAGTTCGACAGTATAAATATAAAATTTGAATTAAAAATATTGTAAAGAACACGAGTTACACCGGTGTGAACAACCCCACCTCGAAAAAATGGGCTCGCACTTCCTCCACGATTCCGGCTGATTGGCTTATCTAAAACAAAAAAAGTAAACGGCGTTTTAATCTGTGAGCCTAAATGCATGGAATGAACTATCATCAAATGAATATACCAAAAATTGGACTTTTGGGAGACATTTGAAAAACGAATTTTGCGTTTTTTTTTTTTTGCTATAAAAAAATCGAAATTTTTGGAATATTTGCTTGTCGATAGTTCATTCCATGCGTTTACTTGTGCTGAATCCAACCCATCAAATTTGAAGTCATTCGGTCAAACCGTTTTTGAGATACGATGGAGGAAAGTTTGAAAAACACAGTTTCGAGAAAAACTCGTTTAAAGTTTCAACTACTCTTAACTATGAAAATATCAACTTACCTTTCAATCGGCGATGCCTGGTCCATAAAGTATTCCTTCCTCTTCTTCTTGAAACTCCTTCAAAGCAGATTGTTCAGCTCTTGAATCAATTCTGGCTTAATTAACGGCATCACTTACGCGCCGCTCAGAACGTGAGATTCGCTTTTCATCACGTTTCTCAACATAAGTATGGGCTTCGCGGCCTGTAGGGCATCCCATAACCGACATTACTTTCAAATTACCTTCAAAACCTTCATTAAAGATGATAACTAGGATCCCTTTGTAAGTTTTACTGTTACTATCGCCGATGTATGTAAGATACTTTACCCCATATTTTTCCATGAACCTGCTGTATCTTTAAAACGACTTCGAATTTTGAAAAATCCCTTTACTACCGTATTCTAGACATATTAAACTATCAATTTATGAACAAAAAAATCGATTTTTTGAACCCATCACATGGGATGACCCCCTTAAATGGTGTTAGGTAGAGTAGCGATCCGCATAATATTAAAGGTTCTTTTTATATTCGTAGTTCATTTTTTAAAATGGGTCCATTATATCGCCAAAAACTTGTACTTGTCTAGAACTCCACATCAAAAATGTGATGGATTTCATATATATTTACAGTAAAATGTTATGTTTCGTATACCTATCTGATTATTACTTAACTATTTTCGACAATGTAACGCTAACGTCCATTACTTAAAGTTACCTTGCACGTGTACTATCTTAGTGTAAAAAAAGCTTACGTTCACACAAACATATGTATGTACATATGTACGTATGTATATTAGAGCGTTTCAAAAAAAAATAAATATTTTTTCTCGGAACCAGGCTCAAAAGTTTCGTTTACATGCCAAAATAGGCCTCTGAAAATATGAGCCCTTAATATTAATATTTAGGACATCCGCATCGCACTTTTCGGTTTCCCATAAGAATAACACAGGAAAAAAAATGTGTTTTCTTCTGATTTTTATAACTAACGAACGATAAATTGCATTGTAATACCTCTTATGTATTTTGTAGAGAATTGAACGCTCTACAAAAAAGGTCTGTCACTTTTTGATAAATCAACTCAGTCGAAAGTTATTTAAGATCAAAGTTTAATTTACCCTTAATTAAGGCGTTTTCCTTACAATACCCTTAAATTTATAAGATAACTAGTTTCAAAACCAACTGAAAGTTTATTTCTAAGCTCTCAGAGTAAAAAAAAAAACAAAACTCTTATATTTTGCCCTCAAAGATTGCTAAAATTTTATTAATCAAACAGAAAAATTTCAGCTGTTTTCGAGCGCAATTTATTTAAAACTGTTTGATTAATAAAATTTCAGCAATCTTTGAGGGTAAAATATAAGAGTTTTGTTTTTTTTTACTCTGAGAGCTTAGAAATAAACTTTCAGTTTGTTTTAAAACTAGTAATCTTATAAATTTAAGGGTATTGTAAGGAAAACGCCTTAATTAAGGGTAAATTAAACTTTGATCTTAAATAACTTTCGACTGAGTTGATTTATTAAAAATTGACATTAGACCTTTTTTGTAGAGCGTTCAATTCTCTACAAAATGCATAAGAGGTATTACAATGCAATTTATCGTTCGTTAGTTATAAAAATCAGAAGAAAACAATTTTTTTCCTGTGTTATTCTTATGGGAAATCGAAAAGTGCGATGCGGATGTCCTAAATATTAATATTAAGGGCTCATATTTTCAGAGGCCTATTTTGGCATGTAAACGAAACTTTTGAGCCTGGTTCCGAGAAAAAATAATTTTTATTTTTTTTTTTTGAAACGCTCTAATAGCCCGGGAGCCAGCGTCACTCATTTTTGAAAGATTTGATAATGGATGAATTTATTTTTTTCGGGCAGTTTTTACATTAGAAAAACATAAAATCGATGCCTGCAGGCGCACCCGTGGTGCATTAATTTACAGTTAATTTTCAAAGTTGTAAAAAAACCGAGGTCACATGTCTAACATGATAAGACTTGAAACCGGTCTAGAACGTTAGTTGGCACTGCCTTGAGAAAAAAAAACCATGCCTGCCACCTGGACAGTGGGGCGAAGTTATCCTGCCGCTGACCTAAAGTTGTAAAAAAAACCGTCAAATTGTTATATGTGATAAGGGCTGAAGTATGTTTAGATAGTTAGTTTGACATTTAAAATAGAGGAAAAACCATGCCTGCCGCTTGCGTCCCGGGGAGAAGTCGCCGGCAGGATCGAAAATAGTCGCACTGTCGCATACTGTATACAATCCAAAAATATTTTGTTTTTGGGTAGAAATCTGGGAGAGAAACAATGTTTTGATGAATTTTGTAGACCGTTTATTAAAGAACACCGAAAAAATAATATCAGCTCTAAAATTCTTTTATAACTCCAAAGCAAAGGGGTAAAAGGGGAAAAATACCCATTTTAATCTATTTTATCAAAACGTCTAAAAAAGTAAAAGTATATTAAAATATACCTATACTTTGCATTAATATATACGTTATAAGATTATAATTTAGTCAAAAATGCTGGACAGCACATCTTCGCCACTTCTGAATGACTCCATTAAACATGAAATATCTTCTTCATCAGAATCTTCGCTAGTGCTGACTTGGCTGTGGGTAGGTTCTTCATCATCTTCTTCGTTGTCAATTTGGATATTTGCGTCTGTTTAAAGGAACATAGATTAAAAGAATTAGAAGTTGGTAATTGGTCACCTTCAAACCACCTAAACTCCAGTTTGTCCCTTATTTCTTGCCATCCACAGTTAGAAGGAGAGAGGACGGTGGGATTTTGGCGGTATGCATTACTCCATATACTTGAGATGTAAGCACATCTCAAAATTTGCTGGCGCAGCTCCGACTTGCAGGGTGGCAAAATTGAGCCATCAAAGTTTTTTGTTTTAATTTTGAACGTCTCTTCAATGTCGTTGCATTTAAAGGATTTGGCGAAAATTGAAAGCCGGGCTTCGTTGACGTCATTAAACTGTTTAAGTCCGTATATGCAGCAAACAAATCTTTCTAGTATGTCAAATATCTGTGCTTCGATGTCTGGATAGTTCTTCAGTTTTGAGAAGGCTTCGATGAAATCAGTTGAGTTTTGAAGAATTGTAAGTGACCGCTTCTTGCCTTTTTTGAAAAATGCAGGGTTGAAGTCACACCCTGTGAAACCATGGAATCCTGGAAGAGCTTGACATAAATCTGGTCCCAATGATTCGTAGAGCTTCGACACGTTGATGAACCTTTTTGCATTACCAACGCCAACTTTCAGCCAAAGTCTTACATTTTCTTTCAAGTGCTGCATGTTTCCAAGTGCAATGACGAGAATGTCCGTATCGGAACAGCGAATAAGAACATTCGAATCCGGCTCCACTTGACAGGCGTGGAAAATGACTTTAGTGTCGGCTTCTTCGTGTGCAGGACATGCTTTATTTTCGTCTTCTGTTCTAACAACAGCTCCATTAACTTCCAAAAATTTGTAACAATTTTTATAGTTAACATAAACCGTTTTATTTTTGAAGAATGTCACCATCTCTTGATTTTTCCAGTCTTCGATCAAAAAAGACACCAAGCTCTCCTTAAAATTAATATTTCTCAGCTCGGATAGAAAGTCTGCAGGCCGGACTTGATCGGGACCCTTTATTTGATACATTTGACTTCGGTTTGTACCTCGCAACGTGTGTTTATTGTCCTTGATTGAGGGTGAGAAATACTCGTCAAAGGTTACTATCACCGTTCCGGCTGTACATCTCGTAAACATCTGCAGTATCTTTTTTGAAATATTTCCAAAAGAAGCTGGGATCTCTCTCATCAGATGAAGAATGAAAAATCCATCGAAAATTTGGACATCTACATGCGATGGTGGTTCTTTGTTTTCCTTTGTTTCCAAAATGTTCAATAGGGTAGATTTAGCTGTCTTGCAGATAGTTCCATCGATGTGGCAAAGTGACAGTGGAACAGGAGTCAATGGATAGGTCAATATTTTTGCAATGTCCAGAGAATTTTCCAGAGAGATTCCTAGCAGTCTTCCAAAAAGGTCACGTTGCAAGCGAACTTCAACAATTTTCCCAGAGACCGTCATTTTTTTCTTCTATGAATCTGCAAAACTAAAGATTTTGTTTCTTTTAATCGGCTTTTCAAACCTACTTTCATTCATTCTGTAATAAACATTTCTCTTTGCTTGTTGCCAAGATCCTCAACGTTTAAAAGATAGTCCGCGGTATTTTCACCAGCTGCCTGCCCAGTTGATATGTTATACAAATTCAGCTTATCCAGGGAATTTGAAAAAGGATTAATGTTCTGCTCGATGTTCGCGATCAATGTGGTTAATTGGTTGGTTGACTTTTCAATGTAACTTTTCTGCAGGTCAGCTGTAATATCCTGACTAATTCGTATTCCTGAAGTTTCCATTACATGAGTGATGATTTTCGCCCGTATGCTATGACTTTTACATCAGCGCTGTCGAGCAGAGATCGAGTTAGTCATATGGATAACACCAGTCAGTTTATTAGCAGCGTCAGCATTTATGGTCTGTTCCAACGTCAGATCGATCGGTTGTCGGGAGAATGGCTTATTTGTTCTCTTAATTCCAAATGATCCTTTTTCGAACTCTTCTTTCAATCCTGGATGAGTAACATCAACTTTCTGAAGATTGTCGCTATATTTCACGAGGTATCTTGAATAATTCTGTTGATTAAAAGTGAAGCAAAGATTAATAATTTTCGGAAGTGCAAATTTAAACATTTCAAAATCTCCAGTACGTATACTCCTATTCAGCAAAAGGTAGTATTGCACCAGATTTGTATGTATATATCAGGAAATACTAATATACTAAAAAATACTAATTGCTCGAATAGACCTCCTCAAGATAAGTGCTGCCTTTTGTACGACGGATTTTTCCTCGAGAATTTGTATGTTGTTGTCTTCTAGTGCAACTCCTGCATATGGTTTCATTATTTTCTTATTGTTAAGATGTATGATGGTTAGTTTTTTCGCATATTTCTTCAACAACCTGCTTTCTAAATACCGGGTACTGATATAAAGTGGTGATGCCAATTCAACGCCTTCGTATTCTTGAGTTAGAAATTCACCATACATGGTTCGGATAAAGTCGAGAAAGTACATTTTGTTGTTCTGAATTATTGTTTCTTCCACAAACAAACAAACTTTTTCAAACGCTGAATTACTTTTGTCCCTTATCTTCTTCCAATCCGAGGCATCTTTCTGTTCATTTTGTATCGCTCTTACTCGGTTTTGTACTTGAACACAACAAATGGCATGGTAAAGTATGGGGTGTCCTTGTAGCAATCGATCGTCAATTTCCATCATCAGGTTCAAGTCGTTTAACTCCATTGCCTTAGCTTTTATTTTATCCATGGAATCTTCCTTAGAACAGGTATGCAAGATATTAATGCGACCCTTATGTCTTTTCCGTTCTAATTTGCAGAAAATACATTTTTTTAGCTCGGTTTCCTCTTCTTCAGCTGGATCTTGAATACTTGCTCTTTTGGCTGAGCCAAATCATCACCATTAAGTTCTGATGCAGCGATTGAGGTGGCATAGATTGATGTTTCGGGTTCTCCTAAGTTTTGTTCGGATACTTCGTTTAATTCAATGTTCGCACTTTAAAATAAAACGGATATTTGGAAAGATTAATGTAAGCGGAGGAGAAACAAAAAAAGTCAACTTGTCTTTAAGAGGCTCGTAATTACATACATATATTAAGGTCTTTTAAGTTTTAAATATTTTAAAAATTATGCTTACCGTGTAACCAAAGCTGCTGAAGGTCCTGATAAATTAAGTTCACTTTCGGAGGCTACCGATTCTACATTTGATTGTTTATATTTTACTTTAAGCGCAGTAAAATTGTTCAAACATTTTGAATGATAACCTTCACTTTCACTTATTGGATTCAACTTCACTTTACACCCAACCAAACTATTGGCTTGACGAATTTTCAAAATTCCAAGACATTTATCTAAACGTTCTTGATTGAATAAAATTATTTTGTCTTTTTTTCCACCACAAAAAACACAAACTGGTTTAACATTAGCCATCGCACCAAATTTCTTAACACGTCTATTATTTAGTAGAAAAGGAATCGTACTATAAGATAATAGCTCCCTTCATCGGTCTTTATATATAATAGAATTGAAAAAAAAGCAATTAAAAGATCATTTTTTTAACCCTTTTTAGGTAAAATATCAAAAATTATTTTTCCTAATTACTTTTTCTTGGCACAAATTTACTATGAAAATCAGCCAATAAATGGTTTTTAAAATTATATTTTTTTTTGCACAAATATGAACTCAGGTATAAAAATAGGAAAAGGAAAGTATTCATTTGAAAATAAATTGATAATTTAAAAAAAAGTAACATTTTTATCCATGAATTAAATAAAAACAACTTCATCATTGACAAACAAAATGTTTTTGAAAAAAAAAAAAAAAAATAGACATTTATATTGAAAAATTGATTGGTTTACCGAATAACTAACGAAATTGAAAAAGCATTTGAAGAAAAAAAGATTTGCTCAACTGCATTTCTTGACGTTTCTCAAGCTTTTGACAAAGTTTGGCATGACGGGCTAAAATATAAATTAAAAGTCTTTCCAGAACAAATATATAACATTCTTGAATCGTACCTAGAAAATAGATTCTTTCGAGTTAAACAAGGAACGGAGTATTCGGAGTTTAAAGAAATAAACGCTGGGGTTCCCCAGGGTAGCGTCCTTGGACCGATTTTGTTTGTTCTTTATACCCGAGATATACCCCAAACAGAAGGCACAACTTTAGGCACTTTTGCCGATGATACAGCTGTACTCGCAATATCGGATTCAATAGAAACGGCAACCTCTAAGCTTCAAAAGGCATTAAATAGCATTTCAGATTGGACAAAGAAATGGCGAATTGCTCTTAATGAAACGAAATCGACGCACACAAATTTTACGTATAAAAAAGTATATAACTTACCTATTTATATAAATTCTGTGCAAATTCCATACGCTAATGAAGCGAAGTATCTAGGCATGACTCTAGACGCGAAACTTAAATGGAAAGTTCATGTAAAAAAGAAACGCGATGAACTCGAAAATAAACTCCGCGAATTGACATGGCTTATTGGAAGATATTCCAATCTAAGCGTTTATAACAAGCTTCTTATTTATAAGCAAGTACTGAAACCAGTTTGGACGTACGGTATACAACTTTGGGGTTGTACCAACGAAAGAAATATACAAATTTTGCAAACATACCAAAACAAAGTACTTAAAATAATAGTAAATGCTCCATGGTATGTAAGAAATAGCGACTTACATAGAGATTTAAATATAAAATATGTAGAAAACGAAATTAAAAAATTTGCTACAGAGCTAAGATCACGACTTAGAAATCATAGTAATAACTTAATCCAACAATCTGTTAGCGAGGCGTTCGTTTTTCGGCGTCTGCACCGAACAAGACCTTCTGATCTAGCGCAAACAAATTAATCTCTCCACTCGAATTTTGTGGAATCTTCAGGTCCTCTCGTTGGGGAGCTTCCTGACAAAACGCGAACAAAATGACGCTAAAACTACTTGTTAAGCTGGACTTAGTTGTAGTAATAATATAGAAGATAAGGGAGGTGAGTTTTAGTCAGTAAAAATCTGACACTACTATAAGCATCGGGCTTATAGTGTCTCTGAAGATTTCTCACCTTCCTGCGAAAAAAAAAAAAAAAAAAAAAAAAAAAAAATATTGAAAAAATTTACATTTTTGATTGCAAAAAATGTTTCATTTAAAAATAAATATATTACCAGTGGCAATTCTGGCAAGGATCTCACAAATAAAAATGTGAAATTAAGATTGCAATAACCTTATCAATTTGTGCCAGTTACGACTTTTGCAAAAAAAATACACATTACGTTTCGTTATGAAACAAAAAAAAAATTAAGGGTGTTTTAGACCCATAACCACCCCCACCGCACCACTCTCAAATTTTTATGGTTTGATTTATATTAGTGCCAGAAATAAAACTAATTATTTTAAAAGAATTTCGTTTTGAATATATGGGTATCAAGAAACCATATAAAAATGTGTTTGTATCCCATTTGCCCTTCTTTGTGCCTCTTTTTCTTATATTATTGTTATAAGATATAAAATTATGCAAAAAATATTCATATTTCTTGTATACATTTAGTTTCATAGCTGTTTAGATAAAATTAAATAATTAATAGATTAAAAAGGGTGTTTTTCCCCTCTTTGCCCCCTTTTTTGGAGTGATATTAGACTTTTAGAGCTGATATTATTTTTTCAGTGTTCTTTATTAAAAGGTCTACAAAATTCATCAAAACATTGTTTCTCTCCCAGATTTCTACCCAAAAACAAAATATTTTTGGATTGTATACAGTATGCGACAGTGCGACTATTTTCGATCCTGCCGGCGACTTCTCCCCGGGACGCAAGCGGCAGGCATGGTTTTTCCTCTATTTTAAATGTCAAACTAACTATCTAAACATACTTCAGCCCTTATCACATATAACAATTTGACGGTTTTTTTTACAACTTTAGGTCAGCGGCAGGATAACTTCGCCCCACTGTCCAGGTGGCAGGCATGGTTTTTTTTTCTCAAGGCAGTGCCAACTAACGTTCTAGACCGGTTTCAAGTCTTATCATGTTAGACATGTGACCTCGTTTTTTTTACAACTTTGAAAATTTTTTGCCACTTATTGCCCCACTGTTGAGGTGGCAGGCATCGATTTTGTTGATTACATTTGCCTAAACTACAGATAAAAAAATAATTTAAGCGTTATCATCATTAACATTGAATAATGACGCTGGCTCCCGGGCTATAATGTATATGCTAAATTGCAACAGTGAAGTGTTTTGAACTTTCGAGAGAAATTATTAAAAATTAATAACGAAGCTTTTACAACCCAATGTTAAAATATTTTTTTTTCAAATATCCCACCTACTCTATACAAAAAACAGTTGTTCAACATCATAGAAGGAACCAATTTAGCTTATTATTTCTGTAAGTAAGGAAATGTTGATCGTTATAATTAACACACTCATATATTTTAACAGAAGTTTTTTGATAAACCACATTCTTGAAGCTTTATGTAAATAAAAAGATTTTTAAAAATTATTTTTTTTTAAAAGATTTTATTCCACGTCTTAAGCGATTGAGCTTGCGTTTGAAGCAATACGGGGCCATAGATCAGCGCACTCTTTTGCAACAGGACCTGTAATAGCGGAACCTTTCATTTCACCTTTGTTATTCACTATTACCCCCGCATTGTCCTCAAAATATATAAACACCCCGTCCCTCCTCCTGAAAGGTTTTCTTTGCCTGATAACAACAGCTGGCATAACCTAAAAATAAAAACAAAAAACAAACAGAATATTTTAATAAAATTCGATACATGATTTCTTCTTCATAAAACGTCAGTGAATCTTATCCTCTAATAAAACTAGATTACAAAAGGTGTGTTTTTGATATATTGTTCTGACCAATTACGGATGTAATTTTGCAGCGTTAACAAAACTGCCTTTTCTCCACTTTAAGCAAAAAATTTACATTCACAACAATCATATGTGGATATTACAAAACAAGGCTGGAATGAAAATCTAATCTGGGATGATTTAAATGTTTGGAAAGTCGAAAGTTTGGAGAGTGAATCATGTCAGGCGAAAAACCAATCAAATGATTGTTACCTATGTACATATACATATGTCGATGTTTTTATCAAATAAATTAACATAGGTATCTATGAGCTGCGACATTTGGAAGAATTTAATTGGATGCTTAGTCAGTTGAAGCTTTACAACTGGCATTGATTTTTCTCCGAAACGGTTCAAGAATTTCAAACGTTTATTATAGACCAATGTTCGCAAAAAGCCAACAAAAATGGCATTTCAAATTTTGACAATTTTTATTTGTATAGTAAAAAAAAACGTACGTCAATACTAAAATTGGAGCGATATATTATGCTTAAAAACTTACAACTAAACAAGACGTGATCGCAATTAGCGAAATCTTAATTCTCGGTTTCTTCGAGGCCACTTGAAAGATAAGGGCCATACCAATACACATTATAACAGCCGATTCAAGACCTTTTTTATTATGTATTAATATCTACATAAATATATAGAATATTACTAAAAGTTAATAACTAGCAGGGCTTCTGGCTTTCTAGATTTTAAAAATGGAAATCGAGGATACAATAGGGAATAAGTTTCCCATGAAATTTTTTCCATATTCCAAAATTTGAAACGTGAATAATGTCTTACTTTTCCTTGGAATTTGTTTAAATCAAATAGGTATTACATTTCTGAAAGAATTGGAATTTGAGCTTACGGAGAACACCAGAATGTTTAAGATATTTCAAATTTTCTTCTTAAGAATATTTTTTAAATATCAAAACGAAACCACCTATTAGAGAGGCTTCATCAGTTTCGATGCAAATTTAAGGCTTACTTTTGACTGGAATTAAGTATAATAATGACAACTTTTCATACAAAATAGAATTAAGATCCCGTCAGTGATTTCAATGTTTCAATGCGAGTTGTATTTGGCGCCTTAATGGAGGATTTGATTGTATACATTCCCATTATTTGTTTTATATCCACAATTTTGGGTTCGAAATTTTTTCTCTTGTCATAAAAAAAGTTGGAAGAATAAAAACGAATGACAGATTTTAGCCAATTCGTCATAAAAAAGTATGTATAGAGCTGCATTTGAACATCTTAAATAAATTATCAAATGGTCAAATACATACTGTTTTTAAGTGTTGATATAGTTGTTTCTTTTACGGTCAGTTAATTTTTTTTCTTGAACTTTTATCTTATAGGCAAAGTTACGCATATCCACTTTGCAGTAATTTTATTTGCAATTTGCAAATATTCATAAATAGATTAGATACATTTGGCATTGAAAACTGACTTCGAGACAAGAGCAGCACTTAAGATACTTCTTATTTCTCGATTATGATGTCAGTACCATCATCTTTTGTTCAATGAGACTGTTATTAGAAAACGAGCCGAAAGGCTATTACAAGTTTTTTTCTCGTTGCACCAAACAACACAAAAAGCGGCAACCACACGTGAACTACTTCATTTCTTTTATCGAAAAAAAAAAACAAAAGAAGCACTCTTTCAACTAACCTTTTTCCGGAGTTCAGGCTTTCCCTTCTTAACTGTAGCGACAAACATGTCCCCAACTCCAGCAGCTGGAAGACGGTTCAAACGACCACGAATTCCGTGAACAGCAATGACATACAGATTCTTACCACCTGTAAATTAATCAATAATTACTCATTTTTAAAAAAGATTTCCACATTTTATTTATGATAAATCGCACCTGTATTGTCAGCACAGTTCATTACGGCTCCAACTGGGAGACCTAGGGAAATACGGAATTTCCCTCCAGCGGTTCCACCACGTCCTTAAAACGAAAAATATTTACATTAATATTTAAGAACATTAATTTAAAAGTTTATTTTATAGATGATGTTGTGATATAAACACTAATTTAAAAGATTTATAAAGATTATTTTCCACACCTCTTTTAGACATTTTACGGCCTGTTCAGTTTACAACGGGAAATCAAAAGAAAAGGACAAATGCCAATTTTGTTTCAGAAACTTCAAATTCTACATCCGTGCAGTTTTACCAACTTAAAAATAAAGAGTGCGCACCGAAAATGATAATCAGTATGGAATTCCAAATAGTTAGTTTACTTTTTCGCACACAGATGTCACTAAAAGTAAAGCTAATATCTCAACAAAAATAACTAAAATTTTCAGCCACACAAATACAGTGTGTCTTCCATATTATTATTTAATATAAAGTAGACATGACAAAAGTTATATATTATTTATATAAACAGTTGATAACATAATATAAGGCCTTAGACCAAGCTACTTAGTTGCCTGCAACCTTATGGTTAGCTTGCACTGTATGCATGATCCATAGGTCACGTTATATTAATATTATCACGTTTTTGGATAGAAATTCATAATGAAAATAAATTAACATAATAGAACGAGTACTATAATATCGATATAATAAAGACCAAGTAAAAGCCTAAAATGTTATAAAATTAAATTATTTTTTTTAAAGAAAACTGACTTAGGAATAGTAGAAACAGAAAGCATTAACATTTTATTACTTCGCGTTTGTAAATTTTTATTATTTATGCAAAATGGGGGATTATGCATCATAGTCATATTTTAAATCTAGGTTGGACACAGCTGCTATTCATAAAGAATTTGGCAAATCTGTTTCGTTACAAACATGTGAAATCTTTCAAATTATTCTGTTTGCTATTAGTTGAAAAATTGTAAGTAGTCACGCTGGTGCTTTTAAGACTTGGAAACACACAGATATTGGCAAAACTTTTATTGAATAACGATCGTCAATATTTAGAAGGTCAACTATAGTAAGTTTTTTTTCTCGAATCGATATCTTTCATGCAAATTGTCCTCATCTATTTCAAAGGAGTTGATTCGTGTTAAGTAGAGCTTTCGTTTTCTGTTAGGTTACAGCATTCCAACATCCAGCAAAATATTAAAATATTGATATATGCTTAAGTCTTTTGACATTTTAATTTTTGTTTTCAAATTTTTAAATTAAATGTCTCACAACGTAATTTTCTCAATAAGTTTGTTTATTTTTGACGTTTTATAAATTTAAAAACAGCTTAAACATAGGTTCCATCGTGTTTATTTTTAGACTCCAGGCTATTGTTTTAAAATGGATTTAAATTGTCTACGATTAACATAAACTGAAGTTTAGTTTATCAAAGACAAAACCAGAACTTATCAAAGAACTATGAATATGGCACAATGTATTTTAGTATTTACTAAAATACTTTAGTATTTACAGTCCCTCGTTACATTATTACATTATTAGGCCCTGGCAAAAAAAATAAAATTCACCTTGAAAAGGCTTTATAAGTTTGCTTGTATTCACGTTTTGCTTAAAAGTTGTATCTATTCTTCTACATTTTGTTAATTATTTTCTGACTGTAAATTAAATTTAAGACTTTAAAAATGTATATACACCACAAACTTCACATATCAAGTGTTTCCTTGTGTAGTTTACAGTTTATTAAATTAAAAAGTTATATGTCCGTTTTAAATAATGAAATATCATTTTGTTTACAAATGATGGATGTTCTCATTGTCATAAGTAGATGATAAAATAAATTAAGTTTTTGTCAAAACAAGCAATACTTATAAGTTTCATTCAACGAAATAAACCATAAATTGATCTCATCGATGTTACATCGAAATGATGTAACCCACCAGTCGAGTACTCATAATTTTCCCTATCTTAGCAAAACCTTTTCTTCTATAGTGCGGGATTTAAATGTTTGATCCGCGAATCAATCAAAGACAAATATATCTAAGTAACTATATTTCCCTATGGAATCAATAAGCATTATAGATAAGGCAACTAGGCAACTTAAAATTGCTCATTTAAAGTTGCTCTATACTATTGGTTGATATGGGGAAAATAGTATGCAAAATGACACATTAGTTGCATAGAGATGGTATAATTGCCATACTGGATTAGACTAATCAAAAATAAAGTGGAACTTCTATTTGATTTATGTCTTGTGCTTTCATTGTCAAATTTTGTTTTGAAAATAATTTTTTTGGCATACATTCATACATGTAAATCCACTATAAATCTTTTGTTGGATTAACAGCAATATCATTTCATTATACAATAATTATTGTATGCTAGAAATTTCCCTCACTTAAGAGAAAAACAGTTAAAAAAGATCAATTAAAAAAATATGTAAAAACCACATATTTAAAAGGTTTTTCTGAAGTTGCTAAGTGGGCGATGGAATGCAACTGAAGATGTACGTTGTTGCCGACATTTTTCCGAAAAACTGACAATTCTGTTTTATATCATACATCCACCATCAATCAATACTAAATGGGAGAAATAAATGCCCAGAAGATTATTCGAGACCATTTTTAAATATTCTTTATTAATTGATTTTTCAAATAGATAAATCTTAACTACATATTAAAGAGGTCAAACAATATTTCCTACACGCAAAAGACAAGAAATTAATTTAAAAAAAATTCAAGTTGTCAAGAAGCTATTTACGGAAAATCTATTTTTAATCATAATTCTCAACTTAAATTGAAATGTCTCAAAAAATTGACATGTTTGCTAGGAAGAAAAAGAAGTTGAAGACAAATTTTGTCCGGAAAAAATTATGTATAAAAAGAAAAAAGCATCCCGATTCTACGTACTAGGGTTGACATACTAGACATATGAACGGTTAAACTTTATAACCTCGTATAATTAGTTTTTCAGAAATAAAAAAAAAAACTTTAAAAATTCCTTATTCTTTAAATAAACAATTAATTATATTTAATAACTTTTATGTCATAATAATTTATCGTGACTATATATTAAATAAACTTACGAGGGACTGCTTTCAATTTTACAAAACTTACGATATATTGCATTATTATTGCTCGAGGAGTCGTAGTGTATTTATGCAGTACATTTTGTTTATGGGCCTTAACAAACTTTTTTTTTTTAAAAAACTGATGACATTTGTATTTATAAATTTTGACAAACAACAAAAATCAAGTTCCAAAAGTTTCTTCATATTTCCGCTAAGCCTGCGGAAGGGCTAAAAGCGTTTAAGAATGTGGATGACATTAACGCGAAGTTACTAATAGCAGTCCATTTGTTGTAGGTCCATGCCTTAGAAGAAGAAATATAAGGAACTGAAATTTTTACATATAAACTGTACGTAAGTGAGGCAGACAGTTACGAGCAATAAATGTCAAATCGATGATTGAAAAGACAAAAATAGTAAAAAAGAGTTATACAATTTTGAAATAAGTGATACAACATTTCTTATTTGAAAGAAAAAAAAAACAAAAACAAATTGCAAATTAATTTTATTTATTTGTTGAAAAACACAAAATGTGGTGTTAAAATGTGTAAAAACCACACCGGAACAGCGTACAAAGGCACTTATTTCCACTAGAAAAATTATTTATATGTATATTTATGCGATTTTATTTTGACAGGTATTTTTATATTCCTTCTAAAAGTAATGAAGCTCAATTGATTGCAAGAAAGTTGGAATGTGAGCTAAAAAAAAAAACAACTTCACTAAATATGTAAATATTTTATTTAATAATTTATTGCTATCAAATATCTCAATTTATTGAAAGCAAATCTACATTTTATTTTTCCAATAACTTGCTTTCGTGAACCAAAAACTACATTTCTTTTATTATATGCTTTACTGCTGTTTTATTTTTCACAAACAATTGAATTCTGACAAAAATGTATGATACAAAATATATTCTAGATAATGAAATGCTAGTGACAACCGTTGCATTCTTGTCATTGATGTCATCTATTTCTTAACGCTACTAGGCCTTCTATAGGTCCAGCGGAAATATAGAGAAACTTTTGGAACTTGGTTTTCGTATTTTGATAATTTGTTTTTGAGAATTTCGAGTCAAGGAAACAAGAGATGGTGTTTTAATATTAATTATTATTTTTCCCACCCAACCTATATGAGGCGAAGCATACTAAATAGGTGGGATTTTCTATGGGAACGTGAATCGACTAAAGCAGCATTCACATGAGCGCGACCAACGAACGACGAATGAATTACAAAATGTGAGTTTATATACGTTTGAAGACATATTTCCACACAAATTCTTAACAAAACGATAGCAATATAGTTTCTATTTGATTTATGATGCATACTTTTACTTTTCAATATCATATATTAATAAATTTAAGAAAACAAATTTATTCGTCGCGAAAAAAATTGTTGTTGATACGAACTGTCAAACTTTATTCGCGTTCCACATTATCCACACTCGCAACGAATAAAAAAATCGCGCGTACTTAACCTAAAAAAATTATTCTTGTTTTGGTTTCGGTGGTGAATGTCAAACTTCATTCGCGACGAATTAAAAACTCTCATGTGAAAGAAATGTCAAAATCGACGAATATTCGTCCATTCGTTGGTCGTTGGTCGTGCTCATGTGAATAGTGCTTAATAGTCCACATGGTGGCACTGGCACCTGAATGAATTAAAATAAGTACGCGCCAGACTTTGATGCGCACGATTTTTGATAGCTCACAAGTACACTAGTAAACAAAAATATTTACATTCTTCGAAAATGTCCCGTTCATTTAATTTGATTTCGAATTCTGTCTGCTGTTCATGTTTATTAGTTCATTCGTTGTCAAAACTCAAATCCCAAAATAAAACAATTAATTGTTGATCAAGTTTTGCACAAAACACATTTTGCGGTTCGCCATACTCTGCTCCAAGCAAAACGCACACTTAAAATTTTCATTTCCCTATCAACAGAAACGGTGCTTTTTTATTAATCGAATTTAATTTGTTATTTTTTTGTGTGTTGTAAAAGTTTATAATGGAATCAGGATTCCTTCATGAAACAAAAACGATACTAAAATCCTTGGTTATATCCTCTCCCAATGGCATGACTGTTGACAGACTCAATAGGGATTACAAGGAAACAGTTGGAGAATGGATACCTTTTAAAAAACTTGGTTACCAAAACTTAGAACTTTTTCTAAAGTCAGTTCCTGATACGTTGGTGGTAGAGTACAGAATCAAAAAATTAGGTAGTTGGAAAGCCTTTTAACTATCAATTCGTATTTTTTTAGCTAACTGGACATGGACGAGAAGCAATGGTTGGATTTGTATCGAGTGAAAAAACACAGCACATTAATGAATTCATAAAAAAACAAAAAAATACAACACGCGACAGGAAAGCAGCTATGCGGTAAGTTGAAGTTAAATAATAAAGCTATTTCTGAAGTTATGACAGTATTCAGGTTTTTTTTCGAAAGGCTTAAACTTATTTGAATGCCAACAACAATATGCATGTTTATGGTCATCAAGGATTTAGTGCATTGTTTAAAATTGCGAAGGCAAGAACAGACATTTTGGTAGGAATCTTGTCCAATAAACTGAGTTGGATAAGATGTTAACACACTGTGTCTTTCCCTGACATTGCAATATTCAGATACTCGAAACTAATTTATGCACCGACTATTACTTGCTAACCTATCCTTATGTTCGCACTGTATATGACACAAAAAAAGGTGCAAACACCTTGAGTGTACGCTCTTTAGCTCATGGAGGATTCAAATAGGTATTCCATATTCCTCTTTTACTTCTTGGTATATTTATTCGGGAGCAACTTTGCGTTGTGAAGTAAAATAAACACGCCTTAAGGCAGGCCACCACTTCAAGCCACATATATTTATAGACTATCGGAGAAAAAACTTCACATGATTTTTGATTTCACTATCGTTGAAGTGGTTAGAATATGTCCAGATGCACCTTGATCACATGAAGGTAGTAGTCCAAACAAGGTCATCGCATTTTATATTATATGACATTAGAGAATTGCTGACGTTGTCATAGCAAATATTGTAAAACTGGTGATTGATCCAGAGATGTCCATGTTTCTGTGTTGATTATAAGTAGTAGTTGCTGCATCTCCTAGTAGCAAAGTTAATCAACCTGAATACTTTATCTAAGATCTTACATTCCAATTATAATTCTTATCTAGGTTAATTGAGATCATAATGTTGCTCCTTTTCTTAAGTTATAATTGTATTGTTTCTTTAATTTGTAGGGTTCAACCAGCTTCATCAAACTCACGCTCAATACCTGCAAGGCCTACTCAGAACAAAGTCTTTAACCAGCCAGTGTCTAAAATTTACTGTACATATAATCCTAAACCCATTCCAATCCATCTCTATCAACCCCAACAAAATGTATATCTGCAAAATTTATATCAACAAAACTTATATCACCAGAATTTATTACAACAACAATTATATCAGCAAAGTTATCAACCAAACTTTCAAAGTAAACCTAAAAGTTTCCTTCCTGAAAAATCGAATCCTCAAATAAATCGGACTACATCAAATGTTAATATAAGAAAAACGCAACCTCCCTCCACTGACTCCAAAATAATTTTAAACCAAACTGACATAAATAAAAAAACACTCACGAATACAGTGGACAAAAGAAGTATCTCAATTAACGAAAAGAGTTCCAGGAGTATGTTAACCCAACCGAAAGACCCAAAAAGTATCTTTGTTGATATACAAAACTCAAATAAAGTTGTTCCTTCAAATGATAAACTAAAGAACAGTATAGAAGATAAAAATAATGCAAATGAAAATTCCAATAAGGCGACGAGTTCAAAGACTTCACATAAAATAATATTTCCTTCAAAGAGCAATGTCAAAGAAAAGAAATCAAGCAATAGCGTTGCTCCGAACAATAAGTCACACCATGAAGTCGACTTAAATTGTAAGAGTAAAAGTGATACCTCCTTGCAACACAAAAATACCACTGCTTTACAGACTAATCCAAAGAACTCTTCGGATAGTTTAATAAAGTTCCCAAGTGTTCCAATTAAGTTCAGTACGAAAAAAAAACTGACTGAAAAAATCATAAAACGTCCTGATCTACCAACTGTCTCGGAGTTACAAGCACTGATACATCCTAAGCCCAAATCGGCTGATCCCGATGTAACATCTCTAGTCTCTAAAACATCTTCAACTGTCGATAATGTTAACAGAAGCAGATATATCACCGATCCATTCTCAACAATGAACTCGAGTGATAATGATATCGATGAAGCTATACCAGAATTCGCTGCGGTAAGTAATATAATTAGTTTTTCTTTATTTTTCTTATGAAACATACAAACGCATCAATAATCCTTTACAGCATTTTAAACGGCATTTAAATCCTTAAAAATTTCTTAAACGATTAGTGTTGTTTTTAATTGAATTAACTCACAAAAACTCTCATCAATTGCTTTAAAATATTTTAATTTCAGGACTACCGCGTGTTTCATGTTGACTTTCCTGAAAATACTGTGCCATTTGGAAAGAAGATACCTAGTGTTCAACTTCCGAAAGATTTTACAAAGGGAGCTATCATTGGCGTTTTTATTTCAGAGGTAATTGTAACAAAAAAAAGTAATGTAATTACAACAAAATAGATGTTAATAGATATATTTTAAGAAATTTTAAGTCTTAAACATCAAAAATCGTGTAAAGCGAATCCCAGGAAATTCAAGTATTTCCTTTAAAAGTTTTATTCTTCAAAAGCAAAGTGAATTTTATTTGGAAAGAAAACGAAATTTACTTACTTACTCAAATCTATAACTTGAAGGCTTTTTTTTCAAGTTAAAAGAGAACCCACTGCATTTGAAAAAATTCAAAATAAACATATTTCTTATAAAAAGATCACTTGTGTCGAATGGGGTCAGCCAGTCTAAGTCACATAAGTACATCTTGTATAATTAGAATTCAAAAAGGTAAAATAATAATGTTGATATTAAGAGGACATCCACTTATTTTAAATAAATATTATTCTCCTTGACAAGATCAACACAAACATTTGTTTAATTTCTTAAATCAATGCATTTTACAAGATACATTCAGATTGAATAATTTATTCAACCTTTTGGTATTATGTATTTTGGAAAAAAGCACAAAACATTCTTATTATTTCATAGCATCCACTTTATTTTCTATGACAGCTGTCTGTCTCGAATTAGGTGGTGCAACAGTCTTTTGAGAACTGGGGCCTAGTGACTTACAACTCTCAACCATTCCTGTGTGCGAATACTGTTGTCAGGGATTGGGGGGACCTACAGTTTTAAGCTGAATCCGAACGGCTAATTTGAGAAAGCACTTTTCATGACAAGAATTACTCTTGAAGGATTTGTCAATTACTCGCAAGAGGCAGTACCCGTGAAAGAAACTTTAAATGGCACAGGGAGGGATTGAACCCAAAATCTCTGGCATGACAGTAAAACGCACTAACCATGAAGCCACATTGCATTGATTGATTCGGCCAATTTAAGAGTGAAACTCGGTTCAATTGAACTCCATTCTTCCAGTAATCGCTTTTCAAGCTTTTTTCCCCCGTTATCTGATTTTTTTTTTTTTTTTTTTTGATTTTTTTAATCCAAATGCTCCCACTGATTTTCAATGGGATATATGTCCGGTGATTGCGGTGGTGTTTGCAGCACTTTTGGACAGTTATATAGGCACAAGATACGGGCTTTCAATGCAATGTGTTTAGGATCATTGTCTTGGTATTTTTTTTCCAAAAATAACCGAACGGCACTTTCCTTAAGATTTTTTTTAGACGGCCATCAAATCCAAATGAACTTACTTTCTTCGGTGAAAATAACGTTCTTCCAGAACTCTACCATCTCATTTTGGTACTTCTTTGCGAATTCCAAACGCGTTTTTCGATTGATCTCTGTGATCTTTGGCCTTATTCGTGCCACCCTGACATTAAGTCCACTTTTTATTGCTCGTCTAATAGCTTCGGAGTTTACATTTTTGTTGAGGTCAATTTACCATTTCAACAAATTTAGGAACAATTACCTTCCCATTTGTATTTATTTGTCGCAAAATAAACTTTTCATCGGCATCGTTTAGTAGATTTCTTCCCTTATTTCTTAGTTTATTTTCAATTCTTTTTTTCTTCATTGAATCTTATTATGATGTTGTGATGGGTTGATCGACTTCTACTGGCAATTACACCTATTTCTACATATGATCTTAACTCATACCCCTTTTTTTGTTGAATATGAATGTGAGGTATTATTTCGACTTTCGTTTTTTATAGGCCTAGATTTAAGTTTGTTTATTTTGCATGTTAGCTCAAAAACATGATTTTCTAGGGTTTTACATATTTTAATTTGGATTTTTGTTTTGCTGTTTATGCTACCTTTTTTGACGATTCTATTGAATTGAACTCTCCTGAACGAATACAACTGATAAAGACTGTATATCAAATAATGACCTAGACCCTTGAGTTTTGTCTACGTAAGTGCTTCTTCGAACTCAGCTCATAATTACCTTTACAAAAGCATAGTCTTCTTTATAATATGTTAATTTTTGAACTGTACGTATGTCGCATCTACAGAACGAAAGTGATAAAACTCAAATTCCTTTGGGCTTCAGACAGCTTTAAACTGTGTTGAATTAGGAGTTACTTTATGTTATACTTTCTTGTTTTTGTGGGCTCACTAAAAATTTTTCTGAAAGTTGTTCTAAGTTTGAGTCTTGTTTAGATGGTTCAGGAATAAAAAAACATCCGTGATGCAGGGTAAGGTTATACATAGCAAAGCATAGCTTTTTTCTATCTCAGTCAGTTATTTAATTTTGAGATCGAATTCGAGTTGAGGGCATGAACACTATTTTGCTTGTTTGTAGCAGATTTTATAGTTTAAATCAAGCACTAAGCCACTGCAAAAAATTTAATGCTTGCTCAAACAAAAGAACATGGAAATCATGTCCTTTTAAAATATTTGTATATCCTAAAAATTAACAAAAAATTATGAATTTATGTTTGTATGTGTTTTATTTTTACGTAGATTCACAGCCCGTTTAAGTTTTGGTTTCACCCTCATAAAGAAAATCATGAGCTTGATGTTCTTATGAGCGGAATAGAGTAAGTATGTTAAAAATTAAATTTTGAAAGTTATTAATAAAAACCCAATTGCTATCATTAAGGTCCTTTTATGAACGTCTTGGAGACGCTGATTTACTCATCCCAAAGTCATGTATCACTCCAGGACAGGTGTGTGTTGCCCTATACAATGACATGTGGCATCGAGCTGAAATATTATCAACTGTAACTAAGAACAAAGTTAAGGTAAATAACTTGAGTAATAATAAAAAACTCAATTTTATTAAATTAATTTTTATCGTTGTTTAAAGGTTCTCTTTGTTGATTATGGAACAGTTTCGAAAGTCGAAATTTGTTATATTAAATATCTACAGAATCGATTCGCCGAAACACCTGCGCAAGCAATTCGCGGTTCTCTGTCACATATTAAACCAATATCTCAAGTGTGGCACAAGCGAGCTATTCAAGAATTCCTTTCATTAGTTGCCGAAATTTTTCTTTATGCGCAGATCGTAGAAATCGATGAAATCGTATATTTGACTTAATTTTTCTTTTACATATGTATTGTAGTTGTTTGTTTATAGGAATCCACAGTCTACATGGTATTGTGTGATACAAATAGTGGCCAAACTATTCAAATCAATAAGCTATTAGTTGATAGAGGATTTGCTAGACTTGATAGTGAATGGGACGAAAACAAAATCAAAGAGGTATGATTAGCATTTAATTTTTTTCTCATGTAATTAGACAATTAGTGATTGCATGAAGTTCAATTGGTCAAGTAGTGTAAAGCTTTTGACTTTAAGTTCTTGTATCTTTTAGTCAAAAATAAAGTGCATATAACCTATAGACAGTAAATAATTCTAACCAGATATAGTTAATTTAAATCAATCAAGTATCGATAATTATTTATACATAAAAGAGAAAACGATTTATAAGTCTTATGCGAAAAATTAATTTTCTTTTCAAGATTATCTTAGAAATGTTGTTTCTAATAAAAATAATTAAATTTCAATTTTTTTGCAACCCTGAAAAAAAGAAGTCAGACATTTTAAATTATATTTTATACTTGGTTTTTAATTTCATTTCATTCATTTAAATTTCATTTAAAATATTCTTCAATTGTTTGTCTTCAATTTCATATGAAAAAATAATTCATTCATAGATTTTTAGGAGAATAAGAATAATCAGACTTATAAGAAATACTTATCCAAATATGTCGAGGACTTATCATAGTAGAAAATCTTTAACAGATGAAAGTTGTTAAGGGAGTCGATGATAGCTTTGTTGGGATTTGTAAATGATTCCGATAAGGATGAAATAGATCTTAATATTCTTTTGGAAAAAAACACATAGATTGTATTAAAACAGAAAAATTAGTGTTTCAACTAAGAGAGAGAGATTTATTTCTCCATGGATATTATACTTTTAAATCACACTATCATAGAATTTAAAACATATGATCTTCATTTAGAATTACAAAAACATGGTCATATTTAATAACTTTTGAAGTAAAATTGGAGCATAAGTATTTGAGAGAAACAGTGATTTTTTACAGATGAATTTTACTGATAGCTAAGCTCAGATACAGTGATGGAAAAAATAATAGAAACGATGGCAAAAATTAGCATAACCTCATAATGCTGGATTAATTCTTAACTTAATTAAAGATAGAAGTATGGAGAGTTGTAAGTTATATTTTAACGCTTTTTATTGCAATAGAATATGCAAGCTAAAATCGTTTCTATTACTTTTTCCATCACTGTATCTGAGCTTAGCTATCAGTAAAATCCATCAGTAAAAAATGAAACAGATGAGCTTTTATAGCAATAAGTAAGTATTTAATAAGCAGAAGCTTCGCACTTCCTGTTTGCTATTGATTTAGAGGCCAGTTATAGCTATCATTGGTTTTGATCATTGAAAATTTTGTTTCGAGAGTTAAAAGCGATTAAAAAAATCAAATATGTTATGTTTGGTTTCAAAGTAAAGTTAATGAATTGTAGATTTTATCTACTCAAAAAACATTATTAAACGCAAAAACTTTTCTATAAGTTCATTTTTGTTTTTTTTTTTTTAATGATAAACCAATAAACAGCTGATTGTTAATTTCACATCTCGGAACATAATTGCTGCGTTCAATCTTGTGTTAGATATGCAATCCTTAATAGGCGGATAGGTGGATGGAACGAGTTGGATAGCTAAATTGAGATAGCTGGCAAAAAAATAAAAACAAGTTTCAGCTGTTCACAAAAATCATTAAAAAAATTTAAAATCAACACATTTTAATCTCAAGGTCCAAAACTATTGTAAAACAAAATTTTCAATGCATAGTTTTAATAATTCACAGACTTTTTACCAAAAAAGATAAACATTGAAAACAACTTTCTGGTTCCATCAAATGAAATCCATACGTTGAACCAGGTGTTCTCTTAGATACCCACGTATACAAGAAATTCTTAGATACCTTTGGATTCCTTTTTTTTACTTCCAACCTGTTTTTAATCAGCTGTTCTTTTACACGTAAAACACTAACAAAAAGGTATCCGGATACACTTTCAGCCTGAGATTGAAGACAGCAAATGGTTCCACTGAAAGCGTTCCATTTTCTTTTTATTCCCACCTGTCAGTTGAACGATTAACTCTAACCTCAAATGCTTGATTCAACCAGGAAATGTGTATCTGTGTAACTGTCAAAAAAATCGAAGATTGATTTCAATGATGAAAACTAATGATATGTACCTACAATTCGTCCATTGAAATTAATCCGGATAATTGATTGAATCAATATTTGACTGCGATTCCCTTTGGTTATTGATCGATCGGAAATCACACAAAGAATTTTTTGAGAAAAAAAGTTTAATTGCGCAGTTATTTTTTGCATAAAAGTATCAGCTGTTCAGGAAAATGATTTTCCGTCCGGAAAAAAGAAAAATACTGCGCAATTCATTTTTTTTTCTCAAAAAAAATTCTGTGTGATTTCCGATCGATCGGTAAATAATTTTCATTTCTGATCAAAGGAAAACACAGTCAAATATCTATTCAAACAATTTTCCGGATTGATTTTAATGATAGCTATACTATAACTGAACCCTAATTCTAATAATAATTCGAATGCCAAGAATTTTTTTAAATAAGAAAAAATGCATTTGATGCTAAATTTATTTCGTAAATACGTAGAATTTTAATGATTAAATTTAATTTTTGCTGAATAGCTGACTGCAAAACTCCATTTCGTTTTACTGATTGCGTTCCAATTTTGTACTGTTCCGTTAACATCAATAAAAAAATTACTACAACAGCAAAAGCGAAATGAGAAGCTCTTTGTCACTTAATACCTCCAATTTAATGACTGCTGATCTCTATAAACGTTTATCAGTAAGACATATCAGATTCCTCTTGTTTCAATTTAAGCTGATGGATTTTACTGCTAGCCCCTCAATATAGATGCCAATAAAGCAGTACAAAATTGAAACAACATCAGTAAAACGAAATGGAATTATGTGCCAGAAAGACTTTTCATAGAAATTTTTAAATTCTTAAGATAGAGTTACTGTTTTTAAAGCTGAGGTCAAATATTTTGTATACATACATATATACCAAATATATATACAAAGGTGAAACTACTTTTTTAAATAAGCTATTATTTAAATGCCAAATAAATGAAACAACATTAAATATTAAATATGGCCTTATGGTGTTTTATAATTGTAACGTAACTTATGTCACATATATAATACCGACACCCATTTTTTAGGAAATGGAGGTACATGATTTTTGTCAACAACCACAAGAATTCCGTCGTATGACATTTTAATTAAAAACTTAATAAGTTAAAGTTAATAATTATTAAAGGATCAGTTGAACAAGACTAGACAGTTATGTTAAGATCTTCCTCTAGCTCCACGAAAAATTATATATTTAAATACAAGAGATGTGTTCTAAATATTTCAAATTCGAAGAATATCTTTATAGATGCAAGAATATTCCTTGTGTTTTTAGGGTTCTTGATGAAATTTCTATTAAAATCGACTCTGTGATAGTAGTGATTTAAACGTATATTACCACCATTATTTTTTTTCTAAACTTCTAACAAATTAATTTCAGAATGGATATAGAAAACGTCACCCCCGGGATATTTTTCCAACGTAAATATACACTGAATAAAACACAAAACAGTTAAACAAGAATTATCTGTATACCATATTGGCAATTCGTTTTTTTAGGTTTGAAATGTTGGAGACTGGGGAATATCCATCGTTGTATGAATTAGAACAGTTACTGGCGCAAGGCATCGATTACGAGAAAATAACTGACAAAATTATACTCTCCAATTTAAGCAATTATAATTTGTTTAATAAAGTATCAGAGCACGAAAATTATTCTTCTCATACAGAAAAAATATCGTTTAATCTATTGGACACAAATCCCTTTAAAAGTGATATTATATCTGAAATTGTTTCCTTAAAAATGTTTGATAAATAATAACAGCACATTGATATAAATAAATGTTTTCGCATTAATTTCATTCTCCATCCCTTCATTAACATATCATGTATTTATGTATATAGAAAGTATATTTAACTAAAAATGTAAATTCTGTTTCATAATTAAAATTCAGGAATTAAATATAAGATTCTAAAATTCTCATTAATTTCGCTTTTCATTTGTACCCTTTTTTCTTTTCCATTTTTTTAGTTTTCCTAAAATGGTAAATGAAGATACTGTTTTAATTACAAAGGAAAAAGAAACATTAATTTAACTGATTTCTTATGTTTCTAGGTGTCCTAGAGGATGTGCTCACATTTTGTCCGGGCTATTAGAGGGCTAATGATGTCAACGCTCCTAGGACCATTTGTGCTATGCCTTATATTAAATTCAACCTCAGTTTTTAGTTTGATGCTATTGGACATAATAAAATAATTCTTTTATCCAAATTAGTTATTACTTAGATCATCACATATATGTATACGTTAATTATTATACAATTGTCATTCAAAAAAAAAATATCATGTAAAATGTTCTTATATTGTAAATAAAATATAATTATATTTGTAAGAAGAAGACAAAATAATATTTGTTTGTATACTAAGAAGGAGATTACAAATTGGCCGAGTTAACGAAAAGTAAATTTAAAGCACATTTGTGATGTGTTAGTCTAAGGTATGGCTTCTAGTTTTTAATCTTACTCCCGAATTTTTATGAATTTATGAATTTTTTTTCCCAAGTTTTGTTGGTTAGGGCATTCCAATGGGTAGCAGGGAAACTATAAGGACTAAGACGGTCAAACTTGCACTTATGAAGAGTAGTATATCGAACCCTTTCCGCCAAATGATCATTAGCAACCAACCAAACAAAATGTACATCAAAAGTTTACTGCTGGTCTATGAAACCATTCACGTGTAAAGTCAATATTGGAAACTAGTAACTGTACTTAAGCTTAAACAAGAAAAGGCTCGTGCGAATTTATTACAAATTATTACAAATGTCGCATACGATAAATCATTGAAAAAAGCGACAAAATTTCGAAATGACACTGAACAAATTTTAACAAAATAGGTGTCAAAGGTGTATTGTTTGCCCGATTCTGAAAAAAGGAGACCCTCTAAACTGCACCAACTATGGAGGAATCAGTCTACTTAACATCGCTTACTAAATCTTCTCTGCCGTAATATGTAAACGTCTAAAGCCCATCGTCAACAACCTGATAGGTCCTTATCAGTGTGGTTTTAGACTAGGAAAGTCTATAGTCGATCAAATATTCACGTTACGGCAGATCCTGGAAAAAACCCAAGAACACCAAATCGACACCGACTATCTTTTCATCGATTTCAATGCCGCATATGACAGCATCTACAGGGACGAGCTGTATAGAGCTATGTTTAGTTTTGGCATCCCTGCCAAAACTGCAGGATGACCATGGAGAATTCATGCTGCTCCATAAGGTTGGAAACAGCTTAACAGAACCTTTTGATGTCAAAAAAGTTTTAGAAAAGGTGATGCGCTGCCATGCGATTTTTTTATCATCGTACTTAAAAGAATAGTGCAGAGTTCACACGTCAACACTAGAGGCACTATCTTTCAAAAGTGCGTCCAATCACTAGCATATGCTGATGACATTGACATAATCGGAAGAACTCAGCGTGATGTCAATGGGGTTTTTGTGAGTATTGAGGCAGAGGCGGCAAAATTGGGTTTGACGGTTAATGAGGGCAAAACAAAGTACATGCTATCGTCAAGAAAGGACCTACAACACCGACGCCGACGTTTCGGTCAAAACGTAACCATCGACAGACGTAAGTTTGAGGTAGTCGAGGACTTCGTCTACCTAGGCTCCGCTATAAATGCAGAAAACAACACCAGCGCCGTGATCAAACGAAGAATAACTCTTGCTAACCGCTGTTTCTTTGGGCTAAAAAAGCAATTGAGTAGCAAAGCCCTCTCTCGAAGGACCAAAGTGTCGCTTTATAAAACCCTCATCATCCCCGTCTTGCTAAACGGTGCAGAAGCATGGACTATGACAAAAGCGGATGAACGCACCTTGGGTCGTTTCGAGAGAAAAGTTCTTCGTGTGATCTACGGTCCCGTATGCATCGAAGGGGAGTGGAGGAGAAAATGGAACGACGAGCTGTACGGGCTGTACAACGACGTAGACTTAGCCAGAAGGATAAAAGTCCAACGACTAAGACGGCTGGGTCACGTAGAGCGCATGGAAACCAATGCTCCGGCCCGGAAAGTCTTCGAATCCACACCCACAGGACAGCGCAGTAGAGGCAGACGGCGAATCAGGTGGCGCGCACAAGTGGAAAGTGACCTCACCCAAATTGGAGCGCGAAACTGGAGACATCTAGCTGGGGACCGAACTAGATGGAGAAGTTTGTTGGGTGAGGCCCTAGTTCACACAGCGCCAAAGTAAGTGTAGCGCCAAAGTAAGTAAGTAAGTAGTAGGTGTCAAAGGAAAGAGAATTTTTTGAAAACTGTGCGAATTTTATTTGAATTGAATATAAATTTGTAATTTTTTGAAAAATTCAACTTTTCATTATTATACAAATATAAAATACTGGGTAAATAATATATTAAAAATAAATAATTTGTGTATTCGTACGAACTAATCGAATGCACAAACCATTTTTGTCCGATAATTTAGTTTCCCAGTATTTCATACATATATGTATGTTTGAAACGAGTTCTTTTTTACGTTGAGCGGTCATAGGGGCCAGTTATAGCTATCATTGAAATTAATTCAGAAATTTTTTTGAATGCATATTTGACTGTGCTTTCCTTTGATTAGCAAAGTCGTTTATAAAAATGAAAATTATACACTGATCTAATTCCAATGACATATTTCTGTCAGTAAACATTTTTCGGTGGATTTCTATCAGGAAAATTGTTTCAATGACAAACATTTTTAATGATCGCTATAAAGGACCTCCCAGAAAAAATGTCTGTTATTGGTTTCAATGATGAAAACCATCGATAGCTATAATTGGCCCCTTAGGATGAGCCAGGGGATGAACAGTGCGGTATTGTTTTCCAAAATTGCGTGCAGAAATGTAAACAAACTGCATAAGCTGTGCGTGAGCATGAGCATGGCACCACTCGTGTTCATAAAAGTAAAACGACGTTCAACTTGGCCTTATATTACATTATGTTGCTGAATTTGCACGAAAATGGCAGAGGTGCAAATTTGACTACTTTGGGGGCTATGATCGGCAGAACATTCGGAAACGGATTGGTTCTTAAGCATGCAAAGCTGTCCATTAGGTTTAGTTGATCATCTGTTGAATTTATTATACTTTTTTTTTGTTTAAAAAACAATCGCGTTGCTTGAATAAAGTATTTGATAAGTAGATCCTTTAGTAATATTGGACAAACACCTTATTTTTTTAAAAAAGATCAACTACTTCCAAGCTTCAGCATAGTGACTATAGCCTCATATCGAATTGCAGCCGTCCGCAATTTGTGTTTTTCCAAAATGGATTAAGTTTCAAAACAAACTGTTGAAAGTTTTGTGTAATTTCTCTAAGACAGTTAAAGTGTAGGCCCTTATCGTTTAAGGACATTTTTGTTTTTTGGAGTATACCTTATGAACATCGTTGTTCTAAATGTTTTCATATTCAAACAAATTTTCCTTCTTCTTCCGTTTTTAAATTTTCGCTTTTCTGACAAATTTTCTCACATGTTTTAAAAACCGTTCAGTTTTAGAACAATAAGTTTTGAAAATTTATTTGCTTATATCCATTTTTTAAATGTATGTATGTAATACAACCCGAATGAAAAAATTCTAACAAATAATTTATATTTCTCATTTTATCAACTTTTGCTATATTGAACTCATTTTAATCGATGTATGATGATTGCACACATGCAGTTGTAATTGTTTTCATAAATGTATTTGAGCATATTTTAGGGAGTGTATGTATGTTCAACAAAGGCTCTGCCCGTTTCTTAGAAGATGTGACCTGTAAAGCATGCGACTTGAGTGTATTAATTAAATCTTAGGTTTAGGTTTCTGTTTTTTTGAGCCCTCCGAAATGTCGGTATATGAATAAATCTTAATGTTCTTGGCATAACTTTTCAAGGAATCTTATTTTGTGTTGACACATCTTGCACGTAAACACTTAGTGAAAACATCACAATATTTTAAATCGAATCTGGTTTTGTTTTGTGTTTGGATTTTGCAAAAATACCTACCCACTTTAAATTAATCTATTGTTAAAAAAGTTGGAAAAACATATTGTCCTTCATGTATTTATTGTTTCTATAGTAAAATACCATATATTTTTTTTTAACAAATACAACTTGCAAAATTTAATTTTTAACTAAAAATAAAAATAAAAATAAATAAATATTAAACAAAATCTTATAAAAAGACAACATGCTGTACATGAGGTTTAAATATGTTTAATGAAGGAGATTGGGTCTGCACGAGTCGTCATCGTTATAGTATTGCTTGAGTAATGAAATCAATTGAATTTCGTTTCTTATATATAGTCATCACAGTTAGCGGAGCTGAAATCATTTTCAGTTAGATGAATTGAAAATTGCACTAATAAAATAATCTAACTATTTTTGACGATATTTGTATAGCGAAAATGTAGCAAATTCATATGTTTCTTAGTGTCATGGAGTGTTGCCCTCAAATAGTGCGCGAAATTCACCACTTCTAGGCCTTGGAAGTCCTTTCCTTATAGTTTGAACTGGTTCAATGATGCTCGATTGGGATCCATGTAACAGATTTTCCTTGAGATCGTTATCACTTGATTTAAAAAAAATAATAATAATATTATAACAAAAATCATGTCATGTTATTTAAATAGTACATACTCATCTTTACAGTCGTCAGCCTCTGCAGCTAGAGCATTGACAACAGCAGTGATCGTATTGGACTCGGGGTTATTACTCTGTTCATCCTTCTGGGTCATTATGTTTGGATTTTTACCAATCTTGTTAAGACGTTCAGCTGCTACGGTTTCCATCGTTTTTCGCATTAGTGGATACTGATCCAAAACACAATTGAAATGATCCACACTTAACGAGAATAAGTTACAGTAGGTTTCCGCTCGCACGCTGGCAACGCGTCGTGCATTTGTTAGTAAGCATATTTCACCGAAATATGATCCATCTGATAATGATGTAGCGACCTGAAAATACAAATTCAGTTCGGTATAATATTTTAAGATGATAAAGGGTTAAAAAACTCAAGTAAATTTAAAATTTCAGCATGAAACTCATTACTATAGGACTGTTTAGTATGAACAACTTAACAATTTAAATTCAATAAATATTTAAATGTAAATATTATTCTGTCCAAAATTTTCAAAATATTACGGAATTAGTTTTATAGAATTATAATATGTTTAACCGTTAGTGGACACTTAAAATATCTACCAAATCTTTTGGAAGGTGTTGTGATTCTACTAGTCTATATTGTAAAAAATGTATACATTGTTTTTAACAACAAAAACTAGACTTAAATAAAGTGTACCTCTCCATTGGCCATCACAATATCCACGACACCCTCCTGTATAAAATACATTTTGGTTCCAATTGTGCCTTCTTTTATAATAATATCACCTAGAAAAAAGAAAAAGTTTTTAAAAAACATTCGATGCATAATTTATATCTGCTATGTAATTATTTGCAAAAAAAAAATATTCGGCCTCATAAGAAAACCTCGTAACTCACAAATTACAAATATCACCAAAAACGAGAGTTCCAGATGTTTTCGTTCTATTTTGGAACTTCAGTATTATTATTTTTATTGAATGCCAAACTATACTTCATTATAAAATCACAATGGAGTACATTTTCGAAAAAATGAATTCCAAATATCATTTTTAATGTGGAGTTACAGGATCTGCTTATGAGAGCAACGACAATGTGTATTTATGTATTTACCTGGTTGGAAAACTTCATATTTCAGCTTCGTAACAACATCGGAAACAAAATTGGAGTCAGCATTGGCAAAAAAAGGCACTGACGCAACGAGAGATCTATAAAAAAACAAGACAAATTTAATAATTTTTTGTTTAATTAAGAAAATAGGCAGTTGATTGAAGCGATAATATATGTATCATCTATGTACATAATGTAATTTTTACTTCAAATACTTGAAATGTATGATGATACTAATCATCATTATGTACATACATAGGTATATTCAGTACTATCACGAATTCTATCATAATCATAAACTTTACGAAATACGAATCCGGAAAAACCGTATCACAAAATCCGTTCGTAATGGAAAATTGTATGAGATTTTTCATTAAGAATGTATTTGGTATAATAGTTTTTTTCGGGATTCGTAAAAATTTCTCATTACGATAGAATTCGTAATAGGGGTGATTATTCCGTTATTATGTTTCCCTTTTCTGGCTCTCACACTGAATAAATTTTAACAAATAAGGGTGTCAAAAAAGAGAATTTCTTGCAGACTAGGCGAGTGCTATTTTTGTTGAATATTCCTTAAAAATTTGTTGAAAAACTTAAAAATATGAAATACTAAGAAAATTATATGACAAAAGAAATGGTTTGTGTACTTTTTTGAGACAAGTTCTTGTTTAAGGTGCCTCCAGACCAAAGACACATTTTTGAAACATTTCAAAAAAAATTACAAATCTTTTTAGAATCAGAGAAACATTTCTGAAATGTTTTGTTTTTGGTCTGGACGTTTGCGAAATTTTTGTCTCTACTTCCCATTCCGAATGGGAAACATTTATTTGTTTCCCAAGCATTTAAATAGGTAGACAGTGGGTGAGAGGCTGTGTATAGGTATAGAAGATATACAATTTCGCTAAAAGTTTGGAGGAACGAGAATTTTATCCAATTGATAAAATGTATAAAATACAAACAATATTGTTTGATCTACTTGAAGAAAATTTTAAAAATTAAAAAAAAGAAGATGCTTTTGTCTCAAATTTCAAGGTGAGCTTGAAAAAAAAAATACAAAAATACAAAATGGGAAAAAAGAAAACAGTAACCTTTCTCAAATGTTTCTGCAAAGTTTTTGAAATATTTTTAAACAAATGGGAAAATGTTCACAAACGTTTTTTAAACAATATTTCCTGAAATGTTTCTTTTGTGTGGACACACCTTTACGTTATGAACGGTCTTAAGATGAACGTGCGGCATGTTTTTGTGGGCGGTTTGAACGCAGCGCATTTCAGTCCATACTTCACGGACACTCATGACGAAAACAAAAAGTTATTCCATGGAAAATGTAAAAATGGTAATCGAAGAATAATAATGGTTGGTTCTTTCCTAATTCCGTTTGGGTTAGAGGTTAATTCAAAATATTTTAAAATGTTTCGCCAACGTCAATAAAGATTTAGTATTTTTTTTGTTTGAGTTAGAATCTACATATACATATGTACATAAGTGTAGCAATACGTTTTCAATCGCCAACCCGTCGATCTAACCTAACCTGCATTAGAATTTCCCTATGGGTATGTTTTATATTAGAGGAACTAGGAGGTAAAACAAAATTTGCGAGCATTTGTGAGCACAATTTTTGTGTCGGCAATTCTTTGGTCGTAATATATAGCTTGTATTAAGTTTTTCTACGTGAAGATGTGAAAGTTCATATTTTTGTAGACAGGTATCATATTATCAACACAGCATAATTTTTAGAAGGTGGAATGTGGTAGGTATGTAGGCACTAAGTTCAGGGTGGACAAATTAGTTTATGGGAAAACCACTAGAATGGCAATTGTTTGGTTTTCATAACCAGAAAATGACAAAAATAGAAAATATTAGCATACTTAAAATTAATCTTTCAATAAAAACAAAAACGGCTGCGCTAACTTTATAAAAGGCAAAAAACTTGAGACTAACTACAGAAAGCTTAAGATATATAATTAATTTTGAACTTTGAAAGAAAAAAAAATTAGTTCAGGGAGTTCCAGGCATATGTACGCTAGCTTATATAATTATTGTTTGTCTGTTTTTTGGCAGTGAGATTTTATAAGCTACAGTATTTAATTTATGATTAAGTCTAAAGCAGCAGGACAGCTAGCAGTTCCCCCAAATTACAAACTCTTTCAATTCCTTGTTTCACTCGCTAGCCTTTGAATAAACCTACTTCATCAGCGTGTAATTTGAAAAACATTGTAACTTATGTAAGTTATTAGCCATTTGGTTATGAACTGATTTTATTTTTATTCCTAAAAAAAGTAAAACACTGGTTCACTCGGGCATATGGTTACTTTTTCTTTCATTCAATTTTTTTATTTTCTTAAATTATTAATAATTGGCAAAACCACTTACTGAAGCATCCTAAATATGTCACGTTAACCTTAACATTGTACATGAAATGGAAGATTATATACATATACTATGACCTAAACAATAAAGCTGAATAGAAAAAAAAAGCTTTCCGTCACTCTTTAAAAAAAAGAACAACTGTATTGTATATCCAACTAATAATTTATAAAATATGTAATAATAAATAAGTTAAACTCACCTACAATTGTAATTTATTACATCTTCTCTAAGCTTTTCACTCAATTCACCCAAAATACATTCCTCGTCGAAGAATTTCCCCTGATAGCGATGCTCGAAGTACTCTGTTATTCTTTGCCGCATGTCTCTAGGCAGTTTTCGATATGCCATATATTCTTCAACTTGTTTTACTTTTTCTCTGTATTGACGTCTACTTGAGTCTAAACTTTGGATTAAATTCGTAGCGTGACCTAGAAATAAGGCATAACACGTTGCTCCAGATATCATTGAAAGCATAGTCAGCCACATATCCGTCAATGACTGCGGTGGGAATCTGGAAAAATAAAATCGAAAGGTCAACAATAGTTTTTGAAGTACTTTACAAAAAAAAAAATGCTTAAGGGTTGTTATAGTTGAAATCGACAAGAACAAACTTATACTACTTAATAATCTTTTTTTATTGATTTGTATTTTATTTGTCTTCGTTTAAAAACTATATCGCACTTAAATTCGACTTCAATAAACATGGTGTAGTTCTGTTTGGATGTCAGATTCAAAATGTTACGTTAGTTTAAATCCCAATTCACAGCTTTAAAAACCCTGTAAGCCTGTATTCACATTTTTTGAAACGGAGATATAATTTACAATTTGTAGAATACCTCAAAATTCAAATGGTTCAAGATTTTATTTCATTGCGTTACATTGTACCCCTTAAAAGTTCGTTAAGTTATTTGGCTCTAACGCAAATATTTTAAAATACATATACATAAAATATAATTTTCTTTCGTATTTTATTTTGTTACCGAAATACACTTCTATGCAACACATTTTTTTTAAAGTAAAATCATAGGTTTCGATTAATTAAAACACAGAACTAATGATAAAGGCGTTTATGCTCTTGGAAAATTTGGTCGTACTAAGCAACTGCAACGACCAAGCTTTAACCTGGATATTCATTATTGTTTTTTTTTTGTATAATAAGCACGCAGTTAAAGAGTTTTGTTCCAGAGACACAGTGCCAAGCATTAGGGAAAAGTGATTGGGTTTAGAAAGAAGATGTCGATGTACATTGGTTTTGAAAGATCGAAGTTGAACTCAAGGGTTAATTGCTGGGCATTTTTGGAAGCGCGAGTATAACGGTTAAAATGTGTTCAACCAAAGTTGGGCATTCCTGGAAGCGCGAGTATAACGGTTAAAATGCGTTTAACCAAAGTTGGTTTCCTTTATCCATCTACAAATGTACATATACCAATCATACCTCATTTCCCTTAGTGTGGTTTAAGTAAACATTTAAAGGGTATTCTTATCTCCTTCAGTGCATTTTAACTGTACAGGCAAGGATTTATATTTATTTTGTACCATATGTCAATTTCTCAAAGTCAATTTTGACTTCCACAAGCTCATTAAATTCCCTTGGCCGCATTTCGTGAAGAAGTTGCATGATTTTTATTTTTCGTGCTAAAGTCATCATCCATTAGCTAATGAAGGTCTTATTTTTGCAAACATAAACTAATCTCCTTGGAAATACGTATGCTATTTGCAGTTTGACTTTAACAAAGAATAAAACGAAAATCAATTATGTTACTTTTATTTTGTGATTTTGGTTTAGGCAATATTTTGGTTCTATCCCGAACCAAAAGAAAATTAAACATACAAATTTTTACAAAAACTAGTGGCTTAATATTATGTAAAAGACAAAAGAGAAAATCTTTTTTTTTATACAAAACAAATGTCAAGTAAGATAATTTTACTGGATTTTTCAAGTCTATGTTGATATGTAAAATGATGTGTATTTACTATTTAAAAAATAATTGTAAATTGTTAATGAGATGTTAATAAGAAGGAATTGTTTCTCGAACATTTACATATTTTGGGACATTTTCATGAGATATGAAGTGATCGTAGTCTTACCTTCCATAACCTATACAAAGCATGTGAGACATCGCTTTAAATAACGCCCAAGAATACTGTTCCAGCCAATATGACTCCTGTAATATAAAATGCCAATAGGTTAGCAAAGAAAATATCATCTAGCTTTAATTTAAATAAAATTATAAAAAAAAATTATAATATATTTCCTCAGTTTTTTTTATATTAAAGGTTGGGTAAACTTAAATCGAATTTCTTCAGCTTTGGTATAAAATAAAAACTTAATTTTATTTTTGTTATTTTTTCCATGTCAAATTCAACAACACTGCCTGTAGAATTGTTTTATTTGTATTTGGGTTTAAATCATCTCTTTTCGGGTTGAAATGGATATAACTTTCGATTTTAAGTTATTGAAATCAACGAAGAAAATTAAGTTGTAGAAAGTTTTATCAGGATACTTCTTTAAAGTTCGAAGTGCAAAATTGAGTATAATTTAAGTAAATAGTTTTTAGCGAAAAAGCAACGCCCATCAAATTTTTTTACAACAAAATATCTTATCGTTAGTTTAGTTTTAAGTACAAATGAAATGAAAACAATAAGCATTTGTGGATAAGATGACTAAAAACTGAAAAAAGTAGGTACTTTTAAAAATTTTATTAAAAAAACCTTTACTAAAAAACCGTTGAGATGCGGTGCAAATGGTTACCTAATTCTGTTCGATTTGGACCATTCATTATGGGATACCCTGTATATGTAAATGCAACTAGCTTTTTGGTTGGAGCTTATAATTAGTGAAATAATGCTCCTATCCAATTTCAGGTTATTAGATTAATATTTAGAGATCGCTCATTACGTTTTCATCTATTTTCCATAGTAGGGGAGCTTTTTTTTTTTTGATGGCTTCTCTTTTTTATAACTTAATATCCTGAGGAATTCGAATTGCACTATTATTAAGATACAAGAAAATCGCAACTGCTAAATTTGATGTTTAAGAACATTAATAAGCAAGTGCAAAACAAATAGCATGGTGCAAATCTTCCGGAGGCGCCCATGCCAATTTAATTGATGTTTTTTTTTTTACACTCAATGACAAAGTCTAAACTTTTAAATAAAACAACAAAACTCTTCTCTCCTATTACACTATGATTCAGGCTTAATCTTTTAGATTAAGTTGATATCATAAGGTTCCTTACTATATTTTTCTTCCATCATTCTTTTCTGAGCGCCCGGCTATAAGAGAGAAATTAAATTCTGAGTTGATAAGTTGTAAATAAGTGTATACTTTTTTGCATTTGCGAAACAATTTAAATTTAGAACTGTCACTAGCAACAGCGGCCGCCATAGTTTTCGAGCCATTAAATTTAAATTTTTCGACATACGAGTATGTATGTACATAAGTACATTAGACAATCTAAGTATACCAACATCAAAATAACAAAAATCATAAATTTGTTGCTTAAAGATTATTGCTCTGACAGTTTAAGCTAACTTAGGGTAAGTTCAGGAAGACAAAACATAAAGAAACGAAGAATTTGCTTTCCAACGCGACTTGAAAGCTTAACGAAAACAAACTTATTATAATTAGTTTAAAATTTAAAAGACTGGTATACAAAAACATTAAAATATGGAAACTTTGAATTTTACTAGTGCAAATGTAAGTGTAAATGCAAGTTATTCTAAGTGCGGTTCCAGTTGCAGCTCTCTTCATTGTCCAACAAAATGAACGTTGTTTGTAAAAAGAAAGGGTGAGTATGTAGTTTAAATAGGTGAAAACTTACCTGTAGCTCATTTATAGAAACCCAGGAATTAGATGGAAATCCTTGAAGCATTGGCACTAAAAACTGTAGACAACCACTCCAATGGCCTATTAGCAGCATCATACATATTAAATTGAAGATTCGCATAAATACAGATGCCATATTAAGAAACTGCAATTAAATTTAAGACACAATATTTCAGTTTCTTGGTGTATATATTAAAATTTGAACAAAATTGCAATTAACATTATAGTGTTATTTTTCTACATTGAGCGAACTAAGCAACCAATTATGTACAAATTATTCGTAACAAAAATTTGTTTGATTTCAGCGTTAAACGCGTGATCTTTTGTAATTATTTAAGTCATATCTTAAAAAAAATATATTTTCGTTTTTATTTTTTTTTATATATTAAAATAAAACAATGCATTTACCACAAAAATGTAAAAATATTATATTGATTTGCAACAGTCTGTTCATATATCAAAAAATGCGTGGACTGAACTTTAATCTTCTGATTCGCTACCTCAATATAAAAAATAATAATTGTAATAATAATAATAAAATATTATATTGATTCTGCAGAATCTATAATAAAATGACTCAATATAATTCAAACACAAACCAAGCAAAACTTAAATAACCCTTAAGAACACAATCAAAAATTCTTGTTTAAATAAAAAAAACTATAGCAAAGGGTTGAATAAATATAGAGAAAGCAAATTGAAAAGTTGAAAAAAAGCTCTTGCAGAAATATTTATTTTTTTTTTCTTAATAATTTAAATCCAAAACCAATGCAGTATTAAGTCTAAAAAATATTTACACATGTGTAATTTTTGATTTTTAAACAAATTCTGCAACGTAAACGGATAAACATTTTTGTATTTTATCCAACTCTATTAACTTTTGCGTCACATAAACACCGTGTAGAAAGAGACAGATGCATAAAACCAAAACAACTCAAAACCGACAGAAAAACATAGTAATTAAAATTAACAAATAAAACAAAAAAAATTAGACAACGAAACTTAAACAAAAGTGAAGCAAATTATTTTATAGTTAATTATGATTTAATTTTTTTGTTTTTGAATAGGGTTACCTTCAAAATGAGGTTGCTTTTTGTTAAGCCATCTTTGTCTTTTCTGTGCATTCTCCCTCTTCGATCAGCACTTTTTTTTTGTAGATTCTGCAGAATCTAGAACCATATATTTAAGCCCTGATAAGCTAAATCTGATCTCATAGCTTAGAATATTCTACAATAGCATTGGAGATGTCAATAAATGTGTGTTTCAAATAATCATTTAATGTTATTGAATCCGTTTTTTTTTTTTAATATTGAATTTGATCAAGAGTGTGTTAATGGTGGTGGTACAACGTAGGAAGATTTTTGATAATAACAACACAAAATATATCATACTTTAATTTCTTATAAAAACTGATACATATCTGATTTTGTTTGGTACTGTACTGTTATTTTACGTATATGTTTTGACTGCAATCAGTAAATTAACAAAGACAGCTGTTAACTTAATGAGCAAAATACATAATTATTAACGGTTATTTTAAAAATGTTTAGCATAAATAAAATTAAAATGCATAACAAAAAGAGGACAACACAGTTCAAATGATAAGGTGTACATATATCTGTTTCCGAAATTTTAAAATCCCGACTATCCACACGAAAATTCTAAGATTTTCAGAATTCAGTTTTTCAAAATTCTGTTCTTTATTTTATAAGAAGTGCTGGCAATGTTGCTTTTTTAAGTGTAACAAAATTTATAAAGCAAATAATGCAATTTAAGAGTTTGCTGCAAGCTTAAAAGTATCGTATCTTAGAGCGCAATTAAAGAAGATCAGAAAAATAACCTTGTACTTCTGAGGGCATCGCAACACCCCAAAATATTATTTTTAATAATTTTTCTTAATTTTAGTTATTTCAATTAGTCACTTAATTTAACTCAGATTTTTTTCTTAAACTTTAGAATGGACGCATTTATAAAATGTTTCATATAACATTATGAAGTCTTGTCAATTTTCTTAATTTAACATGAATTTTATAAGATAATTATCGGTCACCATCCGGTTTAGACAAACCGGATTCCTGATATTCTGCAATTTGCTTGATTCGAATCATAAAAAGTAGTTTTTGATTAAAAGATTTTTGAAAGCACAGTCTTCAGAGTAGAATAAAAAACAGGATTTTGACCCGTACCATACATGTATACTTAACACTTAAGTAAAATACATACTTTAAAAAGTTACGGTGGATGAAGTGACCATGAAGTATTTTGAAAATATTTTGTACATGCACGATGCATGTAGACGAAATCTTTGCAATATTAAAAAAAAAACTATTTCATTCTTTGAAGACGCTCCAGAAATTATTTCAATATTTTTTACTTCAATATTTGTTTGACGTTGTAAACCAAAATATCAACGACAGTGTAAACTTTTAAAAAATATCGAACTCTAACTGCCAAATTTTTCGGAAAAGACAAAGTTTACTTTTGGTCCACAAAAATACGAAAAAAAATCAATACTTTGTTTATTTTTTTCTTTCGAAAATGTTGCTAACGTTAATTCGGCTAAATACGCTTTCGAAAAATGGATCGATTATATTGGAACATAATCCCAATATTTATTCAGAACTGTTCAAAAAGTAGAGAATTACTTTAAAAAGGCAAAATATGTTTTGCCAAATTCTTTGAAATGATGAAATACTCAAGGAAAGGATTTTCACGTGAAATCGAATCTCTGTGGTACTCTGTGCATTTCAGTCTCCCGATCTCAATCCGATTGAGAATCTGTGAGCGGATCGGAAAAAACAATAAAAACCAGATATGGCTTGAAATTAAAAAGCATTTGACCGCCATTACGGTTAAATAGGTCCTTGTCGCGTCTTATAGAGACGGTCAAACAAATTGAAGGACGCCATTCTGGCTATTAAAAAATCACAAAACGTTCCTCAAAGACACTGTGTTGTTAAAAAAATTAATGATGGTGCATATATAACTACTTTGGAATTATTGGACCTTCCCACTGATTGGACATAATTTAATTTCAATTCTGGAATAAAATTAGTTTCTTAAGATGCGCCCAGGCCAAAGAAACATTTTTGAAACATTTCATAACCATTTAAAAAACATTTCATAAAAATTTAAAAAACGTTTCAGAAAAAGAGAAACATTTTTGAAATGTTTTTTTTTTTTTTGTCTAGACGCTCGCGAAAGACTTCTGCAATATTTTAGAAATGTTTCTAGGTTTCCCATTCTAAATGGAAAACTTGATTTGTTTCCCAAGCATTTACATTTACATTCATAGCTAGACAGTGAGTGAGTGGCTATGAATATAAATATAGAGCAACGAGAATTTTAACCAATTGATAAAAATGTATGAAATAAAAAGTTTTGTGGACGAACATTTAAAAAATAAAATCAAAAAAGCTGATGCTTTGTCTCAAATTATGAAGAAGATGAGCGAAGAAAAAAAAACAAAAATGGGAAGCAAAGAAACATTTCAGAACTGTTTCTCAAATTGTCCACACCAAAAAAAAAAAAAAAACAAATGAGAAACATTTCAAAAATGTTTATGCAAAGTGTCTAAAATGTTTTTTAAACAAATGGGAAACATTTCAAAAACGTTTTTTTAAACAATGTTTCTTAGGTGTGGACACACTTTTATAAACTAGTGTTCAATCAACTGAAAATTGTATTTTTCATCAAATCTAGGGTCAAAGGGAGCTTGTTAGGTTATTGGGTTTTTTGAGTTTAAAGTTGAAAACTAAAAAGAGAGAATTATCTAGCATGTTACAAAAACATATTTTAATATTTAACCAATGAGGCCAAAATCAACACAATCAAATCTTTTTAATGAAAAGTAGAAGAAAATATATCTAATTATATTGTTAATAAATTGATTAAATTTAACAACCGTAATAAGTATGTATTTTCAAGTCATTAAGATTTTTATTTTAAATTCTTACTCTCTAAACTCTAAAATCTAATCTCATGGTTTAAATATCTTGGAATTTATTCATAAATATTTAGTTTGGAGATTTGATATTGCATAATTTTTATGATAAGTGCAAAGTATATTATTTAAATATGCAATAAACAGAAAATGTTCATTCAGATTAAAATATGAAAGGAATAATAAAACAAAGCATTTATGGAATTTGGGGACATCCGAATATCAAGTATTCAAAAGAAACTTTTTATTTATACAATTAATAATAATTATAATATTTATTTCGCTGCTGTTTTTGTGGAACTATAAAATTTGGGTCGTTTTTTTGAAAAATTAATTAAGGAAGAGAAAGTTACAATATAAGCGATTCAAAAGATAAATTAATCGTTCTAGCGGTCATAGCCATATATTTATCCTCAAATATGTACCTTTTATTCTTTTAGAACAATATTGTAACCAATTTAATAAGATTTGTGTGAAGTTGGTAAATAATCAAAAGTCAAATGACACTTTGCGTTGAGTTAAATTTTTGGTGTTTGATTAGTTCTAAAATAAAGGTATAATTATGTAGATGTGTGTGATAGAATCTGCTGTGCACTTTCTGATCGAAATTATGCCAACAAGTAAGCTCATATAAAATTAATAAAAATGCATGTATATCTATATTATTTATGGTAGTTGATTAAAAAAGGCAATTCAATCAGATAGTGCTTAGCAAACTAATTCATTTTGTTTATATGTATATATTCTACTTTTAATTAAATAAGACAGATAAAATCGAGTTTAACAGTTTTTTAAATAATTTTGTTTAAATAATTTCAAGTACATATTATGTATGTATGTATCAAAATTTCATCTGCCTTAAGAATCATTGAAGATAATTTATATGTATGTATCTCAAGAAAAAAAACAAAAAAACAAATAAATTGCAAAACTTGCAAATAAAACAAACATTATAAAAATATGTATATTCGAGAATTCAAAAAAAAAAAAATAAAATAAAACAAAACAAAAAACGAGTAAAACATAATAAAATAGTAAATGGAATTGCTTACGTACATATACTTCTTCCCACTGCGACACATATCTGACTAGCCTTGACAGTCTCAACAGTCTAACTAAAGATAAAAGCTTGGCCAAGCGGAGTATTCGCAACGCCCGGCCGGCGTGCAGGATTTGAAATGAGTCAGAAAAATCCTGCAATTTCATAATCTGAATTAAAGAATCGAGATCTGTAAATATTTCCTACTTACTTGATTAAAGATTAAAAAGATATAATCAAGCGGGATCGAAGAAATCAAATCAAGAAAAAACCATGTTTTTAAATAGTGTTTAGCGATAAGCTTGGGGTCCAAAATCACCTGTTCCGCGTTGTCTTGTTGCATAATTCCTGTAATGAAATAAAATATAAATTTTTAAGAAATTAAAGTCCGGGATACGTAGAAAGTTATTTGATAATGACCAATACTTTATCAAATATTAATAAGAGTAACAATTAAAGCTTGGGTTACCTAGCTATAATCCTAACCTTACGTTTTGGTATTGCAACCCTAGCAATTAGGTAGATAATTCAATAACCTTTCATTTAAACCAAAAACCATCTAACTACAAGATTCGATCAATTTTCTAAACCTACAAAAGACTTAGCACTTCAAATGCAGACAACCCTGAGTTATGACAAGTTTTGGTAAGTCAACCATTAATTGTTTGAAATATAACTAGGTAACTTTTCATTAAACACCAACATTGTTAAAATAACAGATGAGGGTATATTTACTCCGCACACCCACCTACAATAGGTCCAAGATATAAGTAGGCAACCCTAGTTTTCGTTTATTCTTATGTCAGGTTTTTTGATTATATTATCGATTTTTGTAAATAATAGATGAGAGTAATTGAACTCAAAAACGCAGTCTTATTTTGCAAAATGTAGGACCTTCGGCCCAGGTTATGGATAGACAATCCAAGCACAAATTGTTATCCTGTTAATTATCTTTGATACAAAATATTATTTGTTATTAATTTATAGATTACAGCAGATATTCCTTTTATGTACGTACCACGGTTGCCAGTTTGGACGTTTACGACCAAATTTGGTCATTATTTTCTCACTTGGTCGCATGGTCATTTTTTATTCCATTTGGTCCCTTTTTTAAGAAATTGAAAAAAATAACTTGACTCTATTCCTTTTATAATCTCAAAAATAAAATATGTACATACTCGTACCTAAAGAATTTTGGGAAAAGTTTAATTATCATAAAAACGCTTCAAATGAATATTGTTTTCAAAATTTAAGTTAGTTCGTTTATAACTTGATGTTACTTCCTCAGAGCTCAGCTGCTGCTGAGGGGATTTTTTTTGAATTAACTTTGATAAAAATGAAAGGCAGACTTTGGGTACCATTAATAAGCCAAAAAGCGTCAAGATGACAAAAATAACCATAGCGTTTGGTCTGCAAAAACATTTTTTCGAATTAATTTTATATGAATTTTATTTAGCGATAGCATTCGATCTCCTGACTTATTCGATCTCCTGACTTATTCGATCTCCTGACATAATGTTAACAAATTGTGATCTTTAAAAAAAAGAGGCTGGAGTGCGTCCCACACTGATAACTTCCCATCCCGTATGCCGATTTGTCTTGCTTAAAAGGTTGGTAGGCTTTCGTGATTTGCTAGTTGTTAGTTGAATTATTTTAAAGAAAATTAAAAATTACCAACAATATTTTGAGTATAATGAAATAGTTTGATGTCAATATCTGTTCTTGTTAACGAGATTTTTAGTCGAAAACCAATTTTTACCAAATTTTCGTAGCATTTGCGTACTATTTTTTGTAGATTTTAATTTTTTATGAAAAAAACTGACTGTTGGATTTTTATGCACAATTTACGGAATGTCGGAAACAATATTTTCTGTGAGATAAAATTAGCTTAAAGCCAATATTTCTTAAATTTTTTAAAGATATACTTGAGTCGAAAGTAAATTTTTACCAAGTTTTACTATTGTTTTTGAAGGTTTTTATTTTTTGTAAAAAAATGTCAATTCGATTTTCTCAAAATTTTACCAGATGTCAAAAACGTTATTCTTCCCGAACGTACACACGCACGCACAGACATCTCTCTAAAAATCTTTTATTTAGACTCTAGAAACCTTGAAACGTCGAGAAAAGTCAAAATTTTCAATTCAAGAAATCGGACCGATTACAATAACTTTCTATGGGAAGTTAAAAGCCATTGCTGACACAAATTATTTTGGTCCTTTTTTGGTACGATTGGTCATTTTTAATTTCAGCTTTGGTCATGCAATTTTTGTTCAAGTGGCAACCGTGGTACGTACATATCTTAAACTATTACTAACAGGTGCAAAATATTACGAGAATGAATTATGAGGCCTTAACTACATATTGTAGTTGTAATGTTATTTCCATATAAAAGGGATTTAACAATTTTTTTTTATTAAGTTGCCAAATTTGAAGAAAAGAAGTCGAAAAGGTGTGCCTAATTAATTAAGTTAACAAAAATTTTATAAAATTATATTTTTGGGTTATGTTTCGAAAATGCTAAATTCAATCAATATCAAAAACTGACTCTTTAAAATAAACACTACCCGCTATAACAAAACTTTTTCGGGTTGAAATAACTTTCAAAAATGAGTCTCACCATCAATAAAAATAAGGGTACCTACAATCATTAACTAAAAAAGGAAATGGCATTGGAGATACAACAAAAGAAGTCCTGGTTTTCCAATTCCCATTTTAACTTAAAAATGATATTTTTGGAAAATTTTAACTTAAAAGCGAAGTATCGTACAAGCGCCACGCCACTGTTAATATGTCATTGAAACTTTATGACAAAATGTTGTAATCTCTTTTCTATCCTACATAATTTGTATGACCTACAATGTGAACTCACAACTAATTTCAAAGAAAAAAACTATAGTTTTTGATTAATTTTGATGATACTGTAGTGCAGCCCCTTTCACTCTTCCTTTAGTGTTTGCTCTACTACAAGTTATGGCTACTTTTTAAGAAATACTTAGGGCTTATAAATGAAGTTTTGCATCAAAGTTCGCTTTTGTCGAAGAAATTATCTCATTTTCCTCGACTACATTACAACTTTCTTTCTTATTTAATTATTTATTTTAGCTTTTTATATTTGAAATGTACTTACCAGTTCTAAAATTGACTACGATGTCTATTAAAAAAATAGTATCACTTAGGCAGTTAAAGGCAATCCATCGTGTGCTCAAATCATCATTAAAGAATGATATAGCAACTGGCAGGATAATAAGATTCGCTACTAGCAGTAGAAGCATACAAAGGTCCCAATAAAATCTATTCAAATAAACAAAAAATTGTTTTAATATATATAAAATGTATAAAATATAAACAACTCACCTAAATGAACTGCAGGGATGAATAACCCAATGTCCCGAGGTCTTTTGTCTTATTCTTTCTTTTACCAATGCTTTTCGGCTGCCAAAAAGTTTCATGGCAAGCCGATTGTCGGTTGGCTGGAACCATGATTGCAATTGACTTTTTAAGAAATTCGCTGATACTTTTTCCGATACTACTGGAATGGAAGGCATTGGTTCCTCTTTAGGGGTCCCATAAAGAGAAACGTCGTCAAAGTGCACCTAATTCAAAAATTAAAAAGAAAAAACATTTAATTTGCTATGCTATACAATTATTATATTTAAATGTTTGAATTTTTATATTTTTTGTGTACTCGTATTTTATGAAGTCTTAATCTAAAGTCGAACAAAACTTGTGGACATGTTAGAATTATAAATCTGTGAACCTTATTGAAAATTGTGTTTATTATTTAAGTACCTACATCTGTTTTAGTTCAAAATTTATGTTAAAAATCTAGAGGTTTAAATAATTTAAATAAATACAAAAATAAAAAAACAAGATTTTTTGTTATAGGCCGTCTTGCGTAGTCGTGGCGCCTGGTTTGTGTAATTGTTCATATGTGAGTTCACTGTATTTTATAATGGTTGGTTGAATAGCGCCCTAACGTCTGAATAAGAACTGATTTGATATAAATTATTTAGTATGTTTTTCGTTTAATTCGACAAATTTACTATGTCATCAATAAAACTTTATGGAATTCAGATATATATTTGTGATTTTTTTAGACAGAAAAAATATTTTTTTTTTGAGAAGTAATGAAAAATAATGAACACAAAATAGCTGATTAAAAAGAAACTTAACATTTTGTGTGTTTATGTGTTTTAAGAAAAAAATTATAAAGTTCTCATCTATCATCAGAACACTAGCTATCAGCTCGGGTAACACTTCTCATAGCAAAACAAAAATTCACACTGCGAGGTAAATCACGCGTTATATTTTTATTTCGTCAGAATCTCTATAATATTAATATCAAGTACCTAGAAGAGGAAACTTGCTTGTAATTTTCAAGAAATAGAATACATTAACATAGATCTAAACAAATAAAATATATTTTGTGTAAAACTAGTTTTAACCGCTGCTGGTATGAATTATTATAAAAATTAACTTAAACTTAAGTGATTCTGAAAGAATTTTTACATACAGTAGGGAGGAAATGTCCAATGGTGTCATTAAAATAAACAAAAAAAAACAGATAATCTGATATTCAAATATATGGATATGATACATACATATACATATTTATATATGTACTTAGGTATATGTCTTGAAAATGAAATAATTTTGTATTTATTTTCTTTTTAACTGGTAATGTTTTAAAATTATACAAACACACAAGAAAGAGGTTGGGATGTGAAATGTCAACACAATATTTAATTGTTGTAAAATATTCCAGTTGACAAAATTTTATTTCAGTTTTTTCAATCTATACAAAAATCGTTATTTTAATTCATACCAATTGCGTGTGTGATGTGATAATGACTAAAATAAAATGTAATTGAAGTCGCGACTGCATTATTAGTTCATGAGATACTTGGTTATATCTTAAACCATGCATTTAGATTCTAGGGACCTTAAAACGTCGAGAAATTTCAAAATTTTTAATTCTACAAATCGCACCGATAAAAGATAAAAGACGTCTATAAAATTTAATAATCTCAAAATAATAAACATACACATGTCACATGTAAAATTTACAAAGAAAATGTTTTCGATCAATAAAAACTCTTTAAGTCAATTTTTATTTTAAATTGAGATATTTTACAATTTTTTCTAAAAAGAAAATAATCCCAACATTCTTTGGAAAGAAATGTCCGTAAAATACTCAATGGGCGTTGACGACGCGACGATAAAAAGCTTGCACGGAAAATATTACAAAATGCACAATTAAAGCTTCACAAAACCAAATAGAGCATTCTTCGTAAAAACAAACATAAACCTGTCAAGTACCCTCTCTGATGGGTTGTTCACTTTAAATCTACTCAAAATAACGGTTTATCCATTTTGCGGTTTCAAGAGTATAGGGCTGGAATTCGATATCTGTCAAAGTATGTTGTTAAACCAATTTTTGTTTTCAGTTGAAAGTCTGACATTTACGGAAATTGTTAAAACCTACTACAAGAATGGTGATTCTGCCACAGCCACCCACATATCGTGCTTTAAGAGAAGATTATAGTTTACGCGGTGGACGGCGTTTTACTAACAATATTTTCTTCAGCGATGAAGCACACTTCTCACTCGGTGGGTATGTTGATAAACAAAATTGTCGTATTTGTGGTTCTAAGGATCCTCAAGTAAGTGAAGAGATGCCATTACATCTACAAAAAGTCACTGTTTGGTACGCTCTTTGATCCGGAGGTGTGATTGGCCCTTTCTTCTTCGAAAACGACGATGGAACGCCTGTCAATTGGGAGCTTTATGGTCATATGGTAAACAACTTTTTGTGCCTGCTATTGAAGAACACAATTGGAGAAAATGTGGTTTCAACAAGACGGTGCCACATGCCACACAACTAGAGGGAATATGTCTTTATTGCGAGAGTATTTTCCTGGTCGCGTAATTCCTCGTCGTAGCGATATCAACTGACCACCAAGATCATGCTATTTGACACCGCTGGACTTTTTTTGCGAGGCTACGCGATAGACCTTATTTATGTATGCAGATAAACCTTTAACTGTTGAGCACTTAAAAACCAACATTCGTCAAGTTATGGCTGAGATACCGTCCAATATTTGTCAAAAAGTGGTCGAAAATTGCCTCAAAAGATTCGATGCTGGCAGCAATTCGCGTGGTGGTCATTTAAATGATGTAGTGTTTCACACATAATGTCAACGTTCAAACTTTATAATTAAAAAAGAAATATCATGAACAGAAAATATTCTATATGTGTTTTATTTACGTTTACTTTTGAAACCGTAAAATGGATAACACTGTAGTATATTACTACCACTAATAAGTTCAATTCAGTAGAAGCTTTTTGTATCGCTATTCGAATAGGTTTCGTGTAAATTTCTGATAATTAACATCCTGTCTTTACTTTGAGACACCCTTTTTTAACCTATATCTCATCCGGCAGCAACAACCTCAACATTTGAGCTATTTTTTTCTCAAACTAATTTTGCTTTTAATACATACATATGTATGAATGTATGTATGTCAATGTTTTGTTTTGAGTTATGTTTTGGTGCTGTATTTTTTATTCATTTTGCATACAAATCTGTGTTTTATTTTTTCTTTCAAAATTCTGCGAATGGCGAAAAAAGATAGATTCCAAATAAATTTTACCTCTGGGGATTAGGAAGTCTTTAAATAAGCAAAATAAAGCATTTCACAGCCCTCTGACTAAACTTAGTTAAAAAAAAACTACTTTATTTATTATTAATGATCTCGATCCAATGCAATTTATCATTTTTTACACGGAACTTTTAGGTCGTGCTTACATTATGAAAACTTATAAACACGTTCAGCGTATTTTTATTTACGTATGCAAACAGTAAATAAACAACTTGAGCTCATCTATTTGCATTACTTACTGACTGTAAAAAAAATCACGTTAGTTAACTATGTACTTAAAGCAATTAACTTAACCCTCTTATAAATATGTATAACTATACAATATACATATCTGGTTATAGCTAAATAATTGTATTAAAAATATCCTTTCAATTACCTCATTCAAATAATGTTATAAAACTGTAGAAATACTTCAAAGTAACAAAATATTACACCTGAGAAGTAATTAATAAATTCAATTTTTTTAATTTCAATGCTGTAATAAGTTATTTTTTGTATGCATTAAACATATACTCGTATCTACAGATTTTGAATGTTTTATTAGGGTGACACTGTTCTTAATGTCTCGATTCTATAATATATTTTAGATTTTAATGTGTGTAACTCTTTAATATATGGATAGGGAGTGTAAACAACTGTTAATTTATTAACATAACAAAGTGTCGAAAAAATTTAGGCCATAATAGTTGTTTCAAAATAGAAACGGGATTTTCGACACAGGGTGACGCATAAGTTTTTTTTTTATAATAAGCGCAGGCTCAAGGGGATATTACTACCCTTATTATGCAAAGACACAGTCTGAGCACTTGGAGAGAGGGTTTGAAATGAGATGTCGGTTCACATTGTTTTAGAAGCATTAAATTTCATGCGGTTATTTATTCCGCATTGTACAATGCTGTTTAGGTCGGAATTTAATGAGCTTATCATATTTTGCCGTTGCAGTTCCACATCCGAAGAAGAGGGATGTGAGTCTGAAAACGAATATGAAAAGCTAAGAGTACTATCTTCAACGAAACAATGTATTGGATTAGAAGTTGAAGTTGTTTTCAAGAATTCTTCAAAAAGAACATTGGAAATAAAAAAATTAATAATTGCAGGACATCGGCCATCGAAAATTTAAGAGTAATAAAAACTACTTATTTAATATAAAATGCACCAACTTGTGGAACAAATAGGGGTGTTATAACATCGCCAAAGTCATTGGACCATAAATACATAGGTACAAAGAAATATTTGGGGTTTATGTGTATGACTTTGAATACCGCGCAATGATTGGACCTTTTTTAAGCTCAGACGTAAAGTCTGTAATACACATAGATCGCCAGCTATGATATATTTTTGGTGATCGGATTGCGTTTCCATGATTTTAAGGCTTACCCGATATTTGGCAGATTTTTTTGGTAATGCTACTTTACAAGTAATGCGTGCGCTTAATAACCAAGAATCATTCAATCAGTCCGAAAGTATGTAAGCGTGCTGCAACCTAAATTCAAAGAACAAATTAAGTAATAGAAAATGCTCTAGAAAGAGCACGTCAAATGTCAAGGTTTAAATGAATCAAGAAAAACAGTAGTATTAGGTATTTATCTAAAAAATCATTCTAATGCGCCACCCTGTACATACATACATAAAAGCAAATCAGTCAACGGACAAATTTTAAATGTGAATAATTCGACAAAAACCCAAAAGTAAACTAACCCCAATATTTGTGAGTATTATCTTGGGCTTGTTATTTTGTAACAGCAAGTCACCCTGTATCTAAATTAGAATTAAAACGACCCTAATGTGATTACATAGCGTAGTTAAAAACTCAAGTATATGTACCTTCTAATCGGTCGTATGTTAATAGTATTATGGAATTATTGAATGTTTGTTTGATAATGTGTATTTACTATATGTTCAATTTATTATATGATGTATTAGCATAACGTGTATGTTATGACTGAGATATAAGTATATCTGTTTTTCAAAATAAACAATAAACCTTTGTTCTTGCCATTTCGCTTCCTTGGTCGCATATTAGAAGAGCTTCATCATCGAAAGCGGTCACTAAAGAATCAGTGCAAGTATTTTCAAACGAGATTCTTAAATCGTTTTCGTTTAGAGTTGAGCAATAAGAACATCGAACTGATTCTTCACTGTCACCACATACTAATCTGCAAGAAAAAAAGAAACACAAAAATTAATATAAATTTGAGTCTAAAAAATCCTATAGTTAAACTTTAAAAAATATATTTTTAACTAGGTAGGTACTTCAATTTGAAGCAACTTTCTCCAAAAGGACATTTTTTGTTTTAATAAATTCAAAGACTTCATAGTAAAAATGGAAAACTAATTACATTTTGTCTCAATTCTCTTCAATTTGCCTCGCCGTATTTACAAATATATATGTTTTGTACATAATTGAATATTATGTAATTAATTAAATGTCATTTGTTCCGGCATCAGTCTCGCCCTAGGCAAACGGCTATCAAAACAAAAAAATGTATTAAAGATGTATTAAAGCCATGTGTTCAAACAAATATACGAAGAATTTATGGGTATATGATGTAGTAGGTATTTGATATGTTTAATATTTAATGAAACAAATATTCGTTCACATGTCGATCATAGTTGCAGAAGTACGCTGGCAATGCGTGCATTGTATTCGCTTTAAATATTTGTATTTGTACAGTACATGTCTACACAGAATTATTTTTATTTTGATCGTTTTTAAAGTGAATACCAGTAAGGTCGTTTATATTCCAATGGGTTATTTCAATAACCTGTTTTTATCAGACCCGTCAGAAAACCTGCACGTTTGTTTTTTGTATATGGTGATTAACATTTATAGTGGAAGTCATTAAAATAGAGCCGAAATGATTTTTAGTTCAGTACATTTAATGAACAGTTATTATGCATACTGTGCTAGCACTTGTGAATAAAAAATAACTCCATTTTGAGCAATTTAATTTTCCGGGTAATTTTAAAGAAAAATACTATTATTAGATAACTATATACGAATACCTGCACAAGTACTTTAAAAAAATGAATATGTATAGTAAAATATTATCAATATATGTACATATGTATATCCATATGTACATATGTACATTGGGAGACATTTTTACAGTTATGTAAGTGTTTACATTTATTTTGTTTCAAATTATTATATGTACATATATATGATAATTTTAAATAAATGTTTAAGATAAAAATCTTAAGGCAACCATAATTCGAACAATGTAGTCTTTTTAAATTGTTCGATAGAATGTTATTTTTATTTAGCGCTTTCAAGTCAGTTGTCATTTGAAGGGTCATAATATGAGTTGAATGAATATGATACACTTATTCATCAAAGCATGTACCTGATACCCTGTCAAAGTGGAACATAACAATCTGCCCTCACTGATGGTAAGTTTTTCAAGTTCTAAACTGTCCCAGTGCACTACGCAAAAATTATTTATAATTTCAAGAGAGGCCAAAATACCATTATCATGTTAAATTCATTTTTTTTAAATCAGTTTGACTTATGGTTCAATTTCATGAAGTTTTTTCATTTAAAAATTGGATTTCTAAGACTAAGCACCACTGTAAACGTGTCTCATAGTCAGAACTGCTTCTCTATTATTACTCCAACGAAATTATTATAAACGCACTCAAATTGTTGATGTTTCAATCAAAAATGTTCAATGTCAATTGATCTTTCCTTCGTAGCCTACATTGCACTTATTATACATTTCATAATCTCAAAATACTTTTTCTTTTTATCTGAAGTACTTACAACAGTACAATAATAAAGATTTTTAAAAACCAACTTTTCACATAACGTTATCGAATAAAGCAATGCATATTGTCACTCCTGTAATGCTGAGTTTTTTTTTTGTCAGATTAATTTTTATTTTAAGAAGTATACATATAAGAAACGACCGAGTCACTTTAATAAAGCATCGATCCCCATCGAGTGAGCGCGGTAAGTAGAAAAATGGGGACCATCTTAAACCTAACGTCTGTTGTCACGTGTTTTTTCTTCTATGTCCCTCTGTATTTTGTGTTGTATCACCTGATAGTCAATACTGTATCTTAGTCACCTACTTTCAAGACTTTAATGATTAATCGCAGAAGCAGTAACCAGCAGAACTGTCAATTACTTAAATCTTACATTAGATGAATGTGAAGCTTATTAAAACTTCCAGTTCTGTTTTTATTATTATTTCTTTATATTAAGGAAGTATTATATTAAAATAGACACTGTGAGTTGATCTTTTCTACTACGCATCACTGAAGAAGAAATTATTCAAACGTTAAATAACTTATGTAAATGTTTTTGGCACCGGCAGAAAACATTTCTCTTTGACGTTTTATGAAAATTTAAGACTTGAGTACAAATCTGACACTTTTCTAACGTACAGGTTACTTTAAACTCGTATTAACTATCTTGTTAAACGGGATAAATAAAGACAAAGAGGCTATTTACAGTAAATTATTATATTGAAGTTACACGATATAACACCCCCTATACGTCACAATTAGCTTTCGACATTGAGATAAGAAGATCAATCAAAATATTTTGTTACTTATGCAGTGTTATATAATTTTCGCACCTTAACCAAAAACTTATAATAACTTTGAGACTTATTTTTTTAAGCAATTAAACTTTTAAATATAAAATAAAGAAAACATTGGGAAATCATACTCGAATATAAATTTCTCTTGAAAATTAGAAGGTTTAGTTTCTGTAAACAAAAAATACAATGCACATAAATTAATTTTTGATTAGCTTTTATAGCTGAAATATTTTTTATGTCGACACATCTCCCTTTTGCTTTAACACATTGTACATTAATTTTTGTCCATCCATTGGAACTTTTGAATCAATTCGTGTTATGTCGGATTCACGAATTTTACACAATCAATAACACCAATGTGTGACTTCTATGTTTTGACTTAATTTTATAAGACTGAACTCGACATTTATCTACATGTACATAATTGATATTTTAAACATTTTTTTATAAAACTTTCTTTCGAATTAGCTATTTATGATATTTTGAAAATAAAACGAAACAACGCAAAGCAGTAAGTTATAATGTGTTACACTGTTACTTCTGTCTTGTCTTAGTCATCAATGTAAAGTGTTTATGAATATAATGCAATGTTAATTTCCCTTAAAAGACTTAGGTATGCCTACATATATTTTTTCTGATCCTCCTAAAATTGGGACCGATGTCAACTATGATAATTTTCAACTATCTTATTTTATAATCCAGGTAGAAGTTATCACGAACATAAAGTGTAGATGGTAGATACCTTCTGTAACACAAATGTTTTTTACTATTCTAAGCCAATACATTTTTTTCTTTTGAACTCGACATTTTCAAAACCTTGAATTTATTAGTCTCCTTGTCTTAAAAAATAAACCCTGTCCCATAAATAATACAAAAATATACTTTTTTTTACATATCCCTAAAATTCTAGATGTATCTTTTTTATAGACATTTACTGTATCACAGGCATGTATTTGGAAGGGATTTGCAGGTAACCAGAATCTATCACTAACCTAGTGGAATCTTTTGAAAATCAAAATATGTAATAAATAAAATTTTTTGTATAATATTAAAAATAAGTCACATATAAATATAAATACCTGTCATTAACTTTATAATTCTTGTGCTTTTTATTTGTTTTCCTATTGAAACTATTTGTGCAGGATACCGATGACTGCTTCGATGAGGAACAATTTTGCAATGACGCCTTTATGGAACCCGTCGCAGTTGTTGTAGTTCTAGTATAATCAGTTGGCGCACTTAGCTGCCTATTAAATTCCGCCTTTCGTCTTGTAATATCTGTTAAGCAGAGTTTATTAAGATGTCCATTACTAGAGAGTGAATTTTTCGGTGATAAATTCAGATTTGTGTTGTTTGTTGTTCTGCAGGTAAGATTGTGTTGTTCGCATGCAAGGTTGCAGCTTTTATTAATTTTTGTGCGTTTGTTCCGGCAGAGGGTGTCTTTTGAGTCTGTCCTTACACGAGGTCGATATGTCGGATATGTTTTAACAGATCCATTAGCTATTAGCGGCCGTATAGCCGATAGAGACAGTGAGCCCGTGGATAAGCCCGACGGCTGCTGCTGTTGTTGTTGCTGCTGCTGCTGCTGATATTGCTGTTGCTGGTTGTTACCTTGCTGCGTGCTACTTTTCTTTTCGTCGAGGTATTGATTCAAATATTTATCACTCGGATGCAACGAATTATCCGACACCGCATTCGATTTCACTATAATTTGGTTTTTCTTTTTAACGTTTCCAGCAGCCTTGAGCGAGAAGTTACGTAACTTTTTTGAATGCTCCTTTATTTTATTGTTTTTCAAAAACGATGGACTGTTTGCAATGCACTTAAATATGTATGTTTTATTACTTACCAATGGATGGTTTTTACTACTTGAACAGTTACTACTGTTTGCGTATTCACTTTTAAGCGCCGAGTTTTGTTTTGCATATATGTTACAATCACTGTAATGACTTTTTAGCATCAAATGATTATCATCTATGTGGCTATAACGCGTTATTGGATCAGAATTACTAAAATTATGAGCAACTATTTTCTTAAAACCACTATATGAATATACATTACTATCAGCACAATGGAAATCGGGGAAATTTCTTTGATCGTCCCCTACGACAGCAGCACTACTGCCTGTGCCACAACTATTATGACTACTACTGTTTACAATGCTTGTACAATCTAAGCGGTGTTTGTTACTTGATTGGCCATTGTAATAACTATCATATGAATATTGTTTTCCGGTAGCATTATGATCGAGTGCTCCAACGGATGGAGGATCATCTTGAAATACACTAGGCAAATATGAACCCGGAGTGTTGTTGACAATATGATCGTAGAGAAGGGATTCACTGTCGTCGCCGTCAACGTTCCTCAAACTTATTCGGTTGATATTTCGCGCCGCACATTTAAGAGACTCACAGCTACACGATATCGATTTCTGTAAATTTACGGTCTTGCTTATATTACTTATGTTGTGACTATTGTTGTGTGCGCTTGTGAGGTTAATCAGAGACTGCCGTAGCAAGTGATGACTCAAATTTTGCTGATCGTTCGAATTTTCTCCGCTGGAAATATACAGAATAAAAACGAGAATTGCGCATGAAACTGATTTGTGAGTTCTCTGTCTCTGTATATGTTTTTTAATGTTAATGTATGTGTTTACTGTTTATGTTATAGGTATGTATATGTATATGACTGTGGATCAGTTGCTGTTCGAATCGAATGTATGTATGTCAACAAAAAAGTGTAACAAAATTTAGACTATATACATACATACATATGTATGTACATACAATATAAACTATAAATTGTTCAATTAAAAATACAATAGTTTTTAAATTCCAAGCCGTGCAATGAATTTCATGCTAGTGCTTAAAATGAAATTAAAAAAAACACAAATGATATACCTACAGTTCAGATCTAGACTAGAGATGGTGTAGTATTGATTTGTATATAAATATTTTGATAAAGCCTTATAAAACAAAATACTTATGTTTTGTGTTCCCTTATTTTTCTAAAAAAAATTTAAACAAAAAAAAAAGGAAATTCTAGCCCACAAAACGGAAATAAACACAATTCAATTCAAATACATATTTTCTAAACAACTTAGGTAATTTTAAGGTTTTCGTATATATTATGGATGCAATCTACGCGGCGAAGCGATTGACCAAACCTGGACAAGGATGTGAATTTGTTACTTTCAAAAAAATTTACAATTAAATCCGTGTTTTATGGTAAATGAATACCTATGTTTTGATTGTATTAATTTCATAATTTCAAGTAGATATTTATAAATGCACTTTACCGTATATTGGAAATACTATATTTCAGAGTTCTGTAACTGATTATCAAAATACTGTACGTATATATGAGAAAAAAAAACAACATTTCTCATTACATTATATTGCATCTCAACGTTCCTTATATTAAAATACTAAATCTTAAAAAAGTGCATTTTTGCATGTTCTTAGCACTTAATTTATTTATTAATTATTAACTACTAAAAAGAATACAATGATAAGTACATAAATAAAAAGTAATATTTCATGTACCTATGTATGTAACTAGTTATTCGATTACATGTATATTCACAAAAAAAACAGTAAAATTATAAATAAGTCCAATTTCTAACAAATTTGTTAGTTTGTACGGCTTTCCATGTTTATGTTTGTTTACAAAAGAATTCAAACATTTAACTCGTAAAAACAATATATATGTATATAAAAAATGCATATAGCAAAGATGCATTCGAAGACTATTGATATATGTTTGTAAAGTATCTCACAGTTTTACTTTGAAAATATTATATTTATAATACAATATAATGCAGTTACGTTATTTTCAAAAAAAATAATCTTCTTTAAAAATTTTGTATTAAGTTAAGTACTTAACTTAGTATTAAAAAGTTCGCACGTTACAGAATTTCGAAATACCGATTTTTGACGTAACTATATAGAATTTTAACTATTATAGTGTTTTGTACATACAGAATTTTACCATGCAGTATAATGACGTACAGTATTTTCAATATATTATTATGACCCATACAGTATTAAACCCCAATGCATATTCTTATAAATGAGTTTTTTAACAATTATTTTTGTTTTCAAAACAATCCTTTTAACAATAGCGGATGTGTCAATATTGACTGTGTACCGATAATACATTGTACATTTTGTGTATACTCGTACTTCTATGATAACTTATTTAAAAATTAAAAAATATCAGAGATTTCAGCTATTTCAATTTGAACTTACAATCTTAGTTTTGACAGTAATGGAAGTGTTTACGTCTGTAACTTGACACTTATTCTTTTAAACTGATGAATTCGAAATTATAGACTGGTGGTAGAGTTAGAAGAAACGTATAGAACATTTTTCCATCTTTTTTTAATAAATCGATGGAGTCTGAAGAAGTGAGACAGAAGCTAAATTTATATTTTTTTTTTAATATTTGTACAAAATTTGTGATTATTCAGAAAATATAGCAATTTTTAATCTCATTTTACATGATCCATGCCGAGTTATAGATCATCAAAAAATTGAGGTTGAGTGTTTTTTATATACTAAAGGAAATCATTCGTTCCATTGTTTTATTGATTTTAAAAATCATGGTTTAATAGTTATGAGGTTTACATAGAAACGGGACGTTATGATTTCTAAATATTGATTCTGAGATGTATGGCTTCTCTAGAAATTAGCTTCTTGTCTATCAATTGAATGCATTTTCAAAAGTTTGTATTTTGTCTCGGGCAATTACTTCTACCTTTGTTTATTTTCAATTTTAGGTACGTTTCTCAACGATCTTAAATAATCAAAAACTTTTATACACATATGTACATATGTACATATGTACATATGTACATATATATTTTTATTTTTCAATTATCTTTTATACATAAGTTCAAAAATCACACGTGTCATCACCGTACAAAAGATACAATTTTTGTTTATGTATTTTCTATATGTACATATAAGTACTTTTATTCTGACTTTATTTTGTAGCTGTATTACCATCTCTGGTCATCACGATGATGATAGCCGCTGGCGCTGCGCTGGCTTCTCTAATATGTGTATAGTTTTGCAAAAGTTCTGAAAGATCACATTCAAGCAATTGAAATCTTTCAAAAAATTTAGCACTACACAGTTACATTTTTGAAAGTACAGCAATAACAAGGCGATCAATTTGAATTATGTATGAGAGTGTTCTGTTCAGTGTATAGAAGATACCCATATGCGATATATTCCAGTAGCAATTTTCTTTCCAACTTATAATGCTGTGTATTTGAAAACGTGCACTACTTTAATTCCAATCGTACTTCTAAGATTCTCAACTCGATTTTGAGTCAAAACTAAAAATAGTTTTATTAAGATATTAGCAATGCATAAATAAAAATTTTAAACACTTGTTTTGCTCTCGGTTTATATAGATTGTTGACATTCATATTTATATATTTTAAGGTCGAAACTTTCCGGGAAAATATATGAAAATGACGACGACGGTTGATGCTTAATTGAAATATCCGAATACCAAATAGCTTACAGACACTCAATTTGATTAATTAAAATTTAAATGAATATAATAACGTATACGTTATCTGAGTACTGCTAGCTGTTAGCCTATAGTGGCGCGGACGACCGACCGGAGCGGCATGCAGCCGACACAGTCGCTCGATTGTATAATGATGTTTATTTTGTGGATCGGCTTCTATAAGTGAAGACGCCCGACCCGGCCCGTTGTCGACTATATTTATTTTAATAAATGCTGTATGCACTTTTTTTGCATCAAAGGATTTAAATTATGAATTAAGGTACCAGAAATATCAGCTGATGAACAATAGCAATTAATCAAGTATTATTATTTAAACTAGGAGTCATTATAAGGTATTTGAAAAATTAACTATAGTTATGTACTCGAAGCTCAAAGAAGCCTGCTGAATTCTGGAGACAACGATGCATATTTTTTAGTGCCCTCATATCGTTTCAATTAAAATGGAAATACCTTTTATTGTAAAATTTATTAAAGAACCAATGTTATGTATAAAAAGTTTTAATTAATAAATCGTTAGGTTATTGCTAAATAGGATATAGATAGAGCTTAGATATTTTCAAAGTAGCTATATACAATTTTCTAGTCGTACAATTTCACTGATAAAAAATAAATACCATATGTATGTATATATTCGTCTTGTATATACTAACTTTTTTATACGAAATATATGTGCATACATAATATACAAAAATCTTGAGTGCGTGAAGTAGATACATAAAACGTGAGCACGTGAAAAGTTTATGTCACTGCGAACTTCAATAAAGCAATTGAATAATTCCTTGGATAATAGGTAGCTCTAGCTACATAAAGATTATGTAGATACACATTAAAACGATGATCTCTGTTTAGATCCATTTAAAAACATGATAAGGTTCTTATTATTCAAAATATATATAAAGTGATATTACGGACAACAGAAAAATGACCTCATATGAATTGGCTAATCGATTGTCTCTAAAGTGTATATTTGTTTGTTTGTTTATTTAACCTTTTTTGTTTATTTTGTTGCGCGAAAAATTATAATAGACAATGCTATTCTTATCAATAAAATGTACATATGTACATATATGCCTATGGGATGGGTACATAATACATATATGGATATTATTATTTATTAATAAAATATGTTTTAGCCAGCAAGCAAAATAATATGCTTAATATGAATTTTTTTTGTGTTCGACAGCAAAAACAAAAATATTACAAGGTGGGTATAATTAATTAATGTGTTTTCTCAATCAATATTATAAAATTCACTTTATGAGTGATACATATACTGTTTTCAATTAAATAAGATGTACATACATAGATACATAATCCAAAATTGATAATGAAATGATGAACAGTAACTAATTGTTCGCTACTCCTACTTAGATTCCCATTAAGCAATTATAAGTTTTAATTAATAAAAAAGAAGAACGAATGGTTTTCTTTGCAAAAATAAACTATGTACAATGTACAATGTGCATTCAATTTGAGTTTAAAAAAGTCTATTTAAAATAAAACTTGAAAAGATATATGGAAAGAACTCCCAAGCTTAGAATAGACTCGGCTTATGAATGACAAAATCGTTTGCCCATCTGATTTACATATGAATGTTTGCAAAGAATTTGTTGACAGTTTGTGACATTTTAAAAACTACGATAATTGCATTTGAGGCCAAAAAAGAAGAAACTACAGAATCAAACAAAAAAAAAGGCATTGAAATAGTAACATTTCTTAAGATCTTGATGAAAATTAACAGAATTTTCCAAATGATAGTGTGAAGTTTTTTATAGAAAAAAAGTTCCAAATGACGTATTTGAAAGCACATACAATTCAATTTCCGAAGAAGCTGCGGAATGCTTCTGAAAGTGTTCGATTGTTATCAAATGCCAGTTTAGACGGCTTAGGGGACTTGAAGATAAATCAAGTTTCTAGTACCTGAGTGACCAACATTTTTCTTTCGAAAAAGGCAACTTTTTTAGAAAACCTGACTAGAAAGTTAGTCAAGAAATCAACTGATCATATTTTGTTTTTCAGCTGAATGTCAATTCACTTTATTTTGTTTCATTGCATAATTTCATTCCTTGTCTTATTTTAAGAGGAATAAGTAGCATTTTACTAGCATACAAAATACAATTCTTACGCTTCTTCAGGATAATAATATCTTGGTATTTTACATGCTGCTGTAAGTATAAATGTTGCCGAAGATCCGACGTCGTTCTCAGGAATTAGGACTGTCTTACGACATATTATGGCGTATTTTGCATTTGTCCAGCTCACATAACAACGAAAGCCAGCTGACCATTCACAACGTCGCGTGTCGTAGATACGTCGAATGGGTGCTTGAACAACAGGCGGTGGACGAAGCACATTTTTCACTTGATGGGTATGTTAATAAACAAAATTGTTGTAGTTGGGGTTCTGAGAATCCTCAAGTAATTGAAGAGAGGCCATTACATCCACAAAAAGTCACTGTTTGGTGCGGTCTTTGGTCCGGAAGTGTTATTGGATCTTACTTCTTTGAAAACGACGATGAAACGACTGTCACCTTCAATTCGCAGCGTTATAGTTATCTATATAATAACCGACTTGGAGAATTATGTGGTTTCAACAATGTGGTTTTCTGGGACTACGCGAAAGAACGTGTTTATGCTGAAGAACCTTTAACTTTTGAGATACCACCAAAAAGTGGTCGAAAATTACCTTAAAAGAATCGATGCTTTCAACAATTGGCGTGGTGGTCATTTAAATGATGTAGTGTTTCACACAAAATGTCAACGTTCAGACTATATAATAAAAAAGAAATATCATACAAAAAATATTCTATATGTACATACATACCTACATATATATTTTATTTACGTTTACTTTTGAAGCCGCAAAATGGTTGGAGTAACTGTTTTGATCTACTACAATTGTGGAGGTTTTTTCATATATCATTAGCTTAATGGTTTTTTGTTATAAGTTTTCGAAATAAAAATAGAGACAAGTGCCTATGTTCACTTAAGCGAGTTTCTTATAACTGCTGAACTTACATAAGTGCCTATAAATACGGAGCGTTTAAGTTGAGACACTTATCCCGCTTTTTCTGAAGTTCGAAGCTATAAAGTTTAAACGGTCAAAGCGATTTTCTACAAAGTTAGTACCTAAGGAGATTGATTTTAAAAATAACGACACCGTTATGAAAAAGGTTAATTATATATTTTCTCATAAACTGATTAATTTCTTGTATGTAAATGTATGATTAAGAACTTTTATATTGCACATAAAAATGTAGTTTTATAGATAAAGAAAAAGAAAAAACTTTTAAATTGAAAGAAAAATAAACTTTTCATTTAATTTTTTAACTGGTTCATACATTTTAGTTAAATTGAGTTTTGTTTCTATTAATCCTTTCATCGTTACATACAAAAACAAAAGTTTATTCAAAAATGTAAAGAGAAGTCTTAAAACTGAAACCGTACTCAATTATATTTAGCACGAAAACGGAGGGAGAGGTTGGTGATGTGGTTTATGTTTTTTTCAGTATCTTCACCCTTTCTTTTTAACTAAATTTGAGGACCTCCGAATGCAGTATATGTTAATTGGGTGCTTTAACCACAACAAGGATAAACGATGTAATTGTAACGGATCTGACGCCATCGTATTCAAACCAAAAGTCTGTGACATCATTTATTACAAATTAAATTGAAGGAAGGATTCGACCCAAAACTTCAATGATTTAAAACTTTTGTATTTATTATATTATGAATATCAAGCACCCACATTAAATTTTGTATCCAATAACATGACCACTTCATACATATGTATGTATGTATGTCCGTACAATGTATTGTATATTAAAGGATTTGAGTTAATATGCAATATTTTGTATTAGGTCAAGTTGTAAGTTGTGTTAGTAGAAAATACTCTTATATATTTTAAAAGTTAACGAATCGAATTAGTCGAGTTAAATAAACGTTACAAAAATAGATAGGTCTTAGGTTGGAAAGACATATGCATGTTAAAGCCGGTAATTCCTTCTCATTATTTCAAAAAATAAATTGAATTTTATATTTAAAAAAATGTATAAAAAGGACTTTTTTAGTTAAAAGAATATTTCTATTTTCGTAATAACGTCTTCATTAAAATTCTAAGTGTTTTTTGAGACCTTAAAGAGGGATCATTGAAGCAAAACTTTCTTCTATTTGCTTTGCTTTAAAAGCCGATACTGGCCTTAACCTATTATTTCATTTAATTAAATCTAGCTAAACTCTAAAACAATTAGTAAACCTACCTTTTTTGACATTTAAAAATGTCAAACGGTATGATATGAAGAAGCTTTTACAGTCCCAAAATAATTAAGATGATGCTAATTTCTTTTTTAAAAATTAGAAAAATCCTCTTTTTTAAACCTATTATCATAATAAAAATTCCTTAGCACTTAATGCATTGAAATTTTGCATTGATTTAATTAAATGTGTGATTAAGCGACATTATGGTGTCAAAATGAGTTTTAAGAAAAATAAAATATAAATATCTAACCAGGAAAGTAACTTTCATAACCAGTTCTGTTTAATTGACTCTGATAATACTTTTCATCATATCGACGACGATAATACGGGTGAATGATTCCACAATAACAAGAAGTAGTGTATTCCCCTGCGGCATATTATAAGAAATCATTGACTTGTTGGAAACAGTATACATATGTATAATTTTTTTCAAAGTTAATACTTTATCTGATTAAGGTATGTACATCTTGTGAACATTATAATTATTATATTGCTGTGGTCTAAGCGCGTTAGAGATCGGTGAATTTAGGACATATTTGGTTTAATTAATTGCATCTTTTAATATTTATTCATATGATCCTTATCATTAATTCTATTCTAAAGCTGGTACTTAATTTGACATACTTACAAATTGTTTCTAAGTTTGTTATCGATATTTTTCAGTTCTGAGAAACAATATCTAAATTATCATTCATATTGAAAATGTACATATGTCAACAAATCACAACTGTTTAAATATTTGAGTCTACCCAGTAGTATTTAAAGACAAAACATCGAATTTTTTTAAATAGACATATTACTAACATCAATTCAAAATATGCGTGACGAGAGTAACCCATGTTATTTAAATTTCGTTCAATGCTTTGAAAATTTTCAAGGTTAAGATTAAAACTAAATTATACGTGACTGACATAAGTGATAAGCGTTAAAATATAGCTACATAGAAAAAGCAGTAATTATACTTTTCAACATTAAAACTTTGATTGCTCATCACGATGATCTGTCACATAAGAAAAACAAAAGGAATATCGATATCTATCCATTTTTTGTTGGATGTAAGTATATTTTAATTGTTTGCCCTAATCATGTAGGACGATGCTGTTGCTATTGCAGTTTACAAACAATTATTGAATACGAGTACATTCAAATTACACAAACTCAAAATTAGAAACAACACATTTTTGTTTGACTGCGCCTCATATGGTCCATCCGCTTAGTCCAATTTTGGCATACTCTTTCCAACATTTCGGCCGGTATCTCACGAATAAATGCTTCAATGTTGTCTTCCAATGCGTCAATTGAAGCGGGCTTGTCTGTATAGACATGAGCTTTAACATAGCCCCACAAAAAATAGTCTAACGGCGTTAAATCGCACGATCTAGGCGGCCAATTGACCGGTCCCGAACGTAAAATAAACTGTTCACCGAACTCGCCTCTCAATAAGTCCATTGTTGCGAGTGCTGTGTGGCATGTGGCACCGTCTTGTTGAAACCACATGTTATGCAAGTCAATCTCTTGCATTTTGGGCAAAAAAAGTTGGATATCATCTCACGGTAGCGCTCACCATTCACAGTTACGTTACGATTCGCATCATCTTTGAAGAAGTACGGTCCAATGATGCCACCAGCCCATAAACCGCACCAAATTGTGACTTTTTCTGGATGCATTGGTAGCTCTTGCAATGCTTCTGGCTGATATTCACTCCAAAATCGGCAATTCTGCTTATTAACGTACCCATTGAGCCAAAAATGAGCTTCGTCGCTGAACACACAAGCGCGCGATGAATTTTCTTAATAGAGTACGCATTTTGATAATAAAATTCAATAATTTGCAAGCGTTGTTCTTTTGTAAGACGATTCATGGTTAAATTATAGACCAAACTGAAGATGTTTGACAGTGAAACAAAACACGAAACGTGCGTCAGCTGTTTAAACCAGTGTTGCCAAAAAGATAATAGCTATAAAATCACCCTTTATAATGCTTAGAAGCATTCAGATGCTAGTGGAAAACATAGGTTTAAACAAAAATGTCTAGAATTTAACATCCAAACTTACCGTCAATCTATAGACTTTAAAGCTGCCCACGATAGCTTAGTAGAATAGAACAAAAAAGCCATTAAAGATTTCAAATTCCAAAATAAATTGAAAAATAATATGTCGGTTGACCATGACAATTATAACAAGTGTAAAAAAAGTAGTAGGCACCCGTGGCGTGTCGGTTAATGCGTAGAACTTTCATGCCAGAGGTCTTGAGTTCAATCCCTGCCTATGTCATCTAAGGTTTTTCTCGGATACTGCTTCATGCGCGGAATTGACAAATCCTCCAAGAGTAATCATCTCATGAAAAGTTCTTTCTCCAATTAGCCGTTGATTCGATCCCCTCAATCCCTGACAGCAGAGTTTTTTATTTTTTAAGTTAAAAAACAAATTGGTATCCAGGGGTGGAATCGGCTAAGGTGATTGTTGTTAAATAAAAGTCAAAATAATCGAATTGATCTATGCAAAATGATAGCCAAATTGGTACCTAAAAGCTGTGCGACAACACAAATTTGATAGTAATTTTCCAACAAATATGTCGTTTCTGAATAGAGCTACCAGACCCTTACACAAACAAATGAAGAATTTAGTTACCTTTTTTCGTTAAAAAAAAAAAAACATTCTCGTGACCGACAAACCTTACGACATTCAAAAAAACACCAGAAAAGTAGGAATGTTATTAAAACACAGTCAAAATGATACTTTTATTTAGATTTTTTATATGACTCATTTTAAAATTTCATCATAGCAACAATGAATTATGACAAATCAAATCTAAAATCGTTCAATCGAATTCAATTGAGTTGAATCTTCATAAACAAACGGAAAGCTCGGTGAAAGTCAATTTGATTATCAAAAATGTAATAGTCACTTATCACCTTAGCCAATTCCACCCCAGATCTTCAAGACACCATAGATTTTATTTTTACCCTTATACATATGTATATGTATGTAGATATATACAATAAAGTTAGAAAATCAAATGCGTTTTATTTCTTTTTCAAAAAAAAAAACACCCTTTGTATGGGAAAAAATGTATGTTTGTTAATTTTATTGTATTTTAAAAAAGGAACTTGTTTTTTGCCCACCCTTTGAATCTTTAACTAACTTAAAGAAAAAAAAGTTAAAGCAGCTCCAAATTTTGAGTTTTTTTCTTTAGCCTTTAAAACAGTGCTCTACCTAATTCAATGTGGTACGTAACAATTGTTTTTTCTTTTTTTAATTTCCTGTTAAAATTAATTGTTAAATATTTTTATTTCATCAAGCTTTACAAAAAACTCGTGCTTATTGAAATTAAATGTGATTTTGAAGCAATTAAGCAAAACTGTAAGAAACAAAACATTGGCAATATATTCATGCAAATAAGATTATGTAACTTTTAATAAGGAGAATAATTAAGTGCTAAGCTGTTAGAAGAATAAAAATGCATTTATGAAGAGCTTCAATGAAAGAAGTAGGTAGACAATTTTGTTTGTGCTATTATTGAGAATAATGTAACTCTAAATGCTATCATTTTCTCACACAATTTTGTTGATCAAATTTCCAAATTAAAGTCTTATATGCATTTATGCACAGGTTATAAAAGTTTTAAAAATATATATGTATATAATCTATAGGCAAATAAAAATCTAATTCGGGGTTGAGTATGTTTATGTATATTTAACAAAATTTCAACAAATAGTGTGTGCTATTTTATACATTAAAGTAAATGCGAAAATTTTGCTGAAAACGGCTGTCTATACATATCAGGGAGGAACTATAGGAAGTTCAAAAAATATGCATAGCAACTATGAAAATGATTTAATATTATTTATTGTTATTGATATTATTATTTATTTATTTATTATTACAACAAGCACTTGTGGTTAACGCATTTAAAAGGAAGATATATGTATATAGCATGTTGCAATTGATATTATAAAAATGGGATCAAAAGAGCGATTAAATTTTTAGTTAATTTAGATTATGATGAAAAGGAAAAGGAAGTAAGTAAGTTTCAAGTTGAGAAAAATGTCCAGAATTTAAAAATTTTCGCAATACCTTCACTGGTGGGATGTAGGTATTTCTTCCGTCTGGAAACACGATAACGGGCAGAAATTATACATTTTCTGTAAAACAAACAAGATGTTTGCATCAAATACATTTTTAAATAAATTAAATAACTATTATTAAATAAATTAAATAATAGCACTTCAAAATCATTTTATTTAACTTAAAAACTTGTTGACAATTGTGAAAATTAATGAAAATAAAAAAGACTAAATTTAGTTTTTTTTCTTTTGAATTTTGTATCCATGGAAATCATAGAAAGTTTATAAAGATGCTTTTGAAAAAAAATATTAATTTACACACAAGTAAACGAATGATTTAACAAGCCCGCCATTTTACAAGCATTGATATGAAAGCTGGTCTGATTTTCTCAAACAGATGTTTATTATAATCGCACAATATAGATGTAATAATATTATTTATTAAATAACCTAGAATATTGAAACTAAGTATAATTATGTAAATAAAATCGTTTAAAATAATAATTTTAAATTATCCTAAATTAAGTACAAACTAAAAGTTTTGAATGAATTTAGCCAGTTGAACGTTTTTAAATTTTTGACAGTTTAAAAAAAAAACATTTTCCAAGAATTGCTATAGCTTTAAGTAATTTTGAATCAAAACAAAATTATTGTTTTTTTGATAAGATCTTTTTATTTTTATAGAGTAATTCATGTTGTGGTTTTATTACACACCTATGAAAGTCGGCTGTCAATCGGAGTGTCCTAATATTAGTTGATGGTCAAAATTGATATACAATGGAACAACGCGTTGAAATTAATAGAATAACTTACTAGAATAGTGGTATTTAAACTTATCCACTTTTCATGCACTATGCGATGATTATCATATAATCGAAAAAGGTGGGAGTGTTACTTATGCATGCCGTAAAGACGGTGCATATTCGCAATTCACGCTCAGTCGAAACTATTGCTACCGGAAATTCGGATTTTGCTGATGATCCGAATTAACTGATTTTCTTGCGTTCATTCGTTTTTTGTTTGGGCCTGCGGTTAAAGATCATTACATAAAAGAAAGACTTTGCAACAAACCTAAAAAAACTCATAATTTCACGTTTTGGCGACATCAATAGGCCACCAAGATCATGCGATTTGATGTTAGAATTTTTTCTCTGGGGTTAACCAAAATATCGTATTTACGAAAATAATCATCGAAATTTAGAAAATTACTCAATTTGGGGCCGAAATACCATCCGAAAGGTAGTTGAAAAATCATTTAAAAGAATCGCATGCTTCGAATCTCCCTTCATACTTAATGGCTAACGCCAAATTTTCTAATAAAATAAAATATTTATCAAAAATCTATGGATGTGTTAAGTTTTAACTTCAAAAAAGAGACAAATGTTATCATTATTTTACAACAGGTTCGCATAAGATGCTATAAAAAGCTTTACCGTAACTCTACCATGCTACAAAAAGATTTAAAGTTATCCTAAGCCGCTCAGATTTTAGCAAACCTTATAAGTATGACTGCTTCTTTAAACGACGGAATTAAAATTGCACAAATAATGTAATTGTCTTCCGTTTCAATTTTTCGTGGAATAAATTAATCTTTTGATTCATAAGTTGCTAAATTAATGCGTTAGGAAACCAATGGTGGATCCAGGGAGGGGTGGGGAGTTATGGGTATCAGGACCCCCTGGGAGATTATTTTTTTAATTTTCGTAAAAATTTCTTTGAATTCAAAACTTACCGTATTGTGTTAATGGATATGAACACCCTTTTATTTTTAATTGTTTATTTTCTATGTATGAAAATAAAATTTATATTTGACTGATTTAAACTTTTTTGCTAAAAGTACTACTTTTAACTGAGGACTGCACCAAGAAAATAATATGGATCGGAAATACAGCCCTATTCCAATCGCGCTGCACAAATTCATCAACTTCTAACCAATGGGCGATCCATTTTTTGTCATACAAGCGATAAAGCTTATACAGTTATGTATATTGCACAAGTAAAGATTTGTTAGTAATTTAACAATATTCACCAAAAAGCGGTTTGCTGTCAACAACAACACGATTTAGAGTTTAGAAAAACTGTAGTAATGCATTAAATTGTTTTCATAAGATCTTTTCTGGGGAAAAAAGCAAATATTTAGGTTTTTAAGAAAAAAACCTTGAATAAAAGATTGCCATTTTTATATTAAATTTAAATTCCTGAAACTCGTTTTCAAATTCTTCTTCTTTTTTTGGACGCGCCAAAATAGTGTATGGCTTTCTTAATGTGTTTTTTCTTCCAAAATTGATTTTCTATTAAATACAAAAACTTTTATGATCTTAAAAAATTAAAAAAATCTACTTTTTGAAGTGAATTTCCTTTGGGTGCTCCATAACTGAGATTTAAACGCATGAATTTCAAGAATATAAATGTCCCAAAAACAGCAAAAGTGACACATTCGTAAAACTAATGGGTAATTTAAAAACAATGAACGTTTGAAATCTATTAATTTATTATAAATGCTTTTAATCTCAAGCAAGAATTCAAGTGAAAAGAGATTCTGCAACGTTTAATTTGTAAGTGCCACACATACAACTTATTTGTTTACCTAAATTTGTTTTTATTTAATTTTCAAAGAAAGTATTATGTACTTAAATGAATCTTTTTCATAAATTCAAGAACCAAACATGTTTTTCTCTACAATTTTTAAGTTTGTTGACTACGAAATATTTTCAACAGGTTGATGCAAAACAGTATTTTTTTAGAATTTGTCTTATAGCATTAGCTCCAATCTACGACTCAGCAGATTAATAACGATAATAATAAAAGACTCCCGAAAATTAAGTCCGTAAAAATACGTCAAATAAAAACCAGACAAAATTTTTCATTACAGATTCTGTTTTATCTTCCTACGAAAAAATATTACATTTTTCCGGCAAACTTTCCCATTTTCTGGGTTTTTGCATTTATATTTTTGTAGTGTTCTTGGCGTTTATAGAAATGCCAACAAGAACAGAATACAATATTATTGGAAAAAAATCTACGTTTCAATACAATTTCTAACATTTCTGCGTGAAATGCACCAAAAACCCTATAAACAATTGTATTTATTTATTTATTTGTAGTATTAAGTGCAATGCAAAAATTACAAATAATAGATTTTATGAAAACATTAACAAAAAAGCCATCACCCTACAATTGTATTTTACCTTTTAAATATATCATATTTAGAATCCTGTTGGAATCTTGCAATGCTTTCATATGTAGCGATGGGTCCAAATTAAATAGTTAGACCATATCTTGCAGGACAACAATATTGTGAAATAATCTAATAATAATTAAAGTTGTCACTTTAGCCCTTGAAATATGTAAATGTTAGGTTAAGATACATATTATGTTATTTAAATGCTGTCAGCCTCCTTTACAGAACATTAAAGAACATTTTAAGGCGGTTTCCAAAAACTCGTCTTTATGTTATGTATGTGACCCTTGATCGCAGCAATACAGGATATAAGACCGCACTGTAATAAAGGGCGCTGGAGTTGCAGTAGCAATCGTTGTCAAAACAAAGAAAACACAAAATTTTAGCAAACAGGCAATTCTGCTCGAACTGAATTATATTACTTCTTTTTTCATTTCACTACAAACCAATACAATTCGATCAAAGTTAAAAAAGGCGTTGAAAAGAACTTATTTTTTTGTTGAACCTGAAACAAATCAGATTCAGATGTGAGTTCTATTTGTGGAAAGCAGTACAGCTTTATTGTAACTACACACAAATTCAATACTCTTAGCGAAATAATTGCTAAAACGCGGCGGCCGGCGGTTTCCAGATCTGAATTCTTCAAAATAATGACACCATTCAAATAGTCTATGAAGTTTTATTATTTATTTAAGACTTTTAATCTACTTTTTAATATGAAATGTTATGAATTGGAGTTTAGAAGTACAAACAAAAAATTACAAAATCAACATGGCTATGACATAATGGAAACATAAAAAGTAATAATAATTTTATTTTTGTGAAGCAAATACTTTCAAAAGATGATGTAACAAAACCCCAAATTGATATTTTGTTATTATTTTTGACATACTTTAGTAAATCAATTTGTTTTTTTATTATATTATTTTATGTTTTGATTATAACTCATTATTACAATGCAATAAAACTAGCTATGCATTAAATTACACATCAGACACATCAGAGTCCTTTTTTTTCATTAAAAACATATTTTTATGTGCTGTATGTAACTTTCTGCCTAGGAATTGTAATCAGAGCTGCAAATTTAGTAAATATGTACTATACTTATATTTTTTTAAATTATTCGCATCATTTTACGTTCATTCAAATAAATTTCGATCAGATCAACAGGTGAAAGTGTTAACTGCAAGCCTTTTAAATTTAAAACCAATTTTAATTTTTGTTTTTTTTTTTTTACAATAAACTGACTAAATGGTATGATAGATTATGACCCGTTCTTTCAGTATAAAAAGGAGAATATCAATTTTCAATAGGATTATAGGTTTTGGAACGAGATACAGAGTAGGGGCCTAATGTATTTTGGATTGAACGCTCTTAAGAAGCTTATAAGATTTGTTTTAGATTAAAGTTAGTTTTATTATTTCGCTTACAAATGCAAATGTAGTATATTGTATTTCGCAAATGATTTGCTTCACTTTCTGGACATAGCATTCCCATCACTGGTTAGTATAAACAGGAGGTAAATGGTATTCATGTTCCTTTCTGGATATAGATGGTTAATTTAATATTTTATTCCTCATCATTTATTGCCAGCATGGGAATAGGTCACTCTTCTCATGTTTTTTCCTTATTATGACGCAACCTACATAACGTAACCTTTTGTTCCAATTTATGCGAATTACCACCCTCTATAAACGTATGTATATCTACATTTGAACATATGTATGTATTTATAGGACTTATAAATACATCTGTGTACGGAAAGTTTGGCATAAAATCATACAAAAAAATCCACTTGGCAACAAACTTTGTCTATCAATGATGTTATGTTCATTATTTAAAAACAAAAACACAAAATTTAGATATACATATGTACCTACTTGGAACTTGTTAAAAAACATACAATAAAACAAGATATACTTAAGTACTTATAGGTAAGTTTGCAGGGCCGAAAATATTTTGAATTTTTGTGTTTTGCTATTAATCTTAACAGTTAAAAACAACACAAGGTTTGTTTAGCATTAATCATAAATGTGTATTTAAGACGAAGATAAAGTGTTTTTTTTTTAAACCCTAACAGGTGTGTAAAGTCTGTCATTTCAAAATTAATATTTTGTAAACAGCCAAGTCTTAAACATAGCGGAGTCAACCTTATTTTCATGAGCATGTGCTGTTAAATATGTGGTTTGAAAAATAACAAAATAGCAAATAGTCGTATTTGAAAAAACACATGAAGTTATTTTTAAACGTATGGAAATTGAACTAGCATGACTAAATGTGGTAACGCTTTTCTACACTGTACACTTTGTAATTAAAATTTTGGCATACCCCTATTTCTATTGAATTGAAAGTTAATTTAGATGCCTAAATAATATGCAACTTCTCTGTTTTATGTACATGACCAGTTCATTGAAGACTCATGTATTGCACATTGTGGAATATACATTATTTATCTCTATAAAAGATAGGTACATGGTTTTGTCTCCTTTATGCAATTTTTCAACAATGTTGAGATCGAACTTTTATAAGAAGTCAGTGTTTGTCCTTGTAAATCTAAACAAAGTATTGAAATATTATTCACTTTTTGCTATTGTTCAAAAAGAACATACATATACCCGTATGATGCACGGTACGTATAATGTACATATATCATAAATATGAAAGAATGTGTTATAAGGATTCTTCAAGGACAAATGAATCTATTCAAAACAGTGTTTTGTTTGACATCACCTACTTTTATTGTTTTTTTTTGTGTCTTGGTACTTTTGTCTTAAGTGTTATTTGAATCATCAGTAAATGGTTTAGGAACTTAGTTAGGTGGCATCTTTTTACAGGGTGTTTCTTTTTTATGTTTTTAAATAAATCTTCTAACCTTAAGCTATGTTGATTGTTTTTTGTTTAAGATTAATCTGTACTTAAATTTATATTATGTTATATTTATAAATAAAAAATAAATCATTTATTTTATCTACCTTCAGACGGACCCTTAGACTTCTGTGATGATATAAAATATATGTATATCGACCTTCTGTATCTTAATGTCAAAAAAAAGTATTTTAAATTGACATAATATTTTAATTAACATAACATAAAATAACAGGCAATAGCCCAACTTCAAAATTCTTAAGACGATAGGCCGTATGAACTTTTGACCGACTTTGAAGGGCTATAAATCAAAAATCAGTCTTGAACTTTTAACCCACTCTTATCACAAAGGGATTGGGTCATGACTATTGGGGGAAGAAAGTTAGACACACAGTTTTGCGTAGATCCAAGTAAGGTTGAGGCGTTTTAAAAATGATTTAAATTTTGGTCCATACAAATACCTATCTTTCATTTTTATTAGTTAGGTTCCAAAACTCTTTGGGCACAAAACCTAAAACTTAAACTTAAAACTTAGTGGATTCATGTGTGTATTTGTTTTTTTTTTTTTATGAAAAAAGACCTTTTATACTCAAAGCTATAAGAAAGATTCTGTTTCTCAAAAGAAATCTCTTAATTTTTTTGTCATTAAGTGAAAATTTTCACACGAAAAATCGTACAAAATTTTAAACCAATAAGAAATTTGACAATTTTGTATAAAGGCATCATATTATGTGACTCTTTTTATAGACTAATAGGTTTAAAACAAGAGAAAGTTCGTACCATGCATACACATTTTTTTCAAAGTATGTATGTCAATTTTCAGGCTTGTTTAAATGTATGTTTGTATGTTTATAAATAAATTCACCTTTTTTATTTGTTTCTTATTTTAGATTTTAAATTGTACGTTAGAACACGTATCCTACTAATGCAATATCTGTGATCCTTTCTCTTGGGGACATTGTCCAGGGGTTAAGAACAACGGATTTTAAGGGAATATTTAATGTTGCAATATTATTGTCTCTAAAAAATGTTTTAACTTTTAATCGCGTTGTTTTCAATCTGATAAATTTATTTTACGATTTGATCTTTTTGACAGCTGTCACTTGATTTATGCTCAGTTTGTTCTGCCATTTCATAACGAACAGACTTACTCCTGAACAACGTTTGCAAATTGTCAAACTAATTACCAAAATAGTTTTTCACTGGTTATGTCTACGAAAATAAGCCATAGACGATTGACGCCTTAGGCCGCGGCCACGCAGTAAGCGGCTGAGCGGCTAAGCGAAAAAAAATATAAAACATATGAAATCACATAGAAGCGGCCACGCTATGAGCGAGCGGCGAAACAAAATTCTGAGCGACTAAGCGGCGCCGCTTAGCAACCAAACCTGTTTTATTTCTTCATGAAAACTACACGTCTAAAAAACACCCTTTATAATCATAGTGGCATATACCTTCAGTCTTAATTTTAAATATGTTCTACCATTTTGGTTTGAGCATGTACAATGTATTTATTTAACTTTCAGTTTTGTACAATTTGAATAACAAAAGCTTAGAGTAATTTAAAAGTCCCGAGCTATGTACATAAAAAGGTCTGTGAATTAATTTTTGGTTTTGTGTTGGCGGCGAATTACCTATACAAATATACCTGTTATAGATTATAAAATTGTAATTCCAAAAAATGATAATCACAGTGTATGAAAATTGTTTTCCATTGAAAAAAAGAAAATAAAAAAATCGGGATCTGCTAGGTGGAGCTGTTGTCGAGATGATAACAGGCCGGGCCTTTACGAATTCTGTATTGTATTTGTTATTTTGTTTTTAAATATTTCGTACCATTTTTTATTGAATATCAAATACACATTTTATGAATCTCAATAAAGAGTTAAATATTATGAAAATAAATAAATGTTCAGAAGTCACGTATGTGCTTAAAATAGTAGAACAGCATTTGCCGGGGCATTAAGTGTATTTAGAATGTTTTAAAGAATTTTTTCTGAGATTAAAACATTAGCTATGAAATCAGCACCAAACGTGAGTAAATTCTTCTGGTTAAAGTTGACCTCATAGTCCTTACTACAAGCATACAAAATATTCTCATCGAAAAATTATAAATTTTCATTTATTTTCATATATGAAAAGAATTTTTTCCGACATCGCAAAATTTACAATATGGGGTTGGTTGCCCATACCATTTACCATTTAGTTCTAACCTCTCAATCAACCCTTGCAGTTTTATTTTGATTTTGGTGCCCCGTACCATTCGGATTCGGGGAACCTACAACAAAAACAGACATGAGATAACTACGTCCCTGATTTACAATGTAACAATCTAATTTCTAATTTCTTCGTAAAATAATACTTGCTTATTCACCTTGTGTAATGATAAAACATAACTACATACATACATATATTCATCTACAATCACTCATAATAATATATAGCAAGAAAGTCATAGGTACACTTGTACTTGAATGAACAGAACATATTCAGCAAAAAAAAGGATATTGATTCGGCCCATATTGGATGAATTATAAATAATGCAAATACTATCACTATTTATAGAGCCTTGAAATGAAACTCTCAAGCTTAAGCTTAAATTTTAAGTACGCACATGTAACTTTGGTTTGTATATTGTATTTGTATCGTTATAAATAGATACAATTGTTTCAATGTTTAATGTTAATACATGAAATTTTTATTTCTATTAAAAAGGAGTCTAAAAAATAACTTTAGTCGAGTTTTATCGTATTTATATTTAAAATAAAGCATTGATGTTAATTATTTTTCGCCCACCTTTCAATCTTATTCCCGATATATATACGGCTTAACTTTCAATTTTATAAATAGGTATTGCTTAATTTAAGAAACACATTGCAAACAAAGTTAACTTTGAAAAACAGTCAAGCAAACATCTATGTTTTGCAAAAACCTTAAAAGGTACACATAACGATGAATTAATAAATAATAAGTAATCATAATTTATTCGCTCAATGGTAATCAAGGCCGTCAAAGTCAAACTCACCCCATCACACCAGTCAACATTCAAGGTAAATTCTGTATGAAACTTAACTACGTTGTGTGTGGTTTTTGGTTGTAGGAGTTATTATAAAATGAGTGGAAGATGAGAAAGCAAATTTTAAAAATCTAAATCTAGGTACAAGATAATGTTTAGCTCATTATCATGGATATATAATAATCTATTTTGACATTTATGTTAATAAGACAACGATTTACACATAGTGTAGGTACATTATTTTGTTTTATAATTTTATTTTTTTTTAAACAATAACTGCATTCCCAAAAAAATAAATATATTTATACGTTTCCAGCTGACAACAAAGGCATAGTTAAAGGAACATTGCTTACCTTCATATTTTTTTTAAAAAACAAAACACGTAATACAAATTAAGGAAACAACATAAAATTATTTTTTTGTTTTTTATTTCACAAATATTTTTGTTATATTTTAAATTCAAATTCAATTTTTATGACTTAATCGCAAAACCAATTAATAACATGTGAAACATAACGAAAATGCAAGCTTAACAAAAGTAAGATTTTTGTTTTATTGACTTACCACGATTCACTAAAAGTCCCAAAAGCTCCAGGTCCACTGACTCTTCGTTGATAATTTTTTACATGCATTGCAAAATGGTACTTAGGTATTATTTTTGTTTTTTAAACAAAAATAAAATAATGTGTGTTTTTATATCTATATGTATTTATAGATTAGATTTTTAGATGTTTTGTTGTTTTTCATATAGGATTCATTTGTGATGTTGGTGGGCAAAATATATTGTTTTTTATGAACTCTCTAATATCAAGCTATAGTTAACACGTCTAATGCGATTATTAATAAGCCTAATAGGATAGGTATATTAATTTATATACATAGAATGGGCTTTATTTGTCACCCATTTTAACAATTTTATAGATATATATGTATTTATATGTAAGTATGCAATTTTTCTATGACTTATAGGCACAATAAGAGACTTCCTGAACCATGGAACTTGTATTTATTAACTATGTACATCAAAACTTTAGCCAGGGAAAAATAATATGTTTTTTTTTTATAAACTTTTTTTTCACTAGGTATCGTAAATAAATCGGTAATATTTAAATATTATGCTCTGAAAGAAGAAGATTTTTCACTATTCCATGTATAGGTAGTTTTTGCTACGTTAGTTACATAAGTTCTTGATTTTTTTTTTGCTTATCGAGAATATATTTTTTCTATTAATTTTAATTATAGGTATGAAGGTGTTATTTTTTGTTATAAATTTGTGCACTGTTTTATTTACAAAGCCGTTCAATATTTAATTTATTATATTTTCATTAATATTACACAGGTACGTTTCGTATAATATAACCCATAAATTGAGTGTTACGAATTGTAGTTGATTATGTAATTCCTTTCATTTTCTATTAACCGATATTTTCGTACGAATATTTTGTAGGTATATATATGTTATCTCCTTCACTTTTGTTTTCTAAGCACTTTTATATGAAATGTTCATATTATTCATCGGCGTAATTTTCATTTTACAAAGTAAATTTTAACATCACAACTTCGCACAAACGTTATCTGACTTAAGTTCTAATATGCAAGCACCTTTAATGGATATATATTGTATATATATATAACTCAGTTTAAAACTCATAAAACATAACACATCTAAATATAATCTATATATTTTAATAAGAGGATCGCAGATTTTTCTTTTCTTTTATATTATATGTTTTATGATTTTTTGTTTTGATTATTTAATATGAAGTTATTGCGTCACAAAAAAATAAATATATCTGCGTATAACAAAAGACTTCGATCGGCTTTAAGTAATGAACTAAATATCCGGTGTACCCATTTCTTTATTTTAAACATGTTAATTGTAAACTTCTTGAGGAAAAAACCCAAAAAGTCTTTCCAATGTGAAATACACACATAGTTTAAACAGTTAAAGGTTCAATCCTAAAAATAAATCAATAAGTTAAGAGCATTCAACGAAGGATTCTTCCTTAAAAGAGAACTTTTGTGGAGCTTTTTTTTATATTGGATATGGCTGAAACAAATTGAACTGAGTTTCAAGCAAATAGGGAAAGCTTTTGTATTGGCCCTTTAGATTCAACTGTCCCTATAAGCACCAGAAAAAATAATATAGGGATATTATATTTACGTCTGAGAATAAAGCGGAATATTATGTAATATAATAGGCGTTAATATATTGCTGCTTCTGTCACTTATCGCACTTCGCACTGAAGAGCAATAGCAATTCAGGACAAAATATAGTCGTACTTCCGTTAGAAAACATCATGAATTTGTTCCCTAATCGTAAGACATAAAAGAGTCTTATGGTAGATTTCTGCAATTTCAAATCCTCAGAAAAAGAGGATACACAATTTTGAAATCACGTCAGATATAGTGGATCCAAAATGCAAAGATCTTTATAAGTGCAGATCAAGAAACAGCCATAATGCAAATATGAAAACGAACATTTTCATCTTCGAGTAATCATTTTTTCACACAATTTCCCGCTCACTTTTCTTTTTAATTGCAGATGCAGATAGATAAAAATCGACCAATAACAGCAAAATGGGACTTGAAAACTAACATTTGAATTGTGAACGCACCCTTTCACTAATCATCGGGCAGGTTCAGACAACATAAGGGACTTCATTTGCAGTCAACTTCATTCTTTGAACGTAAATTTTGACCAAGGCAACTAGTTAGTTTTTCAAGTGTCATGAATTTAAAATTCAGAACTTTACTTCAAGTTCATAGTACAAAAATTACCAAAATCATTATTTTCTACAAAACACTCCTAAGGCAAGCTACAAGTCCATCATGATTTTATTTTGTATTTTAAAGAAATATTACTTATTTCTTTTCCAAATTTACAAGGAACCTTTTTACAGAAAGCATTAAATGAAATTGTGCAGAAAATAAATAAATCATTGAGTAATAAAGTTCAGCTTTTAGTTGAATTAAAAAATATGATCAATTGTCATTTTGACATAAGTTGACTTGACTTGATAGTAAGGGAGATTTTTCTTGCCTAACTTTCCAGTCAACTTTCCAATAAAGTTGTCTTAATTGGAAGGCAATTTTTTGGCAGCTGGCCAATCAGATGCAAGAAACTTGCCTTACTTTCGAGTCCCTTATGTCGGCTGAACCTGCCCATCGAAATTTAATTGTCAACTTATTCAGTGAACTCAACATTTTATGCTGATGAAGATGAATCATTAGACAGGTTCAGACGACAAAAAGGACTTGAAAGTATGACAAGTTTATATTATCTGATTAGCCCAGCTGTCTAAAAATTAGCTTCCAAATAAGGCAACTTTATTGGAAAATTGACTGGAAAGTTAGTCAAGAAAATTCTTCCTTTTAATCAAGTCAAGTTCAAGTCTACTTATTTCAAAATGTCAGTTGATCATGTTTTGTCATTCAACATTTTTTTGTAGACAATTAATGTTTTTGGGTTTTTTGCACGATCAATTGAAGTTAGTAAAGTAAAGCTTCAAATTTGAAATTAATACTGTCTGAAAAACTATCTACCTAGGTCGAATATAGCGTTCAAGGAATACAGTTGACTGCAAACAAAGTCGTTTGTGTTGTCGGAACCTGTCCATTTTCAGCGATGAAGCTTATTTTTGACTCAATGGGTTCGTCAATAAGGAAAATATGAATATAGGTCGTGTGAAAATCCACATTTTCATTTGCAATTTTGCATATTTTTTCGTTTGCGATAACGATCGCTACGTTACTTTGAATGGCCAGCGTTATCTGATTACTGTCACGAATAACGATTATTTTTGACTCGAATTGTAGTTTTAACAGGATAGTGCCGCAAGTCACACCGACTGTTTTCTTTGGTACTAAGTAAAGTAATTTGTTTTACAAGCAATTTGTGACCGAGTCATTGACATATGATCCAACGAATCGGCCACTGTAAACGGGCCTGCGATGGCCATATCAACGCAGTCGAGTTCCATTCATAAATGTTTTCATTGTACTTCAAGCCGATAATAAACCTTTTTAAACATAACTATGAGGCTGAAAACACTGAAATTATCTTGGGCTAAATGCTACAACAGGTTTTATTTCAAAATGTATCCATTCGGTCTTCGCAGGTCAACTACATTGTTCGACAAAACAACGCTTTTTTAAGGGATTAAGGTGTCCTGAATTCGAATAGAATTGTTAAGACGACGGATTCGTTACAAGAACAAAAATTACTTTCAATCCGTTTTGACTTTTTCTGTTGGAAACCGTTTTAACACAAATGATTCAGCGTTTCCTTGAGATTAATTTGAGACACGTGAAATCTAACATCTTATAAAGACTTTTTGAAAATTATATGAAATACTATAGGTTGATAGTAGTAGTACCCGTGGCATGATGGTTAGTGCGTTGGACTGTCATGCGAGAGGTCTTGGGTTCAATCCCTGCCTGTGCCACCTTAATTAAAAAAAAAAAAAAAAAAAAAAAAAAAAAAAAAAGAGTTTTCACGGGTACTGCCTCTTGCGAGGAACTGACAAATTCTCCAAGAGTAATTCTTGTCATGAAAAAGTGCTTTCTCAAATTAGCCGTTCGGATTCGGCATATAAATTGTAGGTCCCCTCCATCCCTGACAACATTACTCGCACACAGGAATGGTTGAGAGTTGTAAGTCACTAGGCCCTGGTTCTCTATGGACTGTTGCGCCACCTAATGTATGTACTATAGGTTGATACATAAATATTTCAACTGGAATATCTAAAAAAGGATTACAGATTTTAAAAATTATCAAAATTTTATTTTTATAACTACTTCATGAATTAAGATAGGCTCTTTTTATATGTGTTTTTTTTTTTTAATTTTAAAAGGTAATATTTGAAAAACATTACTAGATAGAGTGATTTTGCGGATTTGAATGAAGACTATCAAAACCAATTGAGGAATTGCAATTTAATTGGCATTAACTTAACCTTTTCGACCAGAGTTCTGCTTTGATGTAGATGGCGCAAAGTTTATTATCAAAGCTCCTCCAACATCTTCCATGTTTACATACGGGGCTAAGACTTTCCGTAATGATGCCACAATGTTACAAGCGTAACAAAAGTGTTACACTTTTACACATTTTTCTTACTTCAGCAAGTTCCTCTTAGATATTTTTTGTTTACTGAATAAAGAATTAAAATATTTTTATTTCAAAGCAATATTTTTCGTCTTTTCGAATAAGTTTTCAGATTTGTTTGTATGTTTTAGCTTTTTTGATTTATTTTGTTAAACTTTCATAAAGGCTCGAATCCATGTGATAAGTAAACGAGAATGGGCTTGTAAAAGTTAGAGAAAACGCTTAAAACTTATGGTTATTGCATATTTCAAAATCACCTATTCCAAAAATTTCCAATGTAATAATACCCCCCATTCTTTGTTGTTCATGCGCGTTCTTGACTACTCAAAAGTGACTAATCTCTTTTGAAAGCAAAGATTAAAATAATTTCCAAGATAGTTGATTTAGTACAAACAAACATTATCAGTTTTATCTATGTATATACTGAAGAAATATATGATAAAATTAAATAAATTAACCAATTGCAATTTCCATTTGGAAGTTCGTCCTGATAAAACTAGAAAGTTAGCCACTTACTCAAATATGAGTATTGACATTTCGGGAATGCGATTGAGAGCAAATCGATAGCAAATTTGTTTTGGAAAACACAAACTTTTAACACACTTTTAGGGCACCTTGCGAAAGTTTTGTTCAAGAATTTATCTTGCTAATTTTTCGTCAAGTAAGCAGAGCACCCTGTGCCTACCAAACGGAAGTTTTAATGAACAATTTAAGCTTTAACTTTGCGATAATTAGCATCCAATCAAAATTATAAGTTAAAATTTGAAATTAGAAGGAAAGTTATCAGATTTTAAATTTCAAATGTAAGTAAATGGATTGAGGCAGTTAAGTATGTGAGTCAGTAAATTTGTCTTCAATAATCAATGAATAATAATGAGGGGTTAACTGGGCGTATACTTGTGATTTTTTTTTAGACTTGGAAAATAATTACTTACAAAATTTGTTTATCAAATTTGAAGTTTTATAATTTTTGCATTCATATAACCATCATATGTCTAAAATCTGACCTGTGGCAGAGACAACTCGTACTACAAATATACATATGATGTGGTGTTGCATATATTGAGGTTCGTGAAAAGTCCTTCTTCAATTTCCAAGTTCTGTGGCAATATTAAATATTTACAACTAATGGAGCTTTGTTATTTTTTTTCCATTCGTAGTACGAATTTGTATTCGAAGGGCTTCTAAATAGGCCGAATATTTGTTATTTACTTACTTACCTCTGTCTGGTTAGGCCAAATATAATTTTCCAAACAAAAAAAAAAAAAAAACAAAACCTGTGGGTTTTATATGATTTTTATTGGTTTGCAAATCATGGAAAAGGCCTACTATTTACTCTTTGGATATCGAATACAAATATTTTTCGAATCATAAACCAAATTTGAGAAATCCATTGAGTAAATTAATTGATCCTTAGTTTTAATTTAAATGTTCAAATAATTTAAATAATTCATACATCAATTTTGTCTAAACACATGGAGAATTAAATCCAATAATAACAATAAAATACTGCCATAGTTATAGCTAATTTCTGTTCCCCAGAATTTTTGACGTTTCTTTTGCCCACTTTTTTCATATTGCAACAAAATTTAAATTATAAACTTGAATTTTATTAGAACTAAGCAAACGTGTGCGGATTTTGTCTTTCGAATATTGTTAAGCCAAAAATGTGATTGTATATACAAAATAAACAATAAACATAGAAAATATTGATATTATTATCTCTAACTTATATAAAATGTACACTATTTTTTCTGTTACTGTGATCCGTTCATGATGGCTTTAATATCTTCTGCATCTAAAGTCTCATATTTAAGCAAAGCCTCCGCGAGGGCCTTGTGTTCTTTTGCATGTTTTTTTAGAATTGCTTTTGCTCTTTCGTAACTTTCACTAAGAATTCTCTTAATTTCGGCATCAACTGCTTCGACGGTATGCTGACCTAACGATTCAACTTGTCCAAGACCTTTTGGAGCTTCTATTGTACGTAGTCCGACTTTTTCCGACATTCCCCAATCTTTGACCATGTGCGTTGCAATTGACGTCGCTTGTTTTAAATCACTACTTGCACCAGAAGTTATCTTATCTATTCCAAATATAAGTTCTTCTGCTGCTCGACCACCCATCATTGTATCCATCATGGCTAAAAGTTGAGCCCTTGTAACGTGATAGCGTTCTTTTTCTGGTATATACGCTGTATGACCTAACGATGGTCCTCTTGGCATGATGGTAACTTTATGTAATGGATGTGATTCCTGAATTTATAAAAAAATAACTATAACATTTGGTTTTATATGCTTTAAGACTAAAACAAAATTACTCTAGTGTAGTAGGCTACAATAGCATGTCCGCCTTCGTGGTAAGCTGTTATGAGATTCGCTTCTTCGTCTGGTAGTCTTGCTTTACGTTCAGGACCCATAAGTACTTTATCTCTTGCCGATTCTAAATGCTTCATAGTCACAGATTCTGCACCGTCTATTGCAGCTCTAAAAATGTTTATATTTTTTTTTTAATTTCGATTGATATATTACGCGATGTATATAATAATTAACCTTAGGGCCCCTTGATTTATCATATTTTCTAAATCGGCTCCAGTAAAACCAGAAGTTCCTCGGGCAAGAATGTCTATATCAATTTCATCATGTAAAATTTTTGATAAATAGAGAGACAGGATTTCTTTACGCCCACTAAAATCGGGTGTTGACACTACTACCTATTAATTTCATAGATTTGAGAATATTAAAGTTTATGATTAGGAAAAACTACATCTTTTAAATTACCTCCACATCAAAGCGGCCAGGTCTTAAAAGGGCTTGATCGAGATCATCTCTGCGATTCGTTGCTCCTAGAACTATTACACCAGCGTTCTGATGGAAACCATCCATTTCAGACAGTAACTGATTAATTGTCTGATTAGCATAAGGATGCAAGACTGAGTTGGTTCGTTTTGCACCAACAGAATCTATTTCATCAATAAATATTACACATGGTGCTCTTGCTTTTGCAGCCTCTGAAAATTCAAATTTATTATGTAGTTATATTTAAAAGTTGGCTTGCCAAATTTATAATAAAAAAAATAATCGAAACTTTGTTTTATTATAAAGGGTGATTTGTTAGCTGTTATCTTTTTGGCTGACGCACGTTTCGTGTTTTGTTTTACTGTCAAACATCTTCAATTTGGTCTATAATTTAACCATGAATCGTCTTACAAACGAACAACGCTTGCAAATTATTGAATTTTATTATTAAAATGCGTGCTCTCTTAAGAAAGTTCATCGCGCGCTTCTTCTATTTTATGGTCAGTTTAATCGACCTACTGAAGAGGCTATTCGGGCTATTGTGACTAAATTTCGCACCAAATTTACATTGTTGGACATTAAACCATTAACACGCTTACGTAGAGTGCGAACTGAAGAAAATATCGCAGCTGTATCGGCCAGTGTTTATGATGACCATCAATTATCGATTCGTCGGCGTTAATCAACAATGTGGAAAATTTTGCGGAAGGATTTAGGTGTGATGCCTTTCAAAATACAGCTGGTGCAAGAATTGAAGCCGAACGACCTACTGCAACGTAAAATTTTTGGTGAATGGGCTCTTGGAAAGTTGGACGATGATCCACTTTTTTACCGAAAAATTGTGTTCAGCGATAAAGCTCATTTTTGTCTCAATGGGTACGTAAATAAGCAGAATTGTCGATTTTGGAGTGAATATCAGCATCCAGAAAAAGTCACAATTTGGTGCGGTTTATGGGCTGGTGGCATCATTGGACCGTACTTCTTCAAAGATGATGCGAATCGTAACGTAACTGTGAATGGTGAGTGCTACCGTGAGATGATATCCAACTTTTTTTTTGCCCAAACTGCAAGAGCTTGACTTGCATGACATATGGTTTCAACAAGACGGTGCCACATGCCACACAGCACTCGCAACAATGGACTTATTGAGAGGCGAGTTCGGTGAACATTTTATTTCACATTCGGGACCGGTCAATTGGCCGCCTAGATCGTGCGATTTAACGCCGTTAGACTATTTTTTGTGGGGCTATGTTAAAGCTCATGTCTATACAGAGAATCCCGCTTCAATTGACGCATTGGAAGACAACATTGAAGCATTTATTCGTGAGATACCGGCCGGAATGTTGGAAAGAGTATGCCAAAATTGGATTAAGCGGATGGACCATTTGAGGCGCAGTCAAGGTAAATATTTGCATGAAATAATCTGTACTATCGATTCAAATAAAGATTTCATGCATTTTTCTGAATTGTATGTTTTTTTTTTTGAAAAAACTTTCCTATAGCTTTTAAAAAATCACTTTATTTATTTATTCCTTCAATCAATTTTTAAAAAGTAGACTTCTTGCTATGATTTAAATGACTTTAAATTCTGTTCTTACATTGTTTGTATTCAAAATTAGAACCTTTTTAAAAACAATTGCGCAAAATTTTAAACAGTCCTCGTTTGAGCAATAAAGCCGACTCTACTTAAAGCAGTTCGTTTTTAAAAAGTCTTGTTTTATTTGTTCTTAATTTTAAACACTTTAAACAACTCTTCTAACTTAGGAAGGCTTTTAACGTGACCTAGCGCATTTGTATAGTTTTTAATGGGAATGGTGGTAGAGCGTTCCACTGCAGATCGAGACAATTCTTTTTTATTTTTAATTTTCTTTTTTAGACTATTTTTCCTTGTTTTTTTTTTTTTTAAAGTCACCTTTAGCCACCAATTCACTTTTCCAGCTAAGATGAAGGGCGATTTTGTGTGCAGAAAATGATTTGCCGCGACATGGTAGTCCAACGCTAGACAAGAAACAAGAAACTGTACGATGGTGTTCAAGCGACGTAAATGATTCAACTATGATATCATCACCAATCAATCTGAATGCTCTATATTGAATATCGTCCAAGAGACTTAAGTAAGTTGCAGGACCACAAGCCTAAAGATAACAATTTTACTCAAGCTTTGGGCGTACAAAAGTCTTATAGATAACAGCCAGATCAGAAAGGGAGATAAATTTCTTGCATCACCTTGATGCAAGTCCCATTCATGAGTAGTGGCAAAGGTGGAAGGTCTACATCGGAAGAGCAGGGTTGTGAATCTAAAAACGAATATGAAAACCTGAGGATACTATCGTCAGCAAAGCAAGTAAGCGGATGCAGAGAGAAGATCATTAATAAAAATAAGAAAGAGTGTCGGAGACAGAACAGAGCTTTGGGGCACACCAACATTTATTCTTCGTTTCTCAAACTTGAATTAATCAATACTACTTGTATGGAACGGTCCGAAATATAATTTCTAATCCACCGAAGTAGGAAATAATTAAAACCGGAAGCACACATGTTTGATAAAAGAGCTTGAAAGTTTGTCAAACTCTATCAAATGCTTTTGAAACTCCGTTTGTGCAGTAGCGAAGTTTGTTAAGGCATACATTATTACAATAAAACAATAATACTTTTAAAAATGACATAGGTAATCACAGGGATATAGTACTTTCTATGAATGGTAAAAAATATTATCATACCTTTTCAAATGGATCTTAACATTTCTGAAATTCATATTTTATTTGAATATTTATTCAGCTGAGTTTTTAAGACAAAAAAATGTAAATAATCCGAATACCAAAAATAATCAAATAAATGGGTACAACGTACAAGTATCATATAAACACACCTGTTTGGGAGTAAAAGTTAAACTTGACAAATTCATAATCTCATGATAAAATTTATATTCAAATTTTAAATAAATATTTGTAAGTTTTGAAAAAAATGTACCAATATATGTATATTTTTTAAATGCATCTACAAAAATTAACTCTTTGATAATAGACCAACAAAACGTTGCCACTAGCGTTGTATTTTTATGTGTTTAAAAAAATTTAAGATTCAAAAGTAAACCACTCTGAAAATCACTACTAAAAAATTAACCATTTGCGCTAAAATCTAAAGCTCTTAAGTCGATTTTGAGGAGTTTATGAAATAAATTAAAATGAACTTCTGACTGAATGTCTGTTACATTGTTACTTACTGAACAAATCTCGAACTCTGCGTGCTCCTTGACCCACTAACACCTCATCAAACTCCGGTCCAGCTGCATGGAAAAATGGAACGTTCGCTTCTCCAGCTACTGCTCGCGCCAGCAAAGTCTTTCCAGTACCGGGAGGTCCAACTAATAATACGCCTTTTGGAAGTTTGCCACCAAGATTTGAAAACTTTTCAGGATTTTTCAAAAATTCTACAACTTCTTTTAATTCTTGTTTGGCCTCGTCACATCCCTTAACGTCATCGAAGGTGACATTAATTTCTTCTGGATCTACTTCTACTTGATTACCTAGTTGAATCCTGAAAAAAACAAACAAACAAAGGTTTTGTAATTGTTACTTTTTTCTAAAGTACACAAAACAAACCTAAACATTGACCCACCGGATGATGAGAAGAGGCTCACTAATATACCTAGGAACACAACTATGATAAGAAGTTGTTGAAATACCTAAATAGTTTAAAAAAAAATAATTTCAATAATTTAAAATCACTATTCACATCAGTTTTACTGTACTACCTTCAAATACTTCATGGTTTTTCCAGACTTAGTTGTTTCATCGGAGTTAAGCGCTGCTAAGTAACCTTCAGCAAAAGCCACTTTGATATTTTTTTCCTACGAAAAGACAAAAACAAATAAAAATATTGTTTTAAAAATACAGAAGAAAAAATGCACAAACCCCATCTTTCTGAAGTCCGTTTTCTGTCGAATTTTTGAGCAGTTTTGTCAGGGTTTCTGTATGAACCGCAATCGATGGCTCGTACTTATTTGAAGGTCCACCTGTTAAAATATTTTCATTTATTTTAGTGGTTGATTAATTAGTTTTTTTTTTAATTCAATGGTTTGGAAAGGATGGAGGAGTATTTTAAGTAACAATTTTTTTCTTATGTCTATACAGTAGCGGATAAAATAAGTGTATTTCTCTTCAGTTCCGGGCACGGTGGGACGTTAAGTGTAAACTTTGTATGGCATATTCATAGTTCAGGTCAATGAAGAGCGGCAGAAATGAGCACCTTCTAAGAAATGTCATAGAAAGAGAAGCTTACAGCGACAAAAAACAAAAGCAGATTTTTTGGATTCTGAATTTTAATTTACATATACCTCATAGAGAGTAGTACCCGTGGCTTGATGGTTAGTGCGTTAGACTGTCATGCCTAAGGTCTTGGGTTCGATCCCTGCCTATGCCATCTAAAATATTTTTCACGGGTACTGCCTCTTGCGAGGAATTGACAAATTCTCCAAGAGTAATTCTTGTCATGAAAAGTGCTTTCTCAAATTTGCCGTTCGGATTCGGCTTAAAACTGTAGGTCCCCTCCATCCCTGACAACAGTACTCGCACACAGGAATGGTTGAGAGTTGTAAGTCACTAGGCCCTAGTTCTCAACGGAATGTTGCGCCACCCACTTTTAACTTTATACCTCATAGAGAAGAAACACGATAACTCCAAAGACGAACAAATGATATCAAGTAATTAATTAAAAAGAAAAGGAAAAAATTACAGGAGTACATCCTAAATGTTATTTGTTTAGCTGTATTTCAATTGAAAACAATACTTTAAGCAAATTCAATAAGAAAAAAAGAAGACGCAAAAGATGGTTTCACAAACGATATACCATTAATCTTGCAGGCATATATTTGATAACGGGTTATCCAGTATAGGGCTGGAATTCGACATTTGTCAAACTAAGTTGTTAAACCAATTTTTTTTTTCAGTTGAAAGTCTGAAATTTACAAAAATGTTACAAATTGTTAAAACCTACTACAAAAATGGTGTAAAGTAAAATATACATATATGCATAAGAAAAATATATTAACTGTGCAAAAAAGTACAAAAAGTTGTTACCACTCAATATAGTATATGGGTTGTTTTTATATATTTATCTATTTTTTACTCTCTCTTCAACTGTCTCTTGTTAATCATCGTATTTCTGTCCCCTGTTAGTCTTTTTTCCAATTCATTAATTTTTAATTTTAATCTAACGTAATTGTCCAAAATAAATCCTTTGCAACCTTAAAATAAAGTTTGTTTACATAGCTTAAGGAACATAATGCAAAGTTAAGGAATAACTCTAGCCAAGCGTTGACTCCGAAAAAAACTCAAGATCAACTAAAATGTCTTTTTATGACACTAATTGCTCAACTTTACTATTTGATTCTGAGACGTGGCCTTAATCTTATGTGGAAACAAACGTTTTAAAAAAAGAGGCTTTTCCCTAATTTTTAAATCCCGTCTGCTTTGTATCGACGACGCTTCATTAAGGAAGGGAAAAAGAAACAACGAGAAGGAATAAGCTACGATTTAACTGGATGGGCTTAGGATTCATACTGCAGACAGAATTTCGAAACTTTCTAAAGAGTACGCTAGAAGATCTTAACATAAAAATACCAACAAAACTTACCCAAAGAATTTCGAATTCTTGCGATCAACGAAGGACTCCTCTTGGCCTCTGCTTCAATTGCCCTGTCAGTCTTGAAATGTCGTACAAATTTACTTGAAATAAAAACATAAATGATCAGAAAATTCAGTTAAAATCTCAAATTGAAAACTTGATTAACTTACATTTCGTAATTTGAACCCAATCCTCTTCTTCGATTTAGCAAACATTTAACATCAGCAATTCCTGTATTAACGGTGACACTCATTAGATGTCTTGAATTTTGTCTACTACTTGTAATGTGCTTTGCAATGATATTTGCGTCGATATGTTTCAAGGACACGGCGACGTCCTCGAGGACTCGATTAAGCCTGCCCTTTTCAAAGAATGTCTTCATACAAGCATTGTGGGTGGCGATGTTTAGAATACTTTTATGCGATTTGCTTAAAAGAGCAGCCAGTTCATCGAGGACCGTATTGTTGCCATCACGAATGTTTTTTTGTGAAAAGCTTGAAGAACTCTTGCGTGCTGAATAGTAATGGGGTTTCCGGCCGATACTGGTCAAGTAAAACGGTGGCTGCAGCAAAAAGTTAATGTGAATGTGGTTATAAAATAGTTTAATTTAACTTACCAAGGTATGTGAAGAAGCCAACATCATTTTTTTTAACACAAAATAATTTAATCTGCGATTGCGATATAATTTTAGTACGAATGACAGAAATGGTATTGACACAAGAAATAGGATGACAGATAAGATATGTCATTTGTGAAATTGAGTTTTCTTATTTTCCTGAACGCCAGGAAGCCGCTGCAAAGATTAACAACTCGGACGTATTGGCCAGTTTATAAACCAGATTGACAGAGCATGAGAATTATGTATACAAATAATTCACTATTCATTCTCATCTAGCCACAGAATTAACTTTGCATTTCTTTTCTTCCTTTTTGGATTGTGCGATAGAAAATTCTTGAGAAATCGAACCATTAACATTCTATTCTGAGAATACAGAAATCCCTGAGAGCTTAACTAATAGCTGCCATTAAAAGGTGTTTTTCTTGTTAAGCTCAAAGTATTGATTTGAGCTGTCAAAAACAGATCTATGTTTCTTTTTAAGCTTAGGCATATCAGATCACTCGGTTTGTGTATCATTTTTCAATCAAAGTGCTTTCTATGAGCTCTCAACAAAATAACCGATGTACTGGAGGAAAAAGCTCAGCGTGGCTGATTTCACATTTGTTTCGTATGGTGTGATAGAGACAGTTATCAGATTCTAAAACTATTGAAAATTCAGTTCTCCAGTGTATTTCATAAATAAATCGGAGAGTACTGAGAGCGTCTGTGACCAGAGCGTACCTAAAATCGCTCACTGACGTTACGAAAGTCACCCATGAAAGTGTAAACAAAACATTTGTGTTTCAAAAAGCAAGAGTTTAACTATAAAACAGATGTCTTTAGTTTCTAGCCCGTGGTTACAGTTTATTTAATTTTAAACACTTTAGCTGATGAAAATCTTAAAAAAAACATTTTGCTTACTTTTCTTAAACACGCCTGATTTTGCTAACTCAACAAATCCATCAGAACGAATAACCAACTAGGATACTAAAAGCAAGCTATTGAAACTTGAAGCCACGGCACCTGGCAGTCAGCACATGAACCTTCAGTTGGACTAAAGCAGATGTTTAGCTTTTTTCATGCAGCAAATTTAAAAAACATGAGGCTTTATGGGGACTTATTTCAATAAAGGCAACATGCTGTCTCTATTCCTTAATTAGCTGCGCAGATCCATTGCAGTCAATAATGCGAACAAGAAAAACACAAATAATTGTTGTCTGGCATCACTGATATTGTAGTTCTTTGAAATAAATCCTTTGAATTAAATACAGAAAGATATATCGGCTTGTCTCATTTAATTTGACAGAACTATTCAGCATTTGTATGGTGTAGAGTATATACTTGAGTTTAGAGTGCAGAACACCTTGCAAAGGTGCGTGCAGACCAGCTGGACATTTGTTTCAGCCATTAATGAGTGATTTTTTTAGGGTGAACAAATACAAACCACAATGTCGACGACTTTTGGCCATTTACCCGAACTCAAGCATAGATTCAGTAAATCTGCTTCATTAAATCTACTAGTGTAAACACTTGAAATCTAAGTTATTTTCGGCAATATTTTTGGAAAAGAAGTATTCAATAAAATTTTTTTGTAAAATTGAGAATATATTTGGCTGTATTCCATAATTTTTGACTTATGTCGCTTCAAACGGTCAATTATTTCTATAACAAATAAACGTCACCCCCAAAAAAGTTGAATATTTTGTTTTATCAAACTATCCCAAACTTTGCGATATGCAAAAGTTACCGAACAGGTCCACTGTTCCATTAAACTTTCTTCATTGGGCTTTCGAACGGACCATTTTTTAAATAACAAACAAACGTCAAAACTTCACAAAAAAATCATATTTTCAATTAAGTTTTATTTAACTATGTCCTCGCTAGCTGCTATAAATCTAAACAGATATTTATTCCTAAGTAGAAGATTATTGGCACAAAATGTTTTAAGCAAAAACAAATGTTTTAAGCCAAATGTTGTACCCAAGGAATCAAGTGCATTATGTTCATTGAACCAACATGCCTATTTTTCATCACATCGAAATCCAAGCAATGAAAACAAAAGGCAAAGGAGCCTTCCCTCGTTAATGCAATTCCCAGAAATCTTATGGCCTTCATTCATTAATACTGTTAGAAACTGGGTTTTAATTAATTTTATAATCCGTCCGTACTTCGACAATGAATTCAATTTAAAAGATTTTATTTATGGAACAAAGCATGCGGTGCACGTAAGTTCGCAACAAAATAACTACATAGAAAAATTAAAAAATGTTTTTTAGTTTTCCTTGCATTGAATTAATTTTCAAATAATATGCCTACTAAATGTTTATTACCCAATTGTCTGGGCTTATTTTAATATAAATGTATTCACAGTGATCCAAAATTATGGACAAACGCCAACTTTTCTCTAAAAATTTGCTTTTGCTTTGTTGAAAGTAATCTTCATACCCATCTTCTATGATGTACAGATATCTTGACCAACGCTGTAAAGTTGACAATATATAATGAAGATCAAAAATATAGGTAGGAGGAAGAAGGGAATCTTTGCAACAATTTGTTTGATTTGGTTTTAATACAAAAATATATTGAAGGATAAACAAATGCAGAAATGGTCTTAGGTTATTTTGAATCATGTATTTGGTTAGGAAAAGGTTGCTTTTCTCAATAATTCTTGAAATTCGTATGTACATATATACATATTCATTGCTAAAATCGTTGTTTTGTTCAAATACAGGTGAATACTTAAAACATTTTTTGAAAGTCTGGTTTACATTATTTCCTGTAAGTAAATTAAGTACCTATTTCAAACCAAGTAAGTAGATAAAGAAATCGAAAATACCCTGTAACTTAATTGTATTTGTTATTATGTTGTCTTACATAATAATGTAGGTAAGTAAAATAGAATAGGGTTTATGAAAATGATAATAAATGCCAGGGTATTTACAAAGTCGTAGGATACGAAAAACTGCTGATTTCTGCCTTAAAGGTTCATAAAACTTGGTAACGAACAATATACCAATAACTAGATAGCATTGTTCAAGATAAAATTAAATCTATCATAAAGCAAGATGTAAGTAAATATCAACATGGTTTTTGAAAAGGCAAGTCTACCAATTCTTATCTAGTAGAATTCACTATTGTGGCTGCACCTGGAAGATAAAAATGTGGTTAGAATAACTATATGTATTTATGTATTCCATTCCTCGTCCTTCATATGATACGTCTGTTTTTGTGTGGGTTTCTACTCCTAAGTCCTTCGTTATCTCGTTCCAGTGTTGTTAGATCCTAACCTGTAGAAGAAACTTAAAGCTATAGAAGGTAAAGAAGAAGGAAAAAAATGCTACATAGCTTCGGCCTCGGGGATTCCTGCCACTCCCAGGTTGGAGTTATGGGCATTTAGGTTTCTTCCTTTTCCTTCCTTCTTTAGTGGTAAGAGTCCTTGTTCTTCCTTATTGTTTTATATGTATTTTTAGTGATAATGAGTTCAAAATTTCTCTAAAAAAAGTAGTTGAGCCTTTTGTTAAAAAAAGCGATGATCTGAAATCCAGTGTGTTCTTTTTTTTGGTTATAATTTGGCTTTAGAGATGGAATAGGGAGGTATTTTCAGTTGGTGCGGTTTGGGTTAACTAATTCTAGGTTTGGCGGAAATGTAATTCTACGACAGTGAACTTTCCTGGGTGGGTAAAGGCCAGACCGTGACGTTATCAGTGGCCGCCGAGAAAAGTGAAAAAAGTGGTGGTAGTGCACACCTAAGTCCAGTTCATCGAAGTGATTTATGTTCTTATAAAGAGGTTAGTTCCCATTACGGTAGCAAGACCCCCCCGAACATCTGACGAGCTACGCTGTGCACCGCAAGCATGCCGCAGCTACTGTAACGGACATTCTTATCCCTGCCCAATCCCTTTCCTAGTTCCCATCCTAGATTTACCTCCCTCGCCCGAATCTATCCTACCCATTCCTCTCCCATTTGCCTAACGACAGCTGGCCCCCAACCTCGCTATAAAATGGCACCCTACATCTATACCAATGGCTCCCGATACCTTTTCCTCTACCTCTACCCTACCTCATTAAATCCCATATTATTCATACTTTTTATTAATGATCTTCCGAATGTTTTTAAAAATTCTCATTGACTTATGTATGCGAATGATATAAAGTTTTTTCTCTCGGATTTCTAATTTAAATGATTGTCTTTTGCTTCAGAATGATATTAATTGCTTGTATGAAGTAAAATAGAACTTTCTTAAATATTACACCAAACTATTCATTAAATAATTTTCCGTTACAATTTGTCAAATGCTTCAAAAACGTAGGTGTTATATTTCATTTGAAATTTAATTTACATATCGATTTCGTTGTATAAAAAGCAAATTCCTTACTCAGATTCATCAAAAGAATATAATTATGAAGTTAAATCTTTATACTGCAGTTTTGTGCGTCCTGTTCTACAACTGAGTTTAATAAGAAGAGAATTAAAAATGTTCAACACAAATATTCTCACATTTGCCCTTCCATATATTTTTGAAAACAATGCAGAAGGTCACTACCAATCTTATAATCCTAAATGACTATTACTTCGAAAAAAGACTCATGAGGCGAGATGAAAAATGTAGTCATGTTTATTCGTCATATTTTGGCTTCAAGTATTGAATCTGAGAGTTTAGCTTTTCGTAAACTCATTCCTGAAGGTTGTGATTTATTTAATATTTTTCTAAGATATAATAGCACTTCTTACCATGGGGATGTGCCTACCTCCCCCGTTTTGACAGGAGTGGAATTTGGAACTGAATACAAAATATTATTTTGAAAAACACGGAGACACATAAAAGTCTGTACATTTTCTGAGGAAAGCTAGCTCCTTCATATCATGAACATAAGGTCCAAAGTGGATATTTTTTATTGATATTTTAATTGTATTTAAACTAAGGTCTTAAACTAAACCTTAATGGCATGTTTTCCTACTTGCGAAAAATTTATACAAATCATTATTTTTATTATTTTATAAAAAATAAGAACAACAAAATAATCACTTTAATTTCTTAGACCATATCGACAAAATTAGTGAATTCTAATTTAACAGAACTTAAAAACCTTGTATCTCAAGAAGCAATTGATGAAATAAAACCAGTAATAGAAACTTTGTCCGTATCTCAGAGGAAACAACTTGAAATTAATAAAGATGATATTTACCTATCCTTTCCATATCAGGTAATTTAAAATTTATTTATTTTTTTCTTTCATATTATATTTTACAGCAAATGCAATTAGGAAATTAATACAAATTATTTTCTAATGTTATTTTCTTGTTTTGTATTTTCAAAAGGTTGGTATAATGTTCGATGAGTCAAATGAAAAAATACAAAAGCGGTTTGTTGAAATCACAATGGTATTTCATGTCTTGAAAGGCTTCAGAGAAATGCAAAATCAAGGCGAAGTACTTCCTTGGAATATGGGGTTTGTATTTTTTAAATTTTTTTTTCTTCAAAACTGATCAAATTTTGTATTCATTTGTTTCTTTTTTTTTTTTTGTAGATCAGTTCCCGAATATGAAGATAAAGTTTTCATATGCAATTATCGTTTTATAAAAGAATTTACCGCTGGACATCAAACAGACTGGACTGTAAATGTAATTAACCATTTCAAACCTTTAGATTTGATGATAAATGAGTAAAAATATTTCTTTTATTTTGGTTTGAAGAAAAAAATATTGATTTGTTAATTTTATCTGCATTATGTAAAAATATTAATATAAAATACTCTGTTAAAATACAAGTTTTTGACAATGTTTATTTGTGCATCTAAGAGACCAACAAACTTTTGAAGAAATTATTAAGCACAGGACAACAATATATTCAGAGATCTCTGATAAATAAATAAATTAGTTGGAGCAACAGTCCGTTGAAAGCTAGGGCCTAGGAAATTACAAATTATTACGAAAAAAACATGATTAAATGTGATAGTATTTTTGTTTTATTAGAAAAATAGTATTTGGCACAATATTAAATAAAACGTAAAAAAATCATCTGTTAATATGGACGCAATAATTCCCTTATACAAAATTAAGTAAATTAATTTAATCAGAAGGTCGAAAATAACAGGGATTATCTTCTCAAAATATGAAGTGTTGCTGTATTGGACATGTAGTAGCAAAAATGAAAAAAAAAACTTAGGGACTATTTAATATTTTTACCTAGAAATTCAAATTAAATTAAAAAAAAGAATAAAAAATGTTCTAGCAAACATCTATCTATCAACCCGACTTGAAGATGAAAATTATTATTATTTCTAACAACTTAGATACTTATCTTTTGCTGCATCTAATGTAAAATGCATTGTTTAATAAAAAGAGTTAAGACCTTTAAAAATACACTTTGATACTTAAACTTAAGTCCACATTTATTTTAAAGTTCTCGGACGTTTATTTAATGTGAGTTACGGAAACGGGCAATACATTTTCCAGTTAAAGTTAATTTTTAGATTTATTGCTTTGGATCTTTCTATGAGACAAATACTTTGCACTGTAATCAAAAATATTTAAAGTTTGTGTTGAAAATACCAACAAAGCAATGTTCCATTTGTATCTTTTTTAAAAACCCACGAGAAAAATATATTAAATAAAATAGTTGTACCTTATCGAACAAAGTGTTAATATAAATTGATACTTTATTGTTTTGCTGAAAATTTGATTGAATTTAACACGCGATCTTTTTTTTTGTTCTTATTAAAATAAAAAAATTTAACAAAATGTGTTCAATTCTATAAGTTGAAATTATTAAAAAATAAGCATAGTACAATAAATAAATGAAAATTTGTCCTAAGAGAATTAATATCACTACCTACTTGCATATAATAAAACATATTCTTTTACTTTAGTCTGGAATTCTTTTTGATCTCGTTGATATTGTTCAGCGGCTTCACTATTAAGAGGGTCATCAAAGTTAAGAAGATCCTGAATGTAAAATAGAAAAGAAAATAAGTTTATATTATTAGAGAATTTAAAAGAAGCTCGAGACATGTACATAAATTCAAAAAGCATTGAGTTATAAAGGATCATTTATATTTTATAATTAAAACACAAATTAATATATTTATAAATCGGCAGTTAGTATAGTATAGGATTGACTTAAAAGCTTTCTAAATAGAATATCATCGTTGGACTTACCGTGAATAGAGAGTTTAGTCCCCAAATAACATCTTTGATTTTTCGAGTGGGCGCCCATCCTAGTCCATCAATAGAATTTTGCCTTAGAAGCGATAAGCAAATGTCACCGGTAACTGATATATTTGGATGCCATAGTTTTGTAAGACATTTTACATTTGGAGGCTTTAAACACACAAAAAGAACATCCTTTATAATTAAGAATAATTAACCTGTTGGTCGTAGTTAATCGTTATTCGATTTATTATTATAGCTCTGAGAAAAGCATAACAAAAAACATTTCGCACTTACACTAATGCCCTTAAAAAGTTCAAAGTCTAGGAAAGACATTTTTTAAAATTGTGTCCCTCTTCAAACCAGTCTAAATTATGGTGGAAAGGCACTTAGATAACTTACTTTGAAAATCCCATTATTTTCAACAAAATTGTTTTATTAAAACAGCCAAAATATCTAAGCTGACGTCGAAATGGGGCCAGCTGTGTGCTTATAATAAGTATAGAAATAAATAAGTTGTACTTTTGAATAATTTCACTTTCATAGCATGAATCAATCCATCTCGAGATTGTAGACTCAAACAATGCAGGACTCAAATCTTAGGATTTTAACTTGAAATGTAGGGATCTTCTACATATGTATGTGTTTTTACAGTTTAACTAAATTTTTTTTAGTAAATTGGAAAGCTTAATAGGGGTGATTTTTGTATTCAAACCAATAAATTATAAGTTTTGTTTAATTCAAAAATAATACATTTTAGATCAATATTTGAAGTCGTAGGCAGAAAAAACATGTTTTAATACTTACTACCATATTATATTCCTCTGGGACGTTAATTATAAACTTGTAAGTGCCACCTTTCCAAAAACCTTCGTCAGGACAGATACAAAGAACAAATTCATGGAGAATATTTGGATCGCTGAATGTGGTCCTGCATGTACTAGGTAAGGTATTTTCCATTTCTTGGATTTCTTTTACCAACAATCGATCTCTGATTGAGATTCTTTTGGTCATATCACAGCTTTCCTTGACTTCTACACTTTCTTTTTTAAGTTTTCTTGATAAAGTTATCATGTTTTTGTATTAAACAACAAATTAATTATAAACAAACTTGCTACGAAAAATCTTGAACTGTCCGTACACTGACAACTGACATATGAATAAACCAAACTTCAACGTGAAGTAACGATGTGCGTTGTACAAGATTTCCAATAAAACCACAGAGAAATAAAAATTTATAAACGATATTCATACCATTTTGAAACTAACTTCAATCGGTTCCCGTTTATATGCCGGATCGAAAATTTAAAGTGGAGTTTATGGCTAAACAACAAGCACGCGAGCGGTGGCGCCGAATTATGCATTACATTTTGCAACTTCTTAGGTAGTTTTATGATATCGTAAAGTGCTAGGTCGGTCCGGCGTTAACGAGCGTTTGATCATATTTGCGATTTTATGTGTCAAAAAGCGTGAACCCAGTATTTGTAAAATGAAATAAAGCTTCAAAACTCGAGAGTTGTCTGAAATTTCTATGACATTTTCGATAAGTGGTTACCTACTAAAAAAGTAAAAATATAAATGTATGTATAACATTTCAATATTAAAAATACATTTAAAAACGACAAAAAAGCGTAGAAAGGGAGCTTAGTTTAAACAGATACACTGATCGATTCTTTGCTTTTAATTAAGATGCGAAGCCAAAGGATGATCGAGAATATTTTATTTTATGAGTTCCAAATATAATGACTTGAATAAAAACAGAACCATGTATTTAAGTATTTTAAAAAAGAGTTACTTCAATTACTTACTTTTTATTTTACTTCAATATTCAACTATTAAAACAAAATGACTGACAATGAATTGTAAAACGCCTGACCGAATAGAAAATAGATCTGCTTTTGCTTTGGTTTGGTGTTGATACATTTATTTAGATTTAGATTTAGATTTATTCATTGAATGCATACACAGTAAGACATACATCTTATAATATTAGTGATATGCTAAAATACAAAACATAAAATAGTAAACAGGCTACTTCAAAGATGAATTTATGTAAAATTTTTGAGTTTATACAAAATTTAATTTAATTTAATTAATAATCTCATTCTTTAAATTCAAATTGATTTATTCAGTTAAAATTACAATTAGTATATAATATTTATGTACATAGGGTAAAGGTGTCAACAGTGGATCAATTTTTACATCTTGGGCTGTTAAGCTCGCATTTATAATAGTAGCCATGACATTTTTTTTTCACAGCATTTTCAATATATTTTCTTCAATTTAAGCAAAAAATTTCAAAACTTTATGCTTTCGATAAAAAAAAATCTTTTTAACTTACTCTACCACATGATTCACTGTGTACTTTGGGTGTACACAGTGAATCAGTGACTGGTACACAGTGAATCAGGGATGTTAGAACAGTCTTTTAAGAAAAAACAATGTTTTTTAGTTTTATAATTATTTTTATATTTATCAGTCATATTTTATTTAATGATAAAAAACTAAACAAAAATATAAACTCTTCATTTATAACAAAAAAATAATTAAAATAAAACTCTTCATGTATAAAAAAAATCACAAAGCTGAAAATAAAGAAAAATGGTTTAAAAAAAATAAGGAAAGAAAAGTAATCCATTTGATTAAAATGTATAGCTTTCTAGCGAGCATCCATGTTTGAAAAGTTGAAATTGAATGAAAAATTTGAATTTCTTAGTGAATCAGTGATTCACTGTGTACCTTTTTCAAATGATTCACTGTGTACCATGTTGTTATTGTAACAAAAACACATTGAAATCATATTAAATATTTCGAACAAGTAAACAAGTTGATACAAATTATTAAGTCAATATAACCACAAATACAAATATATGACTCAAATGGAGTTACGATGCACAGCTATTAAATGAGAAGAAAAACAAATAGAAAACAAAAAATTACTTACCAATGCAGAAAACACAAACACACGAAAACAACCGACTCCGATCCAAGGGATCACACAGACTGATGGTTTGAAGGGATGAAATGAACAAAGACGATCTTTTCTCTTTTTCAAATTTATTATAAAATAAAAAAATACATCGTGAGACCAAATGATTCACTGTGTACCCTGATTCACTGTTGACACCTTTACCCTATGTATATTTATACAAATTTTAGTAGTTCAGTTCGTTATTTAAAATCATATAATATAAAATTCGTACATATTAATCTCAACTCTCAACTTTATGCAGGGTTCTTTGAAAATTAGGCTCTTTGAAAATGACTTCGGAGTTCGAATCGAAACCTAGTTTCTCCATTTAAAGTTTTCAAGTTTCTAGGCAGAAGATTCCACAGACGAATAGCGTAAACAAAAAATTGTTGTTCAGAGGTACGACAGGAATAATGAGGGTGCATAAGCATTAAGGATCTGCTTAAGGAACTGAATTGAATCCTATTATATAAACTAGAAGGTTGTTGCGTGTTTATTATGTTACAGAGTAGGAGTAGAGTCCTGTACCGCATGAGATGATCGAAGGAAAAGTTGTAAATTTGGCGTGAAAATTCCGAAATACGATCAAAACGACGTAGACAAAAAATGTAGCGAGCTATGTTATTAAAGGCTACATTCAATTTTCTTCTACTGTTGGCATCACAGTTGCTAAAAACTTCGCAACCATAAGTTAATATTGGGATCACAATCGTTTTGGCAATCATCATCCGAGTCTTCAAGGGCGTAAAATGTTGTGACAACCATAACATTCTAAGAACCCCATAAACCTTACCCACCGCCACATTGATATGGCTGTCCCAAGTAAGTCTCCTGTTAAACAACATGCCTAGATTTCGCGCATTCGATGTAAATTCAATTGGTATACCATTCAAGCAGATGCTTGGAAAATACTCCATCTTCTATTAGCCCCAGGGGACAATTATAAATCAACTGTACATCATCAGCAAACATTTGAATCGCACATCCCGAAATCTGAGTTGGTATTTCATTAATGTATAGAGAGAAGAGAAGGGGACCCAAAATAGAACCCTGGGGAACTCCTCTGGTTGTGGGAAGGAATGACGACATTTTGTTGTTAACCGACACCGCCTGAAATCTATCTTGCAGATATGTTTTCATCAACTTAACCGCCAATGGAGACAAACCAAAATAACTAGAAAGTTTCTGACATAAAACGTGATGGTCCACCGTATCAAAGGCTTTTGAAAAGTCTAGTAATACTAGAAAAGATACAAGGTTATCATCTAATGCCAATCTTATTTCTTCAACTACATTGCTGTAGTACAACTGTGCTTCTTACGAAAACCAAATTGTTTACTTGACAACAAGTTCTGTGATCTGATGTGGACATTGAGCTGTTTTTGGAGAATTTTCTCGAAAACCTTGGACAGGAAAGGTAATATGGAGATGGGCCTGAATTCATCCGTGTTTCGACCCTTGGGAATTGGAATGATTTTCGCCCTTTTCCAATCATCAGGGTAAACGCCCGTCATAATTATAGTGTTGAAGATGTGGGTCAAATAGGTTAAGATGTATGGTAAAATTGCCTTCACAAAAACTGGATGTATGCCATCGATTCCAACCGCATTCGATTTGATGCTAAGTAAGCTTTCAACGATATCTGTATTATCAATACCAACAAAGTCGAATGACATACCTTGGTGAGAAGTATTAAGAGATTCCTGAGTAAGTGATGAAGATGAGTTACGAGAGAGATGTGGAAAAGGAAGCGAAACAAAGTTTTGGTTTAATACATCTACATCTATGTTCCCATTATACTCAATATTAGATCTACCTACCCCTAATTCCCTTAAATTTTTCCATAATTGGCGTTTGTTGGCTGTTCCTAACTTTGAGCTGTACGCTTCGATTTTAGCGGATCTAATTTTAGCATTTGCTTGGTTACGAAGAGTACGATAGGTTTCGAAGTGTATTACAAGTCTATATCTCTTCCACTCACGGTAAGCATGATCCCGTTGAAATAGAAGCCTACGAATTTCATTGGAGAACCAAGGAAGTTGATAATTTATAGCATTTCTTCTTCTGATTGGTATATGGTTGTTAAACAGGTTTAAAATATTAGAGTTCAAAAACTTAACTTGGTCATTAGGTGAGGGGAGGTAGAAGACTCTGTCCCAATCAATGTTCAGCAGATTTAGTTCAAGGCTAGTATAGTCTACCCTGTGAAAATCACGATACACATATGGGGTTTCAGTTGTATGCTTCCTAAAATCAAATCTTAAATAAATAAGATCATGTTTCGAAAATGCTGGTGCCGATAACTGGTCATAATGCAAAACGTCACTTAATTCACTTACAAAAAATGCGTCTAAAAGTGTTTGTGAAGTACCTACAAAATGAGTGGCAATGGTTGTGTTAACTGGGAATAAGTTATATGACCCCATTTCATTAATAAGTGCATTCTCAACAAGAAGATTACTGTTAAAGTCACCACAGATTACCATTTTTGACGAATTTAAAGAAATATTTTCAATGAGCGTAAACAAAGGACTTAAGGAAACATCATTATTGGGTCTATATACAACACCTAATGTCAGAGAATTTTCTTCTGTAATGATGAAAATGAATACATATTCCATAACACAACCTCTTTCCGATTTACATTTAAATTTACACTTCAAATTATTTCGAACATACACTGCAACACCCCCACCCCTCCTCCCACATCTATCTCCACGAAACAACTTAAAATTACCAAGGTTATACATTTCGTCAGGATTTGTATCTAGAAACCAGGTTTCTGACACACAAATGATGTCGGTGTCAGAGTTTTCAAAAACATCCCTAAATTCGTCAATTTTACAAAATAAACTTTGTGCATTCAAATGACACACCCGTATACCCGTCACTTGATTTTTGTTCAATATTCTAACCATAGACCGCAAAATTCCGTCACTACTATCGCCTGTGTAATCCGCATGATTGTCAATTCGTTGCATAACAACGAGATTAACGAGTTAATAAGCAAATGAATTTACGTGGTTTCACTAATTTCGTTAGGACAAAAAACCCACCTGCAAAGGACAACCGGTAAAAGTAAAAGATAATCAATATGTGAGAAAAATGAGATTTAATGCAGAAAATTATTATAAAATGTGAAGAGAAGAAAATTATATGAACAAATGAACAGTAATTATAAAGGTAAACAAAAAATATTATATGGAAAATTAATAAAGAATGAGAAAGAAATAAAAATAAAAAAAAAATAAATAATAATAATACAGCAGAATGTAACAAAATAAGTATTTTATTAAAATTCATAAAATTCTTAGCTGGCAATTCTCTCTAAGTCTTCTACACAATCGACGCAAATCCCTCTGACATCTGACAGCGAACGCTTCACATAAACTCGGCCTCGAATTGTAAACACTGCAGCGGTGTTGTTGGATTTCTTGAGTTCAATTGCATGCCGCACCAAGTTATTGTTCATTTTAGATAGTGACTCGCGAACAAAGATGTGTGCAGTTGATGCAATGCCAATATCATTGAGACACAGTTGAGTTATATTGGTTTTGATGTGTTTGGCAATGGATGTGAGGAGAAAATTTTTTTCATATGGTGATTTAAATTTTATAATGATTGAGGTGTTTTTATGCGAGTTTTGAATAGGGCGAGAGCGAAACAAATCCAACACTACCGGTGGTTTAATATCGAGCGTATGACAGAGATGGTTATAGAGTGATTTAAGGTTTTCTTCGGGGAGTTGGGGAACACCAAACATCACTGCGTCACTTGCTACAAATTTGTTATCGAGATTTGCAATTGATGTTTTTTTTTTTTTTTTTTTTTTTTTTCCGCAGGAAGGTGAGAAATCTTCAGAGACACTATAAGCCCGATGCTTATAGTAGTGTCAGATTTTTACTGACTAAAACTCACCTCCCTTATCTTCTATATTATTACTACAACTAAGTCCAGCTTAACAAGTAGTTTTAGCGTCATTTTGTTCGCGTTTTGTCAGGAAGCTCCCCAACGAGAGGACCTGAAGATTCCACAAAATTCGAGTGGAGAGATTAATTTGTTTGCGCTAGATCAGAGGGTCTTGTTCGGTGCAGACGCCGAAAAACGAACGCCTCGCTAACAGATTGTTGGATTAAGTTATTACTATGATTTCTAAGTCGTGATCTTAGCTCTGTAGCAAATTTTTTAATTTCGTTTTCTACATATTTTATATTTAAATCTCTATGTAAGTCGCTATTTCTTACATACCATGGAGCATTTACTATTATTTTAAGTACTTTGTTTTGGTATGTTTGCAAAATTTGTATATTTCTTTCGTTGGTACAACCCCAAAGTTGTATACCGTACGTCCAAACTGGTTTCAGTACTTGCTTATAAATAAGAAGCTTGTTATAAACGCTTAGATTGGAATATCTTCCAATAAGCCATGTCAATTCGCAACATCAATTGATGTTGATGCTTCGGCAAGTTCTTTTTTGGTTGAAGACAGCTGGGCATTGCTTAGTTCAAGATTTTTTTTGGTTTCATTGAGCTCTAAGTTGATTTTAGTCACATCTGATTTTAGGGAATCAATTTCGTTCATGATTATTAAGTTATCACTCTCGAGTTGTTGAAGTTTAGTATTAATAACATTTATGTTTTTGTTAACAACTTCAAATTGTTTTTGAATTGTGTTAGTGAGGTCTTGATTGTCCTGTTTCATTTGTTTTGTTAATAAGGTTATTATGAAATCACTTTGTTCTTTCATTCTAGCATCCAATTTGGATAACAACGCACTTTCATCATAAGCCATTCTTTTCGAATTATGTTGTGGGGAGGTTCGAGGTGAATTTTTAGAGCTTTTTTCTATTTGAGTGGCGTTGTCTGTTGCACGACTGCGTTTTTTGTATGATGCCGACATATAGGTATGTATATGCGTTAAGAAAATATTAATTTAAATGGCAAATAATAATAATCAAAAGTGACACAGGTAGTTTATTATTTCACAAATCCACTATATTAGACTTTTAGCAACTATTGTCAGAGACTTTATGAAATTGGGAACTCAAAAAGGAGAGAAAAACACCAGAGAAAACTGCCCGACTATAAAACACGTCTAGTCTGTAGCCCGCACCATACCAACTCATTTATGATGTTACTATAAAAAGCGGTCGCAACGCCATAAGAGTTCGTTATTGTTTTTATTCGAAATGTCGAAGTCCGACTAACCGAATGCAAGATTATGTGGTTTAGTTTTAAAGACAAGTAGGTACGCAGAAAGCGTTTAGATTTCGTTCGCATATTGAGTTTTCTGCAAATTTTAAGCAAAGCATTTTAGTGGAACTGCAGTTAAAAAATTAGAAGAACCAACTTTCAACAACAAAAGGTACTTTTGATAAAGAACGTTGCATGAGTTACTTTAATTACACAGCACCCGGAAAATAAAGTTTAAATTCTGAAACTACGAATGGCTTTTTAAATTTCAGTACAGTTTTCAATGATATTTCTTATTACAAAAATCTGATCTTGGGTGGTGCTGATTTAATGCAATCAGTTAGATCTTTGAAATCTGCGTTTTAATGTCGACAATAACCTACTGGTTACTCTGCAAAACTAACGCGGTATAGATTCAAGTCATACAAGTTTTATGAAACTATCACTTTTTCTTCATGTTTTTATTTTTTAATTTTCAAACATTGTCTGCCTTTTTGATGCAACTAAAATTTAAAAAAGCCATGTCATCATAATGAAAACTTATTTTTGGGTTTCTGAAATTAATCCAGATAAGACCCCTAACTAATTGTAAAAATATCAAAAGATGCTTGTGCTACCCTTAAGCGGCCCCAATTAAAATTTTGTTGTCCTACGATCATCAACTATCTTAAGCATCATTCACATGAGCGCGACCAACGAACGACGAATGAATTACAAAATGTGAGTTTATATACGTTTGAAGACTTATTTCAACACAAATTCTTAACAAAACGATATCAATATAGTTTCTATTTGATGTATGATGCATACTTTTACTTTTCAATATCATATATTAATAAGTTTAAGAAAACAAATATATTCGTCGCGAAAAAAATTATAGTTGATACGAACTGTCAAACTTTATTCGCGTTCCACATTATCCACACTCGCAACGAATAAAAAAATCGCGCGTACTTAACCTAAAAAAATCGTTCTTGTTTTGGTTTCAGTGGTGAATGTCAAACTTCATTCGCGACGAATTAAAAACTCTCATGTGAAAGAAATGTCAAAATCGACAAATATTCGTTCATTCGTTGGTCGTGCTCATGTGAATATTGCTTTATAGTTGATACGAACTGTCAAACTTTATTCGCGTTCCACATTATCCACACTCGCAACGAATAAAAAAATCGCGCGTACTTAACCTAAAAAAATCGTTCTTGTTTTGGTTTCGGTGGTGAATGTCAAACTTCAATCGCGACGAATTAAAAACTCTCATGTGAAAGAAATGTCAAAATCGACGAATATTCGTTCATTCGTTGGCCGTTGGTCGTGCTCATGTGAATATTGCTTTACAGAAGTTTTTACTTACTTTTTCTTCACTTTTCATTTAATCTCTAAAACTGCTGGTCTTAATTTTGAAAACGGTTGAGCATACGAAAAAATTCTTCAAACATAAATTTTAGTAAATTGTGTGCTTGTCAATTTAAGGAGTGGTAATATCATATCATTGGAGGTATAGAAATGAAGATGACCATAACTTAGGATGCAGATATGACATTTTATGAGTCATTTTACACAATGTCAAGACTATAAGAATTACCGTGATGATGATCATTCAATAATGGCAACATAGCTTTCGTATTTTTGTTGAAGAAGTGTGAAGTTTCAATTATCGCACATATAAATTCGATGAACAAGACATCATCGTGTAAAAACTAAAAGGGAATTCATCATCCACACTTCCACAGAAAACTCATTCAGTACTTTAAAAGAGGTGTGAGATGCACTCACTTGTCAGCTGACTATCCATCACTCAATCACTCATGATTTTAGTAAATAACCAAATATCAAAATGAAAATGTGAGATTTTGGTTGTTCTTTTTGCAAAAAAATATTCGCTTAAAAAATGTACATGTTGGACACTAAAATAGCTATAATGGATAACAAAGAAAGTTCAAATTTGCTGCAACATTCTGAAAATTTAAGTCTATCCGACTTAGAACTACCCGAGATAGAGCACCAAAGAAAGCGAAAAGTAAGAAGGTAAGACTGGCTACTGGCCACTGGTACTGGCGCAATTCTAGTTGGTTTCCAATTGTGTTTATTATCATCTTTTTTTTTTTGTATTTATAGAAAAACAAGGCCAAAACTACCAACGGGAAGACAAAGGATCGAATCGACAACTTATGGCCATCGAAATATCATCCTACTGGGAACTGTGTTCTTCATTACATCGTGTTGGTTGCTAATCCTCTCCTACACTATGTCAGTAATCCACATAGAGAATCAGCGATTACAAAGTGAAATTAAAAAAGGTAAGAAAAATATTAATTGACTTCAATTGTGATCAATGATGATAATTATTAAAATTAAAAAGTTATTACAAAACAGTTCGAGTCATTTTGAACAATACCCCTCATAATGTTTAAGTAATACATACATACAATCCGTCGCGATCAGTGCGCAGAACCCATTTCAAATGGCAGTCGATACAATAGAAGCCCATGTTATAGAAGGTTTTTTTTCTTCACTTATAGACTTTAGATATATCGGTTTAGTTAGTGGTCTAGAATATTTATCTTATTGAACCGAAAAATGGAATCAGGCTTACAAATAAGTCTGCCCATTAAAACGGGAGCTAAAAAAATACGAAAGCGACGAGAACTTGATGCCTTAGTTTCATACTCAATCGCCAGAAGGTAGTTTATTGTTGAGGTATATAAATTTCAATAGATATTTTCAATGTGAGTGTTATAGAAATAACATAAGCAAACCGCTGAACCCCAAAGGAAAACATTCTCTTGAGAAACTGATTAGAACGTCCACGGACGATCAGGAAGATTGTAACTTGGTATAATTTATTTCAATATACGTATAATAGTTCTTCATTATTTCGTTTAAATTTTACATAAATTTTGCAGGAAACAAACTATAAAAGAGTGGAAACTTGCCACGTGAGAAATTCAAATGTCCCAATTCGGATCTGTGCGCCACTGATTGTAGTTATTGTTATTATAATCTCGTTCGGTTTCGTACATTGGTTGTATTTTGATTTAAGGCAACAGTTCGTCGAGTACCGCCAAAAGATTGAAGAAGGTTAGCGATAAATATGTTTCTGTTTACTAAGCTTAAATAATTATAATTTCTGTTAAATGAATCCAAAAGTGCAAACGAATCGAATTTTGCGTTTTTCGGTTTGTGTTCACATTACTGAAATTTCTTTTTAAGGCCTTGTTTAAAGTGAAGGGAAATGTTTATATTGGTTTATTAGTGAACTGTGTAAGACCGATAAAGAAATTAAGAATTTTTGTGGAACTCTTTTCATAAAAAAAAATAAATTAAAAAATATTCAGAGGCACAAAACAAAAAGTGTAGCAATTTACGAATTTTCCTGTGAGATGAAGCAATTTAATGTTTATACAGGGTGTTTTAAATTCAATTATGTTGTTTTAACGTGTTAATATAAAATGTATGCATAATAATTTTGGAAATATAGAAAAGACGTGAGCCAAATTTCATAAGAATCTCTTAAGAACTATTTCAATTATTAGTCCCGCCAATTTAAAAAATGTATACAAATATAATTTTCAGCCGGATCACTCAAACCTTCGAATAGGTTCAGAAACTTGCAAAGTGTTTTCTTTGTACAACCCCATATATGGATACCATAAGTCCAAACTAAAAACTTGCTTTTATATCATTAGTATGTTCTGGATAGATAGGTCAGAGTTACCCACTACATTTTTCTCTACTTCCAGTTTTGCTCTTTTCTTTTTATTGTGTTTCTTCCATTTAAGCTTTGCATGCAATGTCATTCCAACTTCTGTACTCTTTATAGAAATTAAAAACATTATTCATGATTTTGTTTGTAAAGTGTATATGCGTTTATTTAGTTCGATATGCTATTTTTGAGTCCAAATGCGTGCATTATTCGAATGTTGCAATTTTTGTGTAGCCTTTGGAACGAATTTTTCTTGCACCAATATCATCAGCAAAGGTGGCCTTGATATCAAATGGAATATCCCCTGTACATAAAAGATATAAGGTTGGTCCTAGGACACTTAATTGCGGCACGCATGCTTCTATTTAATTTATTTTCCAGTAATTTTGGTCATACCTTACTCGAAAGAGTCGCGTCATAACATAAGTTTTCAGTATTTTGTAGTACTGCCTATGAGTAGTTTGCACTGAAGTCCCAAGTGCCAAGCTTGAGCAACATCTAAGAATGTAGCCGAGCATACCTGTTTTTCTTTAAGTGCCTTTTTCACCACATCCGTAATTCGATGAACTTGGTCTACCGTGTAATGTTTATTTTTAAATCCAAATTGGTGGTTCGGAATTAGTCTTTTTTCATCTATTATTTTGCTGATCCTTTTTAGTAGCATAATTTCTTATTTAAAATGAACAAATCAGAAAAACCGTTTTTAATGAGATTAGTTTTCCTTAAAACGGCATAAAGAGCTCATTGTTTTTTTCTGTGGGGGTCACTCTGTATATTAAAACTAGACATACTGAAAAAGGTAATACCACGTTTAACAAAAAAAAAAACAACAAGCAGTTTAAAAATGTATTACATTTATTAAGTATTTAGTCTAGTTCTATATTGAGACGCTCGTAATGTTAAAAAAACGTTGTTCTTATTGCACAGTTATGGAAACAACAAAGGGGACAAATGTGTAGAACTTAAGACTTTAACTTGCCAATTTTGTTTATCAGGGACAGGCTAACTATGTATTTATTGAATTTAAGACATAATATGTTTTGTATACATTCTGGATTACATCAATTTTATAGAATGTAGCAGCGGTGCTCAATCTTAACAGCCAACCTTGTCAAACAACATCTTCGTGGTGGAGCTTTCGAAGGGCATTTCCGTGGCACCGAATTGCGCTATTTTTGTGGTCTTCCAATAGTACTTGTATCGAGGGAAGCCCTTTAATCTGGGCTTTCTTTTGCTGACCAAGCATCTTTAACTATTTATTTCTTTGGGAACTGTGAAATAGCTTTTATCTAAAATCATTTAACTTAGAAATGATTTTGATTTCGTAGGTGTGGTCTTTTTTTAAATGACCCTTGAAGATACATATATACGAGGGCCCTTTAATTCGAATGATCACTTCTTCAATTTAAGCTAATGATGATCTACATAATCGTGGCGTCTTCATCGAGTTTTGTTATGTAGGTTACATAACATATTTTGGAAGTCACTACGGGAGTAACAGTTAACACATACATCTTCACAAGACAGTCTTAAATAACTTACACAAATCCACACAGTATAAGAAACACGTAAGCAGATTGCCGGTCGTTTTCAAGTATTATCATATGAATGCAATACTTAGACCACGTAAAGATTCTTTCGGAAAATTAATGTGGGGAACTACAATTGGTAATAATTATGTGGGGAACCACAAATGGTAAAAATCAATTCAAATAAACAAACAACTCACACATCTCATATATTGCCTTCCATAATCGTAAACTTGTTATAACCACATATGAATACTTTTAGGATTCATTACAAAAAATTAATAAGTCACGCATTGTTAAACAAAATTGTTTTTAGGAAATCTTAAGTATCATTTGTTTTGTATTTTCTTTAAGGTTTATTATAACTATATCTTTGACATTAAATATAAAATTAAAAAAATTACACAATTTCATCCTTAAATATTATTAAGATTATAATCTCCTATTTTTTGTGCAGTTTCTGTGATAAGCCAAAATCTTCCTGAAGAAATGCAAAAATGGCATGAGAAGTCATCTTTTTTGGAGAAAAACCAAAGTATAATTTATGAAAAACTTAATGAAATACAAATAGCTATAGAAAGCTTAAAAACAAATTTCACGAAGTATGCTGCACGAGCAGATAGTCGAAATGAATATTCCAAAGATGATAAGTTTGTTGCCGATCTCGGTGCAAAACTTGAAGCTGTTGCCAGTGATATGGAAATAATAAAAGATCATTTTACCACTGTCCAAAAAAATCAATCCATCTTACAGGAAGACATCGATAAATTAGGGGTATGTTCGACATTGGAACATATATTTTAAAATTTATTTAATTTTTTTTATATTAAAGGTACGTTTCAATGACATATCCAACCATATCCCAGAAAAAAGTAAAGATGAAGACGTGTGCTTGCAAAAAGTTCAAAGCCTTCAAACTCGATATGAGAATGAAATTAAGAGTGTAACTGCAAATATAAGTATTGTCAATGATACACTTACTCAAAAATCAGGCATAATAAGCGATGAACTTTTAGTGCATAAGGTATATTTACAAACTTACAGTAAAACAAAATACCTATACAAATATTATTTTTGTTTGTTAAAATTTAGACAAAGATAGATGACTTGATGGACAAAACTGCAAACATTACCTCACATGTTAGTTCGATAAAAAATGATTGGACCAAATACAAACAGCAAATTGTTGATTGTGATGCCAAAGTTGAGAATTTTGAAAACTCCGTAAGTAAATTTAATTTTTGTAGTTCAAAGGTGTTATCTTAAATTTCAAAATTGTTTTATTTTAGATGTCTCAAATTGTTAATAAAACGAATATTTTGGAAAAATCTATTCAAGAAGTTCGTTTAAATTGTTCTCTTAGCGATGGATTGGGTCGAAATTGTATCAATTTGACCGATACAACCCCGCAAGTAATAATATAAATATTTAAACAAAATTATATCTTATAATGAATTTCATTCTTCTAATGTGATATTCTAGATCAATAAAACTATTGGATTGAACGTCAAATAAGTGAAACCACAAGTATGTAAAGGTACACAAAAAAATACAAATTTCTCAACTTTTTCTGTGTTTTTTTTTTCTTTCCAGGAAAATTTATCAAATTACAAAAACTTTAAATTAAGTTTTGAGTAAATTCGTTTCGTAGAATAATTTTTCCAGTGAAATTTTCAAATTGTTCATTCAAAAATTGAGCTTGAAAATAACGACAGTTTTGATAGAAATTTCTTGTTTGTTATTGCAAATAATTGAATTAATAATTGTTCATTTCACAATTTGTACATACATGTTTTATTTATCACAATAAATAGTTTTAGTATTTCTCTTTAAAATTTTGTTTTAATGATGGACTCTAACAACAAATTATGAGTTGCTTTGAATGTCTATTTGTTCTGTTTGAAAATATTGCCATCATGTAGGACTACTACAAGAAATGTAAGTATTTTTAAAAATGTTTTATGAGTTATAATACAAGGAATAATCATGACTGACAAAATTAATCTCATTTAAAAAAATACGTACATTTTTTTTGGCGAACAAGAAGAATAAAACTGGTCGCTCAATTTTTTGGTAGTTTTGTATTTAGAAAAACATTTTTTGTTCTCTAGGTTAAAGATTTTTAATGCAACTCAATATTATTCCAGTCGCAGGGGTGGATAGCCACTTCCGTTTGTTTGATCCCTTTTTTCTTCTGAAGACAATTGAATAAAAACACAAATTTGTATACAAAAAAATGTATATAAATTCTGTTACGCAGTGTAAAAATTCTTTTAGATTGGGTTAAAAGTCCATAAATGCATTGTGAATTTATAATTTATACCACACGAGTGGGCCAATGCTCCAGAAAATTTCAGTTATATGCATTACAAAATTTTCGCGCTTATTTTTCCTGTTGTTGTTTCTTACCCTGAAAATTTTGATTAATAAATACATATGTTGGCGCAATAGTTCATAGAGTACCAGGGCCTAGTGACTCACAACTCTCAGCCATTCCTTTGTACGAGTAATTGCAGTTTTTATGCCGAATCCGAATGGTCAATTTGAGAAAGCACTTTTCATGACAACAATTACTCTTGGGTTTACACCCTTAAGTGGCACAGGCAGGGGCAAGACCTATAGCATGACAGTCCTTCACACTAATCATCAGGCCATGTGTACTGCAATTATTTAAAAGAAATGAAAACCGCATAAGCACCATGAACAATTTTTTTTTTTAGAGTTTTAAAATAACATTTTTTAATTAGAGTTTAAAAATATTTGTAGTTTGCAGATATTTAGAGCTTATTAATATACGGTTTATATTTCAATTTCGTAAAAAAATGATGTCCCATTTTCAAGACATCGAATTTCGAAACAAAATGTTTAACATTTAATTAACAATCATAATAAAAACAATGACATTTTTGATCATACATACATTTCTGGAGCAATACAAACATTCCTTTTTTAATAAAAGCCAAATTAAGAAAACACAAATTAGAAAAAAATAAAAATGTATAATGTATGTATGTATGTATATGTATGCCTAACGTGAATTAGCTTTAGACCTTAATTCCCAAATTTGAGGTCAATCTATGCATTATGCAATGGTTTGAGCTCTATGGGCGAGGACAGACAGGCAGGCAAACAGAGAGACGGAATCGGGGGATCCCCTTCGTTCGACTTCTCTACCATCGTAATGTCATGTTTGATTAAAATCTCGAGTTCGAATTTTTTACGAATGCAATGCTTGTAGATCCTATGTACATATGTATGTCGCAAGTAACAATAACACAACAAATTTCAAATGAATTCCTAAGGTTCTGTTCATGCTTTTTGGTATTCGTGATTTTCCAACCAACTTTACATTGAAAAAAGGAAGTGCGTGGCTTGAGAATGTTTCTTTTATTTATTAGTGTTTTTTTTTATACATATTTTTTTGATTTATTTAATAATAAGCAAGGAAAAATAATTATATTTCCTTCACATCTACATACATAAATAGAAAACCATTGCTGATTTTTCTGGGGTGGACAGTAAGATTTATCGCCCTCCTCAACTAAAAATTAGGTGGAGCAACAGTCCATAGAGATCCAGGGCAATTGTCAACTATTCCTGTGTGCGAGTAATGTCAAGGATGAATGGCTAACTTGAGAAAGCACTTTTCATGACAGGAATTACTCTTGGAGGATTTGACAATCTCTCGCTACTCCTCCTCAACTACGCGCATGGATAAGCATCTTCTTTCAAAAGGGTTTTCGTAATATTTAGTATAGAAATTCTGCAAGTGTTGTTTGTATAAATACCTATTTGTATAGCCAAAAATTAGTTAAACTTTTTAAAACAATTGTTTTCCAAAAAGATGTGTTCAAACTGCGGATAAGTTTAATGTTAGAACTCTCATAAATTCTATATTTTCGATACAATGTTTAAAAACTAAATTATAAAGTTTGTTATACAAAATTAATAAATCATGACACTCATAGAGGAAATATATTATCTAGAGTCCCGACTGGTACCCGTCTTGCCTGAAACACCCTCAAATTTTGTTTGAGGTAACTCTCTTAAAAGCCCGTAACAACTACATAGAATCTGCATTTTCCCATTAGAAATGCACGGGACAACTAACACATGCTTATGCTAATGGGCAAAATTCGCTCAATTTAGTTTGTAGGCCGAAAGAGAGCAAACCCATTAAGTCGCGACTCTAGATAATATATTTCCTCTATGATGACACTCACGATCTTATCGATTTTCCGCGTATTAAAAGTTCTAGTCGTGACATCTTGTGAAATTCATCCGATAGATGATGCACACTTTTTTTATAAAGGCCAGGAAAACTTACTTGATTTAGATATTTCTTTATTAAAGTTCAAGAATAAGTTATGAAAATCTCCAAAACCCACAAGGCATTTATAGTAGTTACTTATTCGAGTAACTGAATTGTCTGTTTGAAAGATTGTTTAGTGTTTTATGGTCTTGTCCGAATAGAAAGCACTTGGATGAAACAATTTAACAGTTAACTCTATATGAACGTCGATATAGACAATTGAGTTTAAAGCCTTCGATTGAGATGTTAAGACCATTAACAATAAATGTTCAGTGTTCACCAACATTTCAGCTCGAAGAATCCTTGAATTACTTTTAGAATGTATATCTATAATATCTTATTATAAAAGTGTCTTTACTATACCGTCGAACAAATCTCACTTCTTAACAATTTGAAAACTTCACTAATAATAAAATATAAATTTGTAAATCGATCGTTTATTTTGCAAACTTTTGGCAAATTTATAAAAATTTGCTTTGCAAAAATGGAATTCACAATTTTCATGCATAGGTATTAACTTATACAATATTCATTTTATGCTCTAAATTTTGAAGTTTTGCAAATGGCCGAACCATTTGATAAGCGCAGAGTGATATATTTATAAGTTCTTTCATAGGGTTAACAGATCTATAGTTATTCTATACCTGTAACATTTTTTTTTTCGATAAAAAAGAGAAGAATTTTTTGTGGAAGTAAGTTTTTTTGTTTAAAAAAACAAGATATTAAAAAAAACATCAATCCTAGAAAATTTAAGCCCGAGGCGAATAAAATTTGATTAAAAATTTTAAATTTTATTTTGTAATTTCGTTTTAAGGAAACAAATTATAACCACCATGTATAGAGAGGCATTAACGGAGAATTTCTTGACAAAGTTCTAATCTCTAAAACTTGGTTTATTGAAAAATTAGAACTCCACTGAGTTCTAATTAATTTCTTCAAGAATTTCTCAAGCATTAAAACTCTGATTAAGATTTCAGTTTGAAATAGAACTTCGATTTATTAGACCCGCAAATTTGGCGGTCTAGAAAGTTACAACTCAGTTTAGAAAAGCCACAGCGGTCATGCATCAATTATATGGACGTTAAAAGGAACACGTAAGGTCCATGGAGTATATGTCAATTTGTGAAACCTTAAATTCCATAGAAATTCTAACCGTGGACAACCAACTCAACTACAACAAAAAACTTATTACAATAAGCACTTCGTTGAAAATGTATTCAACTTAAATTAACATGTTAAAAGCAATACAGAACAATATTGAAAATAAAACGAAACATCCAAATGACATTGGTACAAATACATACATAAATATGAAAATGTAAACTAAATCAAACCGGCAATTTTTTTAATGAACTGAAATAAATGGTGAAATAGTTTACCGAAAAATCAAACCCGAACTCAATAGTAAATACCGAGTGCTAACTGCTAAAGAAATTATTAAAAGTAAAAAATGCTTGGGTTATAAATATATTTGTGAGATTGAATTTCAAAGAGAATTCGCATCGATTACAGAATCTGATGAAAAGACTGCGGAAGCGGTTAAATTTCAATGTTGACATTTTTACCAAATTGTAAAAGCCACAAACCCCGAACCCAATCCAAATCATTTGTCAGATTCTGTAATTGGCATAATTATATCGAGTTTTAAATTGATTTGAGAGCAGAAGCCACTGTAACACCAATATAGGAATAACGATTATTTATATAAATCAAGCATTAGTGAAAATTCAAAACAAAGTATAAAAAGGTGTTAAAAACGCAATTTTTAGTTAAGTTTTTTTTTAGAATAGTTAGTTTAGAATAGTTTTTTTCTGAATAAAAATTGCTTTTATCTAGTTTTGGATTTATGGTCTTGCAAAGTTTCTACAGAGTATGTGGTGGCGTTTAATTTATAAAGTAAAGATACATACATATGCACATATATACAAAGGTACATATATTCAGGGGAGAGTACGATAACTTAGGCGACAAAGTTTAATGACGGATTTGTATGGAACAGTTAAAAACAAGCATTTTTTACTATGGGAGGGGGGGTCTATCTCCTCCCGTTTAGGCGGTAGGGGCAGTTAAAAAAAATATGTACATTAAATGGAAAAAAAATAATTAAAAAATAACGGTAATACCCTCAATTAAGTGTTATACCTTTTTTTAAAGCCAACACTTTTGTCTATTAGCTTGTTTTTAAATCAAGTCAAAACTATGCATAGTTTTTAAAAAAAATTGTTTTAAAGTCAAAATTTGTGCAAAAAAAGTTAAAAAAAAAGGTTTAAAGTGTAATTTTTCAAAACTTTCAAATTATTTACTGTTTTTTTTTTTTTTAGAATTTATTGCTCTTATTTGTTTTTTATCAAAAACTGAAAACTAGATGACTTTATGTCTTCTAGTTCTTGAGAAAATTGAAAATTACCAAAATAAATATTTTAATTAAATTACTTTTTCCTTGCTTAAGTATTAACGTAGTCTTATTTTGATAGTAATAATCGAATATGGATTAAGATATACCTAGGGTAAATTAATTTTTCTTAAATCCAGCTTATTTAAATGCAAAAAAAACTTTGCATGCACCCCATCTTGCACCCTCCCCACCTTGCACACACTCCAACTTGCACCCACCCCAAATCCTATAGTGTGCCCAAGCAGGGGGTTGCAGGGGGGCAGCATGCCCCCCCTTACAGATGCCACTGTTGCATACACCCAAACTCGCGCACACCTTACTGTTGCATACACCCAAACACGTATTACGCATACGCAAATACCAATATTACTATCAAAATAAGACCACTCAAGCAAAAAAAAAAGAATTAAATTAAAATAGTAGTTGTGGTTGTTTTCAATTTTCTCAAAAACTAAAAGACATAAAATCATCTAGTTTTCAGTTTTTGATCAAAAACAAATAAGAGCAATAAATTCTGAAATAAAAACAATGGGAGATAATCTTGAAGTATTGAAAAAGTTACACTTTAAACCTTTTTTTAACTTTTTTTACTCAAATTTTGAGTTTAAAATTAAATTTTTATTTTCAATTTTCTCAAAAACTAAAAGACATAAAATCATCTAGTTTTCAGTTTTTGATCAAAAACAAATAAGAGCAATAAATTCTGAAATAAAAACAATGGTAGATAATCTTGAAGTATTGAAAAAGTTACACTTTAAGCCTTTTTTTAACTTTTTTTACTCAAATTTTGAGTTTAAAATTCAATTTTTATTTTCAATTTTCTCAGAAACTAAAAGACATAAAATCATCTAGTTTTCAGTTTTTGATCAAAAACAAATAAGAGTAATAAATTCTGAAATAAAAACAATGGTAGATAATCTTGAAGTATTGAAAAAGTTACACTTTAAACCTTTTTTAACTTTTTTTACTCAAATTTTGAGTTTAAAATTAAATTTTTCAAAAACTACGCGTAGTTTTGACTTGATTTAAAAACTGGCTAATAGAACAGAATGTTGGCTTTAAAAAAATGTATACAACTTAATTGTAAGTATCACCGTTATTTTTTAAGAATTTTTTTCCATTTTAAGTAATATTTTTTTTAAATTGCCCCTCCTGCCTAAACGGGGGGAGATAGACCCCCCCTCCCATAGTAAAAAATGGTTATTTTTAACTGTTCTAAAAAATTCCGTTATAATATCTTGTCGCCTAAGTTATCGTACTCTTGCCTATATTCAATATAGTAGGTATAGGAAATGAAATGTTTCTTTCAAATATTATACAAAACTGAAAATCGTTTTTTATTGGTAAAAATTCGAAAGTTAGTATTAAAAAATCAGATTTTAAGTAATCCTTTTGTTTATTTTTTTTTAATTTTAGAATGTATCTTATACAACTTAAAAACTTCATGTTTTTGTTTTAGAGTGGGATTCCTAGTCGTTTAGAAGATATGTACATCATTTAAAAAAAACAATGAATTTCGAATGTTCAATTCGATTTTGGAGTAATCAGACCCTTTTGATATTTTCTTTTCTTGGCTCAAAATGTTGATTACACAATATTGATATCACATGCAATAATGCACATAGAATAAGACTAAGTGCCAGTGACGGATTTAGGCTTGCTGCCGCCCTAGGCCCCATTCGATGCGCCGCCCCTATTGATAAATTATATTTCATAAATTTTGATCCAATATTTTGTTTTGATCCAATATTTTTTTTTTCAAAATAACTTTGTTTTATTGAAGTATAATTTATAAATATAGTTAATTAACATTAAAGACAATCTATACTTTTAATATTATAAATGCGAAAGTAACTCTGTCTGTCTGTCTGTTACTCAATCACGTCTAAACTACTGAACCAATTTGCATGAAATTTGGTATGGATGTATTTTGATACCCGAGAAAGGACATAGGCTACTTTTTACCCCGGGAAAATTCAGGTGGGCCGATCGCGTTTACGCCTAAACTACTGAACAGATTTAATTGAAATTTAGTAAGGAGATAGTTTGAGACTTGAGAAAGGACATGAGTTAGGATAAAATTGGTATTACGGGAAAACAACGCATTTCCAAACCTTATGAAATTAGTTGTCGAACATGTTAAACTTATCATACACGTATATTAACGCGGGCTTCGCGCGCCACGTGCCTTAAGCCCTCAACGTTAGACGCAAACTGTGGCTCCCACCAAGTTCCATAAATAATAATTTTAAACCTAAACTTTGCTATGCTCAACCTAAAGGAAAAAATGTCGTAATTCCCCGCATTCCGATAATTCCAACCGATTTGCCGTTTCAGTTTAAAAGAGTGCAGTTTCCTCTGTAAGCAGCATTTGCAATAACAATAAATAAAGCTCAGGGCAAACGCTGTAAGTTGCAGGTGTAAATTTGGAAAAAAAACTGTTTTTCCCATGGACAATTATATGTAGCGTGCTCACGAGTCTCAAACCCACAAAATCTTTACGTTCTGGCCAAGGAAGGAAAAACAAAAAACGTCGTATATAAAAATGTATTGCAGTAACCTATACCTTCTTAAAATATAATGTATTGGTTAGGCTAAACCAAACCTATGACAATCACACTCAGTATGGCCTCATCCCATCTCGGCACAATTCAAACATACGTACAAAAAAGTACAGCTCAGGTTATTTGATACTACTATCCAAAAAAAACTAACGAATGCGGACGAAGTCGCGGGTAAAAGCTAGTAAGTTATAATCCTTAGATAGACAAATAATAAATATTTTTTTTTATATTAATGAATTCAAACATTTTTTCTCCTGGCTTTCGTGAGCGCAAAAACGTCGATTATATCGTCATAATTAATATCTTGGACTAGTTGTGCTTCAATAGATAGTAATGCAAGAGCATTAAGTCTATCTTGACCCATGCTTCGACGTAGATATGTTACCCTTTTTAGAGTGGAAAAAGATCTTTCCCCTGAACAATTTGTAGCCGGAATACTCAAAAAAATTCGGAGAGCAATGTCCACATTCGAATAAACATCTTGAAGACTATTTACCCGTAATTCGTCTGGCTGAACTTTTCTTTTTTTTTTGCGATGACTATCATAACGATAATAATCCTGAACTACAAACAGTGTTGTCTCTCATGTCTTGAAGAAATAAAGCCAAAGAACTATAGATCTGCACAACGGATGATAAATCAGCTTGAGATTCTTGAAGCTGCTTACAAGCAGCATTAAAACGACCTAAAATTACATTCCTGGCAATGACTAGGATTGCTGTTTCTAAATTTTGTAATTTTCGCTGCAGTTCCGTAGTTTCAGATCGCGTAGACGGTCATCTCTGCTTTCGTCAATAAATTTCAGTGCATCAATTATTGCAGACCACTCTTTTTCTAATGCGTAACATCCATCATGTCGAGCAGACCAACGAGTTTGAGAAAGATTCTTATTTCTTAAATTTGTACGCTGCACCAAGATTTCCCAACGATGAGTAGATATAGTAAAGAAATTGTATAGTTCTTGTAAAGTAGAAAAGAAGTCAACAAGTAATGTTACCGATTCAACTGGCACATGACCCTACCAAATTTAAAGAATGGGCGCAACAAGGAACATAATCCTTGCATCCTCAATATCTTTAGCTTCATGACCCAAATTTGGTAGAAATTCTAGAAACCTTTCAACAATTTTACCGTTATCACGTACATATGTATCTCATAATTATAGTAAGTTGATCGACATGTGCTATATCAGGCGTAGAATCTACAATTATACCAAAATACTCAGCAGATTGCACTTCACTAGAAATTTGTTGTAGTACTTTATTTTAAATCAACAGTATAATTTCTTCATAGATTATTTTACAATTTTAAATGTTCAGATAAAAATGGATCAAGCTCAGCAAGGAGCTCTACTGTTCCTAAAAATTCCCATTATGAGGATCTCCTATTCGTTCTGAATTTCCTCGAAATGGCAGGCCTCTTATTGCTAGTGATTTAATAATTGCAATTACTCGGTATACAATTTTTTCCCAATACATTATTTCTTCATCGAGTTGTTTTATTAGAACCGTGAACTACTGCTCGAGCTTTAAAATGACTAATGTTAGTTTTCTGACAGTCAGAATTTTCATGAGCTTCGATGCGTGCTTTTGAGTTTTTCCAGTCAGTAAAAGTATTCAAATAATAAGCATGGAATACAAAATACAGAGCCTTTAGTTGCTGAATAAATCAACCACTCACGAAGGCGTTGAATCTCTCCATTTTTTAAAGTACGTTGAAATAAACTTTTGGAACAATACCTCGTTTTATCACCATAAACATTTCTAGAATTTTTAAAGTCTGCATAATCATCTCGTGGATATAAAATCCCTGGTTTCTTCATTCAAGTTCCATAAAAAGGGATCAGTATTAAATTTAAAAATATCAGCTGTTGACTGGATTTCTTCAGTATATTGTGATGAAGGAAAATTTAAGGGTGCCTCGTTCGTACCTTGTGATAGGGAAGAGTGTACTTTTTCACTATCTTGTTCTGAAGTCTCTTCTGATTCCAGCTGTAAAGACAAAATCAATGCCAATAAGAAAATGAAAATTATTACCAATCAAAACAAGATACTTACAACCGGTGAACATGATGCTTGTTGGTCATTGTTAGAAGATTCAGTTGAGCTTGTCATAAAACTAGATACTTTTGGAATTTTTTTAAGTAAATTATCTAACTTCGTAGATTCTTTTTCTTTTATTTTACGGTATTCAGCACCGCTTAATTTTGTTCGATAGCCACTCATATTTAATTAATAAATTTTAAATTGTCAAACACAAGTTATGATTTTAGATGCATTCCGAAACTTTAGACCGAAGACATATTTGTGCCTTTCATTAAGGTATGTTTAAATGCAGAAACGCATTCAAGTGTTAAGCATTTCATAAATTTTGCGCCCCTCAAATTTACCGCCCTAGGCCTGGGCCTCACGGGCCCAGGCGTAAATCCATCACTGCTAAGTGCCGGCCGCTTGTCGCACAATACGGTAATGACGCAATCGCACTAAAAAATATATACCTTTCTACTAAATTGAGATACCGTTTTCAAATATGGCATGTGATAAAAAATATTATATAATAAACATTATGAGCCAAGTAAAGAAAAGGACTGATTACTCCAGATTTTTTTTTTTTATAAAAAAGGCCGTTTTAGTTTTCTTAACAGGGCAAAATGTAAAAGCCGACATTTTTTTCTCTGCAAGTAAATACAATGTATTAAAATGTATCTAATTATGATTTTTATGCACATTCGTTAAAATTTTAAGCTCTCTCTCGACTTAATGTCCATGGCTTTTGTGTTGTCTTATAGATATGCAGTCTCAAGGTGCATTTTCATTATAACCGCATATTGCAACTAATATGTTTTACAACCCTTTGAAGTGTTTCCATATAAAAGTTCTAGTTTTTAAAACTTATTTTTTGCGACCACACGACCCTTTAATATAAAATGATGTTTCATTTTAAGAAAAATTGGTGACAAAAAATTAGAAATAATTGAAAAATGTAACCAATGTTGTATGCGATTGGGGATCGGGTCAAAATTCTGGCTTCAAAATTCTGCTTTTCAGAATTCTGCTTTTTTAACGAAAATTCTGCTTTTCAAAATTCTGCTTTTTTTTTTTTTGTCTAGTTTACAAAATTCTGCTTTTCAAAATTCTGCTTTTCAAAATTCTGGAAATTTATATTAAAAAAAAAATTCTGCTAATTCTGCTTTTTTTTTAATAGTATATTTATTAACGGAAAAGTCAATTTAACATGTTTTTTGTTTCAATTTTAACAAAAAAAAAAATCAAAATTTCGTCTTTTAATAATTATAAACAATAACTGAAAATAGAGCAAAAATAACAACAACAAAAACAAAATGTAATCAAAAAATAATAACAACAATTAAAAAACGAAAAGCAAATTACGTTAAAGTGGAGAGATTAATATTCTTAGCAATACGCTTTAGATAACCTACATGGCTGAGATCTGTTCTCTTTTTAATTATTCTCTTTATTTGTTTGTTTTTCAATACAATTTTTCTCTTCTTTTTTATTCTCTCCCCATTTTTCGCACGCTCAGCTTCAGTTTTAGCAGTGATAAGCAAAAATTAATTGCGTCTAAACATCTCGCTTATGCAAGCGAGAGGATAATTTTACAAAACTCTGGAAATAATAAAAATAAGGTTTGGAAAATGTTAAAAAGCGCGCGCTTTTTAACATTTTCCAAACCTTATTTTTATTCTTTCCAGAATTTTGTAAAACAGAATTTTGAAAAACAGAATTTTGAAAAGCAGAATTTTGAAAAACAGAATTCTGAAAAGCAGAATTTTGAAAGCAGAATTTTTAAAAGCAGAATTTTGAAAGCAGAATTTTGACAAAAGAATTTTGACCCCAGCAGAATTTTGACCCCAACCCATGCGATTGTCATGAACGGTTTTCAAAACGGTTTTCATTAGATCATATTTTCTCTTTTAATAAAACATAAGGTTCAACTTAAATTAATCGCCAAGCGCAGCTCGGGTAACTCGGCCACCAGCCGTCTCATTGTGTCTCCCCAAATCACACTCCTGCTGTTTGGTCACACAGACAGTAGTACACAAACGTTACAAAAAAGAAATAAAGTCCTTCGACCTTATCGTTTGTGCAGACTTATGGTCCATTGATATTGTGACCGCAGGCTTTAAATCATCCCTCCACGTTGGTCGCATCGCAGGCGCCTAATCACAGTTTCCATCGAAAATCTATAAACATCAAAAAATATGATTATGACAATTTAGCCAAAAAACTTTTAAAAACAATGCCAAAATACATAGATTGAAGCCAAATCAAAACTGATAAACATCCAATATTTTATCGATAGGATATTATCAATGTTTCTAAAAAAAATACATGGTGTCATAAAAGTAATAATTTATTCCTTATAGAATTTTATTTTATTACTAAAACTCGAAAATATGTATATTTAGTACATCGAGCTCTATCGAAATAATTGGAAGTCAAGAAAGGAGTTCTAAATATTTTTAAAACATGAGTTTCAAAGACAAGCCGAGGGTTACTAGACTAGTTTTAAATTGATTTTAGAACTTTGTCAAAAACATTGGTCGTCATAGTGTGGTATCAGAACGGACCAACCAATAGCTTTTGCCGATCAGTATAGCCACTTTAACCTAGTCTATCACTGCAATAGGTATATAGTTGTTACATGTAGCCTTAAATGCAACTAATGTTCACTTCAGACTAAATAATATCCTTCAATTAATACCAACATGTTTTTGCTGAATTTGAATCAACTTATTTATGCCAAATGAAAATATATTTCAGCAGTATTTTAACTTTTCGACTATTAAAAAGCATCATTATTTCATAAAAAGATCATAATAGGCAATGCTCATATTGATCAAAATAAATTTTTCTTTTTACTTTTGAACACTCTTTAAACTCTACGTGCTTCGGTTCAATGGCGGATCCAGGGGGGGGGGGGGGGTCGTAGGGGTCATGGCCCCCCCCTGGGAGATAATTTGTTTGCTTTTTCGTAGGAATTCCCTTCAATTCAAAACTAATCATATTGCGTTAATGGATATGACCCCCATAATATTTGGAATTATTTATTTTTTGTATATGAAAACAACATTTGTATTTTACTTCCTTAAACTTTGTTGCTAAAAGTACTACTTTTGACTGAAGATTGGACCAAGAACATAATATGAATCGAATATTCAGCCCTATTCCAAAAACACAGCACAAATTCATCAACTTTTGACCAATGGACGATCCAGGGGGGGGTCATATGAGCCATAAAGCTTATACAGTTAAGTTGTCTAAGTAAAGATTTCTTCTAAAGATTCATTCGTAATTTAACGACATTCACCAAAAAGTGGTTTGCTGTAAAAACAACCAAAACTTTTGTTTTTACTCAATTTAGAATTTGAAAAAACTTTAGTCATGCTTTAAATTATTTTCATAAAAATTGTTTCTGTGAAAAAGAGCAAATACTCAGGTTCTTAATAAAAAACCTTGAATAAGAGATCATCAATTTTATATTAAGTTGCCTTTAAATTCCTTAAACTAGCCTTCAATTTTATTATTAAATTTTTTTGACACACATTAATTGTGAACATTGAAATGATTTTTTTTGCGACATATAGGAACTATATAAAAAGTTTTGCATTAGTAAACAATTTCAAACTGGAGCTTTTAATCAAATATGACATTACGACGGTAGAGAAGTCGAAAAAAGTGGGTACCCTGATTCCTTCCGTCTGTCTGTCTTTCCTGGCCACTACAGTCCAAACAATTGTGTTGATTGAAATTAAAATTTTCAGCCGATTAGTGTAAGGCGTTTTTTTTCATTTTATTAATACGAAAAATAACAGCATATTGCTGCAGAAGGGTACACCTCAAAAAACCTTTTATTTGTTTTTAAGTTTTCTCAAGAACTAATGGACCGACTTCAAAATTCTTCTCTTTCTGTGCAAGCTCTTGTCAATGATCAAATGATCAAATTGATGATGATTTTTTATGATCGAAAAAAAATAAGTAAATCTAGATTTTTTGACAAATTAAATAGCATTTAAATTTTGACAAATAAAATGGCATTTAAATTTTTGAGAAAAACTTATTTTGCAGGTATACATTTTTAAATCTTAAAATATAGGAAATATTTTTAAACAGACTTTTTGGAAGAAATTAGCAAGTTCTAGCGACCCGTGCATTTTATTTCTTTCAAAATTGGTTTTCTGTTGAATACAAAAGATCTTAAAAAATTAAATTAATCTAGTTTTGAAGTGAATTTGCTTTGGATGCTCTAGCACTGAGATTTAAACACAAATTTCAATAATACAAATGTCCCAAAAAAAATCAAGTGACACTTTTGTTAAACTAATGGCTAAGTGAAAAACATAATAAACGTTTCATATCTATTGATATAAAAGCTTTGAAACGTGTTATTTGTAAGTGCTACAAAAACTTTTCTTCCCAACTTATTTGTTTACCTACCTTACTTTGTTTTAATTTAATTTTTTAGAGAAATTATGTACTTAAATGCGCCTATTTCCTTAAATTCAAGAACCAAATATTTTTATCTCTACAATTTTTAAGTTTTGTTGACGCCTTTAAGATCAAAATACGAGTAAGCAGATTGATAACGATAGTAATAAGAGACTCCCGAAAATTGAGTTCGAAAAAACTACGTCAAAAAAGCCCGACAATTCTACATATCAGATCGTCTCCCATTTTCTGGATTTTTGAATTTTTGCAGCGTTCTTAGCATTAATAGAAATGAAAACAAGAAAAGTGTATTTTATTTTTGGAGAAAAGCAACGTTTCAAAACAATTTCCTAAATTTCTGCGCGAAATGCACCAAAAACCCTCTAAGCTATTGTGTTTTAGCTCTTAAATATGTCATATTTAGGAAACTGTTGGAATCTTGGAATGCTTTTATATGTAGGGAGTCATCCAAATTAAATAGTTAGACCATACCTTGCTGGACAACAGTGTTTTAGCAATGATTAAATTTTGTTAGCCTCCTTTACAAAACATTAAAGAACATTTTTAAACGGTGAGTAAAAACTCATCTAAATGTGTGACCCCCCCCTGATGAAAAGTCTGGATCCGCCCTTGCTTCGGTTCCAATAATTACATTTCATGAATGAATTATTTTGACTTGTGTTTACCCTGTCGAAAAACGCTTTAAAATTTTTAAAGATTGTTACCAAAATAGTGATTTAAACGTAGACACTTTTTGCGAATTATGTAAGTACATACGTTATCAGAATCGATCGCATACTATTGTGAAGAACTTTGAAGTAGAGTAGGGCCTGTGCATTATCATTATGCATCATTATGATTTAGCGGCGCGGTGGCGTTTGGAGCAATTTAACGTGCCGTACATCGTTCACCTCCTTTTTGCCAGGTAATTGAAGATCATGAATTGAAAGAGTTCCAGCAATACAGAAGAAAGAGCCATAGTACACTACGTTAAATACGGTAATTATGCGAATAATCCCAGAATTCTAAGAGCATAAAACCAAAATTACTAAAGTAATAGCCGAAATATCGCCCAAAAGACGGCATTTAAATGATATTGTTTTTCACACTCAATGGTAGTCTTTAAAAACATTATACTGAAATAAAATGTTCATTAAAAATGTATCGTTCTGTGTATTTTTTTAGCCTTAATAAATCGAAAATGAATGACCTCATATAGTAATATAAAATAATACTCGTATTTTTCAGGTTTACAATTGATTAAATTTGTATATGTATTAATTTTATTTTATTTCAATAAAAATAAAATATCGCAAAATTTGGAAAAATCCTTTTAGTTACTTTCAAATTCTAGTCTAATAACCATCAACAAAAAAGCCAAGTTATTTGCAAGACTTTTCAAGCCGCAGGTCTTTGAACGCAGATTAATAAAGTAAACTCCCACGTCCCACACGTGTGACGGCTTAAAGACGGACCGACTTTGACGGACCTTTGTTCGAACCCCCTTAAAAAGCACTGAGACAACTATTAGTAATATAAATTGACAAATGACTTGAATATAGTCGATTTTTCACCATCTTAGTCAAGGATACACTCTACACTGACTACAGGGGCCCAATAGGATCTGGGGGCCAAAAAGTAGGTATATAACATATTTTTTTTCTGTGGGTTAAAAAAATCATTTTAAAATAATTTGTGTTTTTTTTTTTTAATATTTTTACTTTTTAAAAAGAGCTAAAAAAAAACATAAAACAGATATTTTTTTCTACTTTTATAATTTTTTTTAATTTACCTTCAATAGTGGAACATTTTTCTTTATAGTTGATTTTTGGTAATTTTTATTGTTTTTTTGGTTGATATTGTAATAAGATCTTCATTTACATCTTTATTAAATTCTTTTAAATCATCTACGAGATGCAAGCATTGCACCTCAAGTTCTTCTGCATTAACATCTCTATAGTTTTTTGAAAACTGTTCGCAAGAATTTTGCAACTCCACTGAAGTCAAATATTGCAATCGACAAAAAAACCAAACAATGCATTAATTTCTTGATAGCAATTGGATCGTATTTTTAATTGCAAAGTAATAGTGTCAATAATTGGAAAAAAATTTGATATTTTAAACTTTTCTTTCCCAATTAGCTGGACGGATGGTGCAGGACCATCAAAATATGTGGCACGCGAACTTCGTACTATTTTTCGTTGCAATAAGTCCTTATAATTAGCATCCCGATTCTAAATTTTGGCACACACTTTAAAATTATTAAAATTCTTCCTTTTTATCATTTATGAAAGAACATAGTGAACAAAGCAAATTGGCAGCAACGTCAATCGTTATTGTTTCTTTTTGAAGGCTCTTGATGGTTTTATGAATTCTTTCTAATATTGTGCTCCAAATTTTTGTTAAAATGCCGAACTCCAGTTTTGACATTTTCTTAGACAGGCTTAGCGTTTGGCTTTTTGTGTCTGGAGCTTGCTCTGGATTTCTAGAGATATGTAGATGTCAAGGCTTTAGTAATTTGCTTATAACCATGATGGAGCGCGTTAAGACCTGTATGTGAACCTAAACATTGATTCAATTTATTCCAGCGATGGATAGAAGCAGAAAAAAAGTTGTATATTTTTTGAACCACTTGAAAGAAACTTGTTGCTTCCTGCACACACGGTTGCCACTTGAAAAAAAATTGCATGACCAAAGCTGAAAATAAAAATGGCCAATCGTACTAAAAAAGGACCAAAATAATTTGTGTCCGCAATGGCTTTTTTACTACCCATAGAAAGTTTTTGTAATCGGTCCGATTTCTTGAATTGAAAATTTTGACATTTCTCGACGTTTCAAGGTTCCTAGAGTCTAAATAAAAGATTTTTAGAGAGATGTCTGTGCGTGCGTGTGTACGTACGTTCGGGAAGAATAACGTTTTTGACATCTGGTAAAATTTCGAGAAAATCGAATTGACAAAACCTTAAAAAAACAATAGTAAAACTTGGTAAAAATTTACTTTCGATTCAAGTATCTCTTCAAAAATTTAAAAAAATATTGGCTTTAAGCTAATTTTATTTCACAGAAATTATAGTGTCCGACATTCCGTAAATTGTGCATAAAAATCCAACAGTCAGTTTTATTCATAAAAAATTAAAATCTACAAAAAATAGTACGCAAATTCTTCGAAAATTTGGTAAAAATTGGTTTTCTACTGAAAATCTCGTTAACAAGAACAGATATTGAAATCAAACTATTTCATCATACTCAAAATATTGTTGGTAATTTTTAATTTTTTTTAGAATAATTCAACTAACAACTAGGAAATCACAAAAGCCCACAAACCTTTTAAGCAAGTCAAATCGGCAGACGGGATGGGAAGTTATCAGTGTGGGACGCACCGCAGCCTCATTTTTTAAGATCACAATATGTTAACATTATGTCAGGAGATCGAATACTATTGCTAAATAAAATTCATATAAAATTAATTCAAACAAATGTTTTTGCAGACCAAACGCTATGGTTGTTTTTGTCATCTTGACGCTCTTTGGCCAGCATTATATTATTAATGGTACCCAAAGTCTGCCTTTCATTTTTATCAAAGTTAATTCAAAAAAATTCCTCTCAGCAGCAGCTGAGCTGTGAGGAAGTAACATCAAGTTATAAACGAACTAACTTAAATTTTGAAAACAATATTCATTTAAAGCGTTTTTATGATAATTGACCTTTTCCCAAAATTCTTTAGGAATGTATTTTATTTTTGAGATTATAAAAGGAATAGAGTCGAGTTATTTTTTTAATTTCTTAAAAAAGGGACCAAATGAATAAAAAATGACCATGCGACCAAGTGAGAAAATAATGACCAAATTTGGTCTTAAATAACCAAACTACCGTGCCTGCACACGACCAGCAACATGAAGGCCTACTAAGTTAAGAGAATGTGCTGCACAAGGTACAAAGGAAGCAAATTCGTAAAATGAAACTTGTTCTTCTGTTACTGTCTACTAACCTTATTTCGTTTTCTATATATAATTCTTGTATATAGATTCATTAATTTTGAGTTGGTGGATTTGGTGGCCAAATAATTGCGGGCCCTGGACCCTGGCCCACCGGGCCCATGCCTAAAGACGCCACTGCTTGACAAGACTTTTTTTTCATCGCTGGCTCTTAATCCATTTGTTTTTACTGTTTCTTATTTTATACAGAATTGTATACATTTTTTTAGCTTTTTTATAGTTTTCCTTCCAATAAATTTTCAATTCAATACAATTTTCAAGTTTTAATAAACAAAAATAATCATTTTGAAGAGCCCTTATCTTTCCAAATAAAATGTGTAAAGGATTTTCCGATACGGACAACGATACGTGCCTTCAAATGATCCATTGTCTTCATTTCTTGAGTCAGTTGATCATGTATGGTTGTAAATTAAGATCCTTAGGCAAAATATGCCAAAATGTGGTGTGAGTCTGAGTGATGCCCAATTTTTGAGAACACCGTGGAATTGACTAATTTAGATCGTGTGCTACGAATGCCTGAACGTTTTTTTTGACACTTTCAACAACCCTTTGTTTCACTAACACGGAAACATGAAAAAATGAATATATAGAATCAAATTTTTTGTACTAAACTAGGTATTCCCTGTCTACTAGAACGAGATTGAAGACCGAAAATGGGAGGTAACGATCTTGAAGTTGCGGTCACTGACTTCAAATTATTCAAATGGTAAAACATTTTTGCAGACATTTTTGTTCACTTAACCTTAAAATGAAAATGTTTAGTTTACTATAAGTAAATGGACAATGACATGTTCCATGATTAGTGAAAAGGTGCGTTTAGAAATTAGATACGAACTTGTCAAGTTCCTATTAGAAAAGCCGACAAAAATTTTGATATAACATTATCGTATATCTATCTGACTTCGTGGGTTCTGCGGTTGTAGGTATGTATATGTGTTTGCCATTAAGGAGTTGATTGTAGGTGTTCAATATTTTGCCAATTGTTTGACAGCCATGATGACATTATGTAATTCGTGACTACCTACCCTCTTTATAATTTGAGAGACCTTCTGAATAATAGCAGGATGATGATGTAAATGTGTCGTCTAACTTATTCCACTCACGTTGACTCTAACATAATCACAGGAAATGACGTCTGATATAGTGATATATTATTTGTAGGTAGGTAGATACAATAAAATGAAACCCTGAAAGGTTGAATTCAAAGAGGGTTATGTAGATATATTTTTCGAATGAACTTATATCAACTACCTATATACTTACATACCTATTTTATGATTCGTATGAAAAGTAGTGATTATTTTATCGTAAGTTACAAAACAACAATAAAAAAACAAAGACAAAAAAAAAAAAACGGATCATGATCTGTGAAATAAATTCAATAAAACTTTATTGACATTGTACCTACGTTTGCATAAACCTACCTACATACTACATCCTTAGTATACGTATTTGTGTAACTAAAAATGATATTATTTATGTATATTGATGTGTCAATATAAGCTTAAAATATTTTGTAGATGTGAAATCGACAAATCGACTACTACTCCATGGAGAATGAACAAGCGCAAAGGTCAAAATCAAATAATCACTTGGCCACGCCCTTTTGGGTGGAGCTACAACAGAATCAGAGTTCATGACTGGGTATTTATTTTCCTTTCAGTTAAATAAGGACTACTGTTTGGGAATAAATAGGAATATATCCTATACAACTATAGAGGTACTGATGGTAAACAACAACCCACCCCACCGAGCACCGCACCCCACCGCACCGCATCGCACCCACATTAAGTATCTTCTGGCGTGTTAGTCGAATTTTCGACTTGAAAATTTGTTTTGGTTTTATTTTTTATTCGATTTTTTTTTATTGAGGTTAAGAACGATGATGATGACTTTTTGCATTCGTTATTGTATACATATTTACGCCGGATGGATATGCATATCTATATAGGTATATAGTTCAAAATATCTATGATTTTTAATTGTATCTACATATATGCGTATGGGTATACGAATCTATACGTATTTTACAATAGTTATGGCGGTTAACTAGGTATAATCTTTTACAGCTTTGATATCAAATGATATCAACCTCAAAACGATGAAAACATTTAGGCAAAAGAACTTACTTAAGAAAGGTGTGGTAAAGGTAACCAAAATAAGTTCCCATACCTTTAGTTGGTTCCTTGGTTCCTACCTATTTACTTATCTCAACTTAAGAGGTTTCTAGAATTTCTGTTAATAGCAAAAGTTACTGTATTGGTATAGACCTATAGAGCTTACTTATAGAAAGCCATAATTATGTACCTACATAGGTAGTTGCTACCTACCCATCTTACGATGAGGAAAGAGTTTAACCAGGCTGTTCTCATCAGAATTAATGTAGAGTTTTGAACTCTTAACTTTTATTTCCGAAAAAAAAAGAAAACAAATCTAAATAATCGAAACAGGTAGATAACTTCCTCTCACACACTTACCATTTTTATCAACAACACCTATAATGGGACTATGGGACAGAAACAGAACCTACTCGTATATACAAAATTCTGACGCTATGCAGTGCTCCTTGTATGAGGTACCTACTCGTATAACGACGATGTCATCGTCATCTCTCTGTATGTGAGAAAGAACATCATGCCGTTTTGATATTTATTGGAGGCTGCGGCTTATGTGGCAAAAGTAAAAGCACAAGATTTCAAGTCAAGAACGACGAATCAAAGCATAGGAAATAATATGAAAAATCTCTACAATAGGAAGACGCCATCATCAAGCTACCATCAGCAAAAGGAGAAAACGTTACGGAAGCGGTACTTGTGCAGAAAGAGAACAGTAAATGCCGTTGATATTTTGATAATGTAGTGGTGGTGTGACTGTGTGGCTTTTCAACCCTTATAATATTATGGGAGTGAACAGTATACATGAGTTGTGTATATTTTATTTTTGTCCCTGTTTTATGATAAATCGCACTTGATATGTCGTTTAAAGGATACCAACCATAGCATACCTACCTGAATCATTCGAAAGTGAAAAGTTAAACATTTCTGTGTTATCCGTGTTATCTGTTTGTGATTCCGGGTTTCCCGCGAAACAAAGCATCTCATAATTGCGTTCGATTTCCTGCTTTAAGGCAAAAGTCAAGATTAATCCGAGTTTTGTTTCGTGTTTGTTGTTGTAAGTAGGTACCTAACTACCTACAAACATTGCTACAATTATTTTTGTTTTCTAAAATTAACACGAGTTACCTTATTATCATTACGGAATGGCTTCTGAAGCCAATGCAGTTATTCGATCTGAGAATCAAGGTCTGTTTAAACAAAAAAAAATATAATTTGTGATTTTCAATCGATTTTTTATTTAAAGTGTTAAGAGTGCAATTTTACCGAAAAAAAAGGAATACATATACAGTTTAATATCAATAACATATTGAAAAAAAAAATTAATTTTTGGGGCATCCATGATGAGCCCATGTGTTTTCCGTAAGAAACATTTAAGATATTAACAAAACTGTAATCTTAATTTTAAACTTGTGTCAGTGTCAGTCACAAAAATGTACTGCTAATTAAGAACTTACATATGTCTGTGAAGATATGTATTTGTTATAATAAAGAAACTGAAAAAAATTTCGAATTTGTGAAATTTCGAATAGCAATCTAAAGAGAAACTAAAGTAAAACATCTTTTTCTTCAATATGGGAAATCTACGAAGACGTTCACAGTATTTTTGTTTGTGGACCTTTCCTAGAGGCCTTTGGACTTAGGAGTAGAAAGATTTGTGTTTTTTGTGCCAAAACTAGAAAAATATTCTATAACCAAGAAATTGAAACAACATTATTTCATTAATTCAATAACAATAATGGCTTTATATACAAACAATGTACATTAACATTGTTTTTATGTTTTTAAAGAGTAATAATTTCAATTGTGGTGTTATACTTCCAATTTCTGGGATTTCATAAGGTTTCGCATTGGCTAAGATCAATTTAACACGACGCGACGCGCATTATTATCACATGACTTAAAATCATATAGTCAGAAATTGAATGTCTCTTAACCGAAAAGACCGACGCCACGCCACTACACTTTGGAAGGAAACCAAATGACCTACTGATTTGCGTACTTCTTCTTCAGTGATATCCATATAGCAAATGACTGAGTCGGGATAACCGTTTCGTCCAATGCATCGCAAGGTTTTGACACAGCATTTCTTTGCTGGGTTTGGTTTAATAGTATATATAACCTGACATAAGCATTTTTAAACATATAAGTCACTTGAAGAATTGGTATCGTATCACTCAACACAACAGTACTAGCATTAAGGTTTAAGCTATTATAGATATAGGCGATTTCTAGGTGTATATTTATAGGCGATATGACATTTTTTGTTTTTAGTGTCATGATGATCGTAAAAATAAACTTTAGGCTTTTTTAATTTTGTTGTTGATTTTGATCTACTTATGTATGTAATGTACCCGTATCTATTTTATGATCGTAAAGACAGACTTTTATTTGGATTAATGATACCCTAATTAAACGCGCTATACGGATCTTTACTACAAGAAAATAATCTACGTAAAACAAAAAAAGATGTTAACAATCCTCCATCTTGAAAAGATTTAAGAGATTTGGGAAAGATACAAAGGCTTGCATCAATTTGATGAAGTTTTACCAAAATGATGTGAACCGCTGTCTTTAGAGTCGCTCTCCCAATAGTCGGTGCGGGATCATATCTGTCACACATTTCAGTGAATACCTACGGATTTGTCTTGGTATCAGCGGTATTGGTATTGAAAGTAAAAGTATTTGTGAAGGTAAAATTCCTAATTGTTTCCAACTAAAATCGAACTTTCTGGCTTTTCTTTTAAAGTTCACAACACTGACTAACGAACCCTATGATGATTATGATACCCATTGTAAATTCAAAACTTCATAGGTATACTCGTATTATATATATTTTTTATCTGTAGATGAAAGATATCAGAATTTCTGAAATAATGAGTCAACGTGGATTAGAAATATCTATAAAAGAAAATATGCAGTTAGGAATGTGCAAGGGTGGATCCAGGCTTTTAATGGGGGAGGGGGGTCACACACTTAACATATAGACGAGTTTTTACTCACCGCTTAAAAATGTTCTTTAAAAGGAGGCTGACAATATTTAAATAACATAATGTGTATGTTAACATTAACATTACATTTACATACTTCAAGGGGTAAAGATAAAACTTTAGTTATTAGATTATTTCAGAATACTGTTGTCCAGCAAGATATGGTCTATCTATTTGATTTGGACGACTCCCTACCTATGAAAGCATTCCAAAATTCCAACAGTTTTCTAAATATGCCATATTTAAGAGCTAAAACACAATAGCTTAGAGGGTTTTTTTTGTTATATTCTTTTTTTATTGGCAATGAGAAAGATTCTGATATTAAGAGCTTTCTGTTTTTTTTTGACGTAGTTTTTTCGAACTCAATTTTCGGGAGTCTATTATTACTATCGTTATCAGTCTGCTTACTCGTAGATAGGACTTGATGCTAGAAAATAGTTTAATCTTAAAAAAGTCCACAGAACTTAAAAATTGTAGAATGAAAAATGTTTGGTTCTTGAATTTAAGGAGCATTTAGTTACAAAATTTCGCTAAAAATTAAATAAAAACAAATTAAGGTAAACAAATAAGTTAGAAAGAAACTTTTATGTGGCACTCACAATTTACACGTTTTAGAATCTCTTTTCAAGAGATTTAAAGCTTTTATAATAATAGATATGAAACGTTCATTGTGTTATCAATTAGCCATTATCTTAACAAAAGTGTCACTTTTTAAATCTCAGTTCTAGAACATCAAAAGCAAATTCACTTCAAAAAGTAGATTTCTTTAATTTAAGTTTTTGTATTAAACAGAAAATCAATTTTGAAATTTTGTCTAAAAAATATGTTTGGTAAACACCAAATAAAGTGCTTATAAATTTACATTTAAATTTCGTTAAAAAATGTTCACAACTTTCTAAAATATCGAGAATGTAAAAAAAAAATTATATTTTTTTAAAAATAAAAAAAAAATAATGACATGTTTGCTCACCAAAAATAATCATCATCAATTTGATCATCGACAAGAGCTTGCTCTTGAGAAAGAGAAAATTATTGAAATCGGTACATTAGATTTTGAGAAAACTTAAAAAAAAAAAAAAAAAACAAAATAACAAAATAAAAAGCCAAATTAAGAATAAAAAAAATTAGAGAAAGTTTTGAAAAAATCTATCTGTTCATTTTTGAAAAAATTCGAGTTTTCGATTTTTAACGAATTTGTATTTGTGAATAAAAAAAACGTCTTACGCTAATAGGTTGAAAACCATAATTTCAATCGACACAATGGTTTGGGCTGTAGGGGCCAGGACAGACAGACAAACGAACGGAATCGGGGGACCCACTTTTTTTTCGAATTTTCTAGCATCGTAATGTCATGTTTGATTAAAACCCCGAGTTCGAAATTTTTTACGAATGCAATACTTACCATATAGTTCCTATATGTCGCAAGTAAAAATCACTTCAATATTCACTGTTTATGGTCGTCAAAAAAATAAGATCGAATTGAAGGCTAGTTTCAGGAATTGAAAGGCATCTTAGTATAAAATTGACGATCTCTTATTCAAGGGTTCTTTTTAAGAACCTGAATATTTGCCCTTTTTCTTAGAAACAAATTTTATGAAAATAATTTAAAGCACTAAAGTTTTTCCGAATTCTTAGTTGCGTTAAAACAAAAATTTTAGTTGTTTTTGACAGCAAACCACTTTTTGGTGAATGTCGTTAAATTACTAACCAATCTTTACTTATACAACTTAACTGAGCTGGCTCATATGACCCCCCACCCTGGATCGCCCATTGGTCAAAACTTGATGAATTTGTGCTGTGTTTTTGGAATAGGGCTGAATTTCCGATTTATATTAAGTAGTTGGTACAGTCCTCAGTTAAAAGTAGTACTTTTAGCGTCAAAGTTTAAGGAATTAAAATACAAATTTTGTTTTCATATAAAAAAAAATAAATAATTGAAAATATAATTAACGCAATTTGATTAGTTTTGAATTGAAGGGAATTCCTACGAAAAAACCCTACGACCCCCCACCCACCGGGATCCACCATTGGGAATGCGGACTTTCAAACGATTTGACATACTGCTTAAATCAACGAAATTTGTTGGCCTAGAAGTCGATGACTGGTCAAAATAGTATTCGCTCTGGTTAAAGATGTTCATATTAAAGATAGAAATTAAACTTTCTTAAGAATTTTTACTCTAACAATCTGTTAAAACTCAGCTTGACATATCAAAAAAAAAGATTAAAATGTTTTCTACATTAAAAATTACTTTTCAGTTGTCTTTACAGAAATTTCGTGGTCGTACGAAACTCAAACAACCTATCTGCAATGCAAACTTCTGAGTTTGTAGCCTTACTGCATTGTTTTTGTCTATATTTGTAATGGGTGATTTTTTTGAGGTTAGGATTTTCATGCATTAGTATTTGACAGATCACGCGGGATTTCAGACATGGTGTCAAAGAGAAAGATGCTCAGTATGCTTTGACATTTCATCATGAATAGACTTACTAACGAGCAACGCTTGCAAATCATTGAATTTTATTACCAAAATCAGTGTTCGGTTCGAAATGTGTTTCGCGCTTTACGTCCGATTTATGGTCTACATAATCGACCAAGTGAGCAAACAATTAATGCGATTGTGACCAAGTTTCGCACTCAGTTTACTTTATTGGACATTAAACCAACCACACGAATGCGTACAGTGCGTACAGAAGAGAATATTGCGTCTGTTTCTGAGAGTGTTGCTGAAGACCGTGAAATGTCGATTCGTCGCCGTTCGCAGCAATTGGGTTTGTGTTATTCGACCACATGGAAGATTTTACGCAAAGATCTTGGTGTAAAACCGTATAAAATACAGCTCGTGCAAGAACTGAAGCCGAACGATCTGCCACAACGTCGAATTTTCAGTGAATGGGCCCTAGAAAAGTTGTCAGAAAATCCGCTTTTTTTATCGACAAATTTTGTTCAGCGATGAGGCTCATTTCTGGTTGAATGGCTACGTAAATAAGCAAAATTGCCGCATTTGGAGTGAAGAGCAACCAGAAGCCGTTCAAGAACTGCCCATGCATCCCGAAAAATGCACTGTTTGGTGTGGTTTGTACGCTGGTGGAATCATTGGACCGTATTTTTTCAAAGATGCTGTTGGACGCAACGTTACGGTGAATGGCGATCGCTATCGTTAAATGCTAACAAACTTTTTGTTGCCAAAAATGGAAGAACTGAACTTGGTTGACATGTGGTTTCAACAAGATGGCGCTACATGCCACACAGCTCGCGATTCTATGGCCATTTTGAGGGAAAACTTCGGAGAACAATTCATCTCAAGGAATGGACCGGTAAGTTGGCCACCAAGATCATGCGATTTGACGCCTTTAGACTATTTTTTGTGGGGCTACGTCAAGTCTAAAGTCTACACAAATAAGCCAGCAACTATTCCAGCTTTGGAAGACAACATTTCCGAAGAAATTCGGGCTATTCCGGCCGAAATGCTCGAAAAAGTTACCCAAAATTGGACTTTCCGAATGGACCACCTAAGACGCAGCCGCGGTCAACATTTAAATGAAATTATCTTCAAAAAGTAAATGTCATGGACCAATCTAACGTTTCAAATAAAGAATCGATGAGATTTTGCAAATTTTATGCGTTTTTTTTTTTAAAAAAAGTTCTCAAGCTCTTAAAAAATCACCCGATATATTATCAGCACTAGAATTTTAAATATTCATATGAAATGGATTGGCACAAAATTCTGTAAAAAAAATTGTTTCGGTACTAAATTGAAAAAAAAAAATAATCCCCTAAGGATTAATAAACTAAAATAACGACGAAGATACAAATTCGAAAATAGAAAAATGCAAGTCTTTTAAAATTAAATAAAACAAAAGTCGGGGTCAATTTTTGATCTGTAAAGATAGATTTGAACTGATAAATTTGTAAACAACTGTAGGTACGTTAATTCTGTGAAATGTGAATAAAAAATTCAAATCAAACTTCAAAATCATATATGTATATATGCATATGTATGTATGTATATATCGCAAATTTATATCATAGAGAAATCATTTTTTGAAGGCAAATAATAGGCATGGAAAATGAAATTGATTTTTATTTCATGGTATACAGGAAGGCATGCCATTAACAAATGAAAATGTTATCAACCGAATGGCTAACATGGCTGCGCTTGTAGCACTAATATCATTTTCATAGACCTTTTCATTGCGAATTTGCAAATTTTAAGCTCTGTATGTATAGTGCGTACGACTGTTACGCCAGAGGTCTTGGGTTCAATCCCTGCCTGTGTCATCTGGAGTTTTTTTTTTATTACGTTTCCTACCTCTTTAGGGTGACAAGTGCTCCAAGAGTAATTTTTGTCATGGAAAGTGCCTTCTCAAATTAGCCGTTCGGATTTGACTTAAAACTGTAGGTCCTCTCCATCCCTGACAACATTACTCGCACAGAGGAACGGTTGAGAGTTGTAAGTCACTAGGCCCTAGTTCTCAACGGACTGTTGCGCCACTTAATTTATTTTTTTTATTTATGTATGTCCGCGATAGATTGACAAAGTCGATCGTTAAGGTCTTGAATCAATTATGGATCATTGGCATATTACTTGCCTCTATCACTTCTAAAAAAGTCTAAAAAATGACCAATTGTAAAACGCCCAGGACACTTATCTTGCTAAATTGTGTTTGTTAACTTCCCATAGGAAGTTATTGTAATCGGTCCGATTTGTCGAATTGAAAATGTTGACATTTAAATTTAAGGTCCTTAAAGTCGAAATAAAAGATTTTTGGAGAGATGTCTGTGCGTGCGTGTGTACGTACGTTTGTACGCAGTACGTCCGTACGTCCGTACGTTCCCGAAGTTTTTTCGTCATCCATATAGCTCAAGAACCAGTAAAGGTATTGACTTCAAATAAATTTTGTTATACAGATAGTAATGCACAAAGATGCAGAAGGGACTCTCAAAAAAATGGCGTGGGTGGTTTTTTTACCTTAGCAATTTAAAAGCAAGGTGAACATTTTAGTAAACCCAAAATACCTCACGAACCAAAACCGCTAGAGACTTGAATTAAATTTTAAATTATATATCGTAACGTGATACCAAATTATTATATTTTTGAAAAAAAAAAATCCAATTAACGGTTTTTTTATAAATCAAAAAAACTGAAAAAATAAAAAAAATAATAATACAGTTTTGAAAAAAATCGAATTGACAGTTTTTGTACAAAAAATAAAAAAGCTTAAAAAAAATTAATACAAGTTGGTAAAAACTTACTTTCGACTCAAATATCTTTTCAAAATATAAAAATATTGGCTTCAAACTAATTTTATCTAACAGGAAATATTGTTTTCGACATTCAGTAAATGTTTACAAAAATCCAACAGTCCGTTTTTTTTTCTATGTCGCTTCTCGATATGAACATTAGAAGATATTGACTTCAAATTAATTTCACTCATCCAATTTGTATTTATTTATATAAGAAATAAAAACTTTTAAAAAATGACTAAAAATCTCGTTAACAAAAATAGATTTTAAAATCAAACTATTTCATTCTATGCAAAATATTGTTCGTAATTTTTAAATTTTTAAGAATAATTCAACTGACAACTTTTTTAACAAAACACGAAAACCTATAAACTTTTAAGCAAGACAAATCGACAGACGGGATGGGAAGTTATCAGTGTGGGTCGCACCCCAGCCTCTTTTTTTGTTTCTTGTGTCATTGTGTGGCACTTAGAACCGTTTTATTGAAAATAAATGTCGTCCACCTAAACGGTATCTTCCAAAACGTTAAAAACTACCCTCCGCAATTTGTATTGTTCTTCAAAAATGGGTTTTACTCGTTAGTTAAGTCCAAGCATAAATGAGTTTGGAATCGGTAAAGATCAATGAAGTGCTCTTCAAAAAGATTCTCCTTATTCCTAGAAATAAAACAAGTATGGGAAAACAATTTTTTTTTTCAAAACAGAATGATGATAACCTTTTAACGTCTTTTATTTTAAATTTTTCAGTCTAATAATTATTTTCGACATTATTATACAAATGTCTGTACATATGTATGTAAATAGAAATGAAAGAGATGATAGATATTTATTGAAATTTTTGTAAACAAACAATTTAGATTCTGCCAAAAACCTGACACGATTTAACATTTAGTATAAACTTTGAAAACTATTTATCCCAATATGTTTGAGAATCGCTTACGGCGAGTTTTTGAAAAAATATAAAGAATTGAACCACTGGGCGTATACGTATTTTTTATTTATAATTTTTCTTCAAGCTATAAAATCCTTTTAAAATAATTTTTATGATTTTGGTTTTATTTTATGACCTTAACTTTAAAAATGCATAAAACAATTCCAGTAATAAAATTGTTAGTAGTTTTTAATAGAAGCAAAAAAGTAACATTATGAAGAAGTAAGGTCAATATTTCCTGTTCAGTTCTGCGTATCTGTTAAAATCAAAAGTAAATGGCGGCTACAATTCCTCTTTATTTGCAATGGGTATTTATGTAGATGTTACATTTCATTTCGATGGAAAAAATTTTGGTAGTTCATTTCAGTTAATTTTTCGTCTCAGTGAATTAGCTTTCATTTATTTCTACCTTTCAAATTACCTAGTTTCCTCCAATTTTGTTTTCATTATTTGGCTAATTAAGAACAAAAGTGATCTAAGAAATATTTTTTGAAAAACTGAGCTAAGTATGTTATTGGACTTCTAAAAAATTAATTCAGTTAATGGTATAGAGACCCAAGTGCTATCGAACATTTCTTCTATTAAACTCCACTTTTTAATATGTTCTGTATTGCGATAAATATGCATATATTTTTAGTGCAGATGTGATTTAAACATAATAACAAAATGTCACTTGTATCAATTCTGCTCTTAACTAGCCGTTAATTCATCAGCAAGTAGGGATAATTTTTATGACTAACAAATACAAAATCCAAATTAGAATCACTGCAAAAAAGGCAAAGCTAAATATGTACCTATTATTAGATATTTAACTTTGTTTCCACTAACGATGGCTGTGATCGTAGAGTATTTTCAAAAGTTGATTAAAAACTTAAAGTGAGATCTGATATTTCAACAGAATTTCTTTTCAGATTGCTTAAACTAATTATTTGCTACATAGTTTTCTAGTTTTCCAATTTAAATTTGTATATAATTAAGAGTGCTTTTTTGCGAATACTTTGTTTTCGTTCTCATATGTTGATAATTTGTAAGAAGTGTCGAAAAACTGAATCCCTAAAAATCGCAGCCCCTAATATTAATATTTTGTATTCTTCTACGTCATTTTAAGGTTTACTATATAAAAAAACAAATAAAATTTGATATTTTTTTTAAATGTGAGTTTTTTTATAAAAATGTAAATGACAAGACCTAAGAAAAAAAAGTCAGGGAAAATTTTTTATGAAATTTTATTTTCTACAAAATAACCCTCAGTACGAAAATGCTAAGATTGATATTTTTCGTAATATTAGTCATTGAATTTTGCAATATGTGGTAAAATTTGGTTAAATTATCTTTGGAAATTCAATGCTCTTTAAAATGTATCTATACTCATATCTCGAAAAACATCAAGCAAGAAATTGAATTGCAGCTTACATTTTTTCTGAAGGCCTTGCCTTTTCGATGATATTACATAGCACAAAAGCAAGAATTTTATTAGCACCTTGTATAAGCAATTTATACTTTTATAGAGCCTTTAGTTCTGAGCGTTAAACAAATTGGACATTTTATTAAGTTAAAACTAGTTCTGCTTTTAATTTTGCTCAACTTTGCAATTGTGCTAATTGCTCAGCTTTCAGAAGATGCTCAGGAAATTTAAAATAAAGACTATACAAAACTTAGGTTGCGTCATTAAAGAAAATGCTTACGGTCAGCTACGAACGAAGATGTTTTTCATACCTTATTATAAACATCTGATAAAGTCTACTGTTACAATCGGAGGATTAGATACTTGTTCTTCTTGATGCACTTTTGGAAAAATCACAATGTTGCAGGAATGGTTCAAAAATGTGTTGCAGATCCTATATAGACTTAATTTGTAAAAATAGCTTCTTGGCAGAATCTTCGCAAACATCTTCCCAAAGTTAATTTTTCAATCTATTTTGCAAAAATGAATTATTTGAAATGTTAAAAAACTGTATCTTATCCGTACATTATTCCAATTTTTCTACTCTCCCAGAATTATTTCCTTCAACACTATATTTAATTATTATACATATATTGCTTTTCAAAAAAGACTAAAATAGTATTTACAGTTCTCAAAAGACTTTTGATTTCAAATATGATTTTTTTATTCAAAAACATAATAAATCAAATTAGCAATCCTGTTATTTTATTTAACCGTTTGGAATTTAAATTTTGAAATTATAAACCAACATTTTTGGTTTTCAGAATGTATCAAACAAATATACAAATTGCTTTATTTATGTACATACATACATACATATGTACTTTAAAGAACAATCTTGTATTTAAAAGGTCGAAAAATGTAAATTGAATCAATAAAATGAGATATACCCAAGCTCGTTTGGTCCTATATATTGCCGCTCGTTATTTGGTTAATATTTTAAATAAAACTGCTCAAAATATCCTAATTATATTAGGTATAACATTTTGATTGATTGATTAATTTTTTATTTAATTCTTTCATCTAAAATAAATACAGATAAACAATATATATATGCAAGTACATAGAGAATCAAATAATAATGTTCATTTTTTAACTTAAGAAAGTTAGTATGAAATGACATTTCAATACAAATTATAAAATTATAAACCTATCTGATGTGGAGTGACAATCAGAATATATTATTTTACATTTATTTATATTACATTTTACTTATTTATTTTTTATTTATTTATTTATAGATTTCCAAGGCAATATTTGAGTAGACAATAAGATTAAACAAGATAATACATTTTTATAAAGTTAATAAATTATACAAAACTAGCGGCCCGGTACGTGCTTCGCTACGTATAAGGCATAGTAATAGAAAAAAATGATTATTAAGTTCATTTATTCAAACAAAAAATTTTAAATTGCTAGCTATTTAAAACTCTAAATGACCCAAATGATATATTGCTTATATATATAAAAAAGAATTGGATACTTTTACTATGGTGGGTCTATATGGGTTAGTCTAAAACAGTTGGATAAACAATATTTTTTGTTTTTCACACAAACGTGAAGTGTTTGCCCTTGGGCCTTATTTATAGACATCGCAAATGGTAAAAGCACAGGATATTGTAATCTTTTGAATTCAAATGGCATATCAGTTGGAATCATAGGGATACGCGGTATCAAACACACTTCTCCTTTTGATTTACCAGTTAAGATTGTAGCTTCAATCAAATTTGGCAATAACTTTTTCACTGTCTATCTGGTGCCATTACACAGTTTTGGTGGATTAATATTTCGCAATAATATAATCAAAGAACCAATTTTCAGATTCAAGCAATGCGGTGGTATACCAACCGGTTCCAATGAATTTAAAAATTCAATTGGATAATTCAGTGCCCCATCTTAATTCATAACACTGTCAATTGATTTGATTTATGTGTCGTGACTACACCTGGCAGTTTCGCTACAATTTGAAAATTAATGGCATTGATATGAATGTTCTTCGATGCTAAAATGGCGCGTTATCTCAACCAATCATGATTTCTCTAATTCTGAAGAATATTCGGAAAAACACATTCAATCAACTCATCTATAGATTGCGCAATTGTACAAGAATTGTTCGGTAAAGTGATCAATCCGTTGGTACTGCCGTTTGATATTTTGCCAATTTCTATATCAATTGTTTTGAAAACTCATGGGCAGTTGCATCATTATGTAGGTGAATACGCATATTAATGTTCAGTGTCAGTTTTCGTACATATTTCCAAAGAACTGATGACTTCAAACAGGCGTTTATTTCATCAGCAGGAGTTAATCGAGAAATGACAGGCAATGTTTGGCGAAAGTCCCCTGACAGCAATATCAGAGCACCACCAAAAAGCTGTTGATTACCGGGTTAATCTTGCATTGTTCGATTAAATGCTTCTATTGATTTTTTATTCGCCATTGTGCACTCATCTCATAAAATAATTGACATTAATCGCAGAACTTTTGCCATAGCAGAATTTCTCAAAATATTGCAAGTTGGAGTTTCAATCACCTGTACATTCAATGGCAATTTTAATGCAAAGTGTGCGGTCCGACCACCTTCTAATAATGTAGCAGCAATTCCCGAAGATGCAAGTGCCAATGCAATTATCTGTTCCGATCGAATAGTCCCTAAACTCAATGATACAACGAAAGTTTTGCCTGTACCACCAGGTGCATCCAAGAAATATAATCCACCTGCATTATTGGAAACGGCTGCATGATTGTGTCATATATGTACATGTATTTGTTGAATATTCAATTTGGTGCTATTACAATTTTGTGATTATCAGATGGCATACGATTAAGAGCAATTTTGAACAATTGAACTAATGCGTTATGCTGATGGAAAAACCTTTGTAGCTCACGAATAATTTCTCATCTTGTATTTGAAACAATTGCACAAAGTTGATCCAATTCACGATTTTCATCACCAATAAAATAAATTTGCAAAAATTGATGATCAGCGTCGGGGTATGGCAATAACGAACCAGCTTGATGATAAATCTGGCCCCGAATCTGTAACATGTATGCAATTTTAGGTAGATGTTGAATCAGATTTTTTAAGACTTTATGATTCAGATTGATATAAACGTGGGACAATCCTGTTGAGGTATTTACCTTAAAAGTCGGAATAAAATTATCTCTTATAATTTTAGTAGCACCAAAAGAAGTCATTTGAAATGCCGAATTGTATTGTTGAATATTACTCAAAAATTTCATCCAAAACAGCACGACGTATTCGTGATTGCCGTGCAAGATTAAGTACAGGTACAGGGTCAACAGATCTATTCTGTGCAGTACATTCACGCTGCGATGCATTAGCTTGTGCGCGTTCATCTGTAGTCTGAGATCGTCTTAATAATGCCACTTGATTTGCATTACGCGTTCGCCGGCCTATGTTTGGTCGTCTTGCTCGTGGCATTTTACCTTCACTCAACAACTCAACAATATTTTGGAAAATATAAACACAAATCAACAATATTTTGGAAAATATAAACACGACAAAGCAATAATTATCGCTGATAAAATGAAATGACATATGATGACATAAAATTTGTTTGACAGAACTAACGTCACTTTTTTGCCTTCGATTGTTTTGCCAAAAGTTCAAATTGGCTTTTAAGTATAAGTACAAATTGTTTGTATATGGGAGCATAGAAAGATGTTGATTTTACACTTTTTCAAGATTTTTTTTTAAATTTTCTCTACATACAAACCTTCTCTGCACTTCCACCAATAATTCAAGACCAAAATTAGCCAAATCGGTAAAGGCATTGTTGAGTTATAACATTACAACGAAAAGTGGCATTGATTTTTATATATATAGATTAAAACAAGAAATACATTAAATAAATTGCAATTAAGATAAACTTCTCAGTAAAATTTCTATTAAGTTAATGTCCATTGTAAATAACCAGTCTTTTATTTTTTTAATGAATACTTTATTTTGCAAAATTTTTCGAATAAAATATGGAAGCTTGTTGAATACCGAAGGGGCTACAAAGGTGTAAAATTTAGTGAAATGTGTTTTGTAAGCAGTGGGTATGCATACAAAGTGCATATTGTTTACACGAAGACTATAAGCTTATAGGAATATTGCCACTTTGAAAAAATTCTCTTAAAACCTTGAATATGTAAAGGTGTCTTAATGGTAAGATATTTAGTTTTTTAAAGAGAGGCCAGCTATGAGTAAAGCGATTTCTGTTACAAATGATCCTAATCAAATGCTTCTGAACTGTAATCAAATGTTCAAGAGTGCTATAATACGAACCTCCCCAGCTTGTAATTCCATACTGCAATTTGGAATGTGCTAACCCGTAGTAAAATGTGGTAAGTAACTTTTTCGAACACAAATCTTTAAGGAGATACATTTTACGTATAATAAGCAACATATAAGATTTTATTGAATTTATATGATCTTTCCAATTTAACTTGAAATCAATGAGCACTCCAAGATATTTATAATTCTGCACTGATTCAATCTTGAAGCAGGAAGAAGAGCAAGAAGAGTTTAAAGCAACATTTTGTTTTCCACAATTATGAATCGGTGAGCAAAACTGTTTGCAATCATATGCGTGAAAAAATAGATTATAATCATGTATCTCATTTGATGAAACTTACTTGGTTTTTTCACTTACTACTAATTTGTGTTCAGTGAACCAGATTCTTAACGTTTGTAAGTCTTCAGAGATTTTTGAAATGCAATCAAGATTTGAGTTGCACTGATATGTCAGGGCAATATCATCTGCAAAAGCAGTGGGTGATCCGTTTAGTTGCACTTCAAAAATTGAATTAATATAAACTAAAAATAGCAAGGGAAGGGACCGAGGACTGATCCCTATGGAACCCCATTTTTCAAAATTCTAGACTCACTAAAAGATCCCTTGACGCACACTTTTTGTTCTCTAAAATTTAAATAAGAACGAAACCAATCAAAAGTAAAGCCCCTGAAACCAGCACAATACAGTTTTCGAAGTAATAAGTCGTGGTCAACCATATCGAATGCTTTGGTCATGTCAATAAAGAGTGCCATTGATGATTTATTTATGTTGATTCCACCATACAACTGAGAACATACTTTAAGAATGGCATCCTCTGTTGACGATCCCTTTCTAAAGCCAAACTGATTACAGCTAAAAAATTTATTTTTGTCTAAAAAATCGACTACACGCGATTTCATTAGTTTTTCAAATATTTTGGAGAAGGTAGGCAATAATGAAATTGGTCTATAATTTGATAAACATGTCTTGTTTCCCTTTTTAAAAAGAGGCACAACTTTCGCACATTTAAGATGTTTGGGAAAACAGCCATTGAAGACACAATTATTGAATATATGGCATAAAACATCAACTAGGTTAAAAACAATTTTTTTTAATAAAATGGTAGATATGCCATCACTTGTACTTGAATTTTTATTTTCCATGCCCAATATGACCTTATAAATTTCATGAGAAGTAAATGATTGAAAAACGAAGGTATTCGGCTGATTATTTTCTGAAGACAAGACTGATAATTCTACAACATTTTGCAGTTTATTGGTTTTTTAAACCCATCCGTCTGGAAATTTTGTGCTGAATTCCAAACGATTAACCCAATTCGAAACATTTTGATTTTCATTTCGTAAATTATTAAAAAAATTTAAAAAATGTGACAGAATTGACAGAATCGGAATTTAGAAAATTTGACAAACATGCCCGTTTTTTAGTTATTTAAAATCAATTATAAAAAAATCTTCGTATGTGTATTACTTTAATATTTTATGGTCAAGGTAAACAATAAAAATGTTTAAAAAAGAGCAAAACACCAAAATTGTTTTTTTTCTCCTCAGATTTCTTCACACTTAAATATACATAATGTAATGTACATACATTATTTTGTTCGAAGAATATTCTTCCTTAAAAAAATTACACAAAAATTATATTTATAATAAAGTAATTTCAATTTGCCCACTAAATCTGTTGCTTTAGGGGCCAGATTAAGACAGCAGGAATCTGAAATGTTTTACTGAGGAGCATTTATAGCAATCAGTACATTTACGTCATTAAATTATATGTACATAGGTATTAAGTAACCTGGAGCTTCGCGCGTCCTTTTTCCTGCTGATTTTCATGAGTAATTTGTCTATTGTTGCAATCGGAACAGTAAATAAATGGAACACTATCAGTAAAACGAAATGGAATTGGCAGCCATTTTATTTCATCATTAATTTTTTTAAACTGTATTTACGAAGTCAATTTGGCTTCAAACGTATTTTTCCTTTTTGGAAAAAAAATACTTCTCTAAAAATTCATCTCATCTTCTCAATTATCTTTTGCTATACAAAGCTCTAAAAATTTAAGAAATGTAAAACATACATTTTACTGACGGGTCATCATCAGCTTTCTTTCTTTCAAAGCCTTTGAAATAAAGTACAGGTTCTCCATTTCACTCAGTTAATCAGAATCAAAAACAAAATCCGTAATTTTGTTTAATAAGCAATAATTAGGCGCCAGTTATAGCTATCATTGGTTTGCATCATTGAAAACAAACATTGGAATTTTTTTGGCAGGTCGCTTATAGCTATCATTAAAAATTTCTGTCATTGAACATTTTTTCCTGATTGAAAGCCACCGAACATTTTTTACTGACAGAAATCTGTCATTGGAATTGTGTGAAATTGGAACACAAATCAGAATCAGCTGTTCAGGAAAATGAATTTCCGTCCGGAAAATAGAAAAATACATTTTTAGAGAAATGTGATGTGAAATGCGATGTACAAGAATTGTTCGGTAAAGTGATCAATCCGTTGGTACTGCCGTTTGGTATTTTGCCAATTTCTAACAATTGTTTTGAAAACTCATGGGCAGTTGCATCATTATGTAGGTGAATACGCATATTAATGTTCAGTGTCAGTTTTCGTACATATTTCCAAAGAACTGATGACTTCAAACAGGCGTTTATTTCATCAGCAGGAGTTAATCGAGAAATGACAGGCAATGTTTGGCGCAAGTCCCCTGACAGCAATATCAGAGCACCACCAAAAAGCTGTTGATTACCGGGTTAATCTTGCATTGTTCGATTAAATGCTTCTATTGATTTTTTATTCGCCATTGTGCACTCATCTCATAAAATAATTGACATTAATCGCAGAACTTTTGCCATAGCAGAATTTCTCAAAATATTGCAAGTTGGAGTTTCAATCACCTGTACATTCAATGGCAATTTTAATGCAAAGTGTGCGGTCCGACCACCTTCTAATAATGTAGCAGCAATTCCCGAAGATGCAAGTGCCAATGCAATTATCTGTTCCGATCGAATAGTCCCTAAACTCAATGATACAACGAAAGTTTTGCCTGTACCACCAGGTGCATCCAAGAAATATAATTCACCTGCATTATTGGAAACGGCTTGCATGATTGTGTCATATATGTACATGTTTTTGTTGAATATTCAATTTGGTGCTATTACAATTTTGTGATTATCAGATGGCATACGATTAAGAGCAATTTTGGACAATTGAACTAATGCGTTATGCTGATGGAAAAACCTTTGTAGCTCACGAATAATTTCTCATCTTGTATTTGAAACAATTGCACAAAGTTGATCCAATTCACGATTTTCATCACCAATAAAATAAATTTGCAAAAATTGATGATCAGCGTCGGGGTATGGCAATAACGAACCAGCTTGATGATAAATCTGGCCCCGAATCTGTAACATGTATGCAATTTTAGGTAGATGTTGAATCAGATTTTTTAAGACTTTATGATTCAGATTGATATAAACGTGGGACAATCCTGTTGAGGTATTTACCTTAAAAGTCGGAATAAAATTATCTCTTATAATTTTAGTAGCACCAAAAGAAGTCATTTGAAATGCCGAATTGTATTGTTGAATATTACTCAAAAATTTCATCCAAAACAGCACGACGTATTCGTGATTGCCGTGCAAGATTAAGTACAGGTACAGGGTCAACAGATCTATTCTGTGCAGTACATTCACGCTGCGATGCATTAGCTTGTGCGCGTTCATCTGTAGTCTGAGATCGTCTTAATAATGCCACTTGATTTGCATTACGCGTTCGCCGGCCTATGTTTGGTCGTCTTGCTCGTGGCATTTTACCTTCACTCAACAACTCAACAATATTTTGGAAAATATAAACACAAATCAACAATATTTTGGAAAATATAAACACGACAAAGCAATAATTATCGCTGATAAAATGAAATGACATATGATGACATAAAATTTGTTTGACAGAACTAACGTCACTTTTTTGCCTTCGATTGTTTTGCCAAAAGTTCAAATTGGCTTTTAAGTATTAGTACAAATTGTTTGTATATGGGAGCTTAGAAAGATGTTGATTTTACACTTTTTCAAGATTTTTTTTTAAATTTTCTCTACATACAAACCTTCTCTGCACTTCCACCAATAATTCAAGACCAAAATTAGCCAAATCGGTAAAAGCATTGTTGAGTTATAACATTACAACGAAAAGTGGCATTGATTTTTATATATATAGATTAAAACAAGAAATACATTAAATAAATTGCAATTAAGATAAACTTCTCAGTAAAATTTCTATTAAGTTAATGTCCATTGTAAATAACCAGTCTTTTATTTTTTTAATGAATACTTTATTTTGCAAAATTGTTCGAATAAAATATGGAAGCTTGTTGAATACCGAAGGGGCTACAAAGGTGTAAAATTTAGTGAAATGTGTTTTGTAAGCAGTGGGTATGCATACAAAGTGCATATTGTTTACACGAAGACTATAAACTTAAGAATATCTAATAGGAATATTGCCACTTTGCTTAAAAAATTCTCTTAAAACCTTGAATATGTAAAGGTGTCTTAATGGTAAGATATTTAGTTTTTTAAAGAGAATCCAGCTATGAGTAAAGCGATTTCTGTTACAAATGATCCTAACCAAATGCTTCTGAACTGTAATCAAATGTTCAAGAGTGCTATAATACGAACCTCCCCAGCTTGTAATTCCATACTGCAATTTGGAATGTGCTAACCCGTTGTAAAATGTGGTAAGTAACTTTTTCGAACACAAATCTTTAAGGAGATACATTTTACGTATAACAAGCAACATAAAAGATTTTATTGAATTTATATGATCTTTCCAATTTAACTTGAAATCAATGAGCACTCCAAGATATTTATAATTCTGCACTGATTCAATCTTGAAGCAGGAAGAAGAGCAAGAAGAGTTTAAAGCAACATTTTGTTTTCCACAATTATGAATCGGTAAGCAAAACTGTTTGCAATCATATGCGTGAAAAAATAGATTATAATCATGTAGTGTCAAGGGGGGTAATTGTAAACTGGGGTAATTGTAAACACACTTAATTTTCTCAAAACCGTTTATAATTTGAAGCATGCCCTGAAATTATTTGAAAAGACATTATATTTAAATCATATTGACGCGTGGAAGGCCTTATCTGTCAAAGGATTATTTGTGTTTTGTTCGTTTCCATGAGTCGTTCGTTTTTCTGCGTTTTTAAGTTTTTCAGTGATAATTAAAATTGTTGCAAAACAAACAAAGGCGATCGAAGTAAGTTAAATTTTATCTTTAAGAAAGTGAAATATGAGTATAAATGCATGCTATATGTTTTTATTTGTCTGTATAAAAAAATTTAAAAGTTATTGGCTGTTTACAATTACCCCATTGTGTTCCTATCATGGGTAAATGTAAACACCGAAATGGGGTAAAAGTGAACAATTTGGGATAATTGTAAACATTCATTTTCAATGGCTTTGGTGTTGATCTAACAATATTTTATATCAAAAAGATGCCACATACATATCAACCAAAAACCACAGCTCCATCATACACGTCAGAGGATCGGTGAAGGGAAAAATCCTACTGTCATTATATCTAGAGGCAGAAAACCAGCACTTTCGTCAGACGTGGAGGACACTATAGCAAGGTGCCTTATTTCAGATCTCGTGCTGGTTACCCTTGCGATAAGGATGATCTCCTTGGTCTAATAAGTACCTACATATATAAGGAAAGAGAACTTGGGTACCCCTTTCCACAATGGTAGGACGACTGGTACCGTTTTCATTTACCCCATTTTTAAATTTACCCCATGTAAATGTAAACATCAAATTTTATGAAAACTAATAAACAAACGCCATTAAGATTACTACTCTTTGATAGATAATACAATCCAAACTTAAGTAGCATAAACAAAAATGTTCGTCATTGCATGGTTAAGCTGTTACAAACATTACAAGTGAAAAAAAATAAAAAAATGCAAAATCGTTTACAATTACCCCCTTTGACCCTATCTCATTTGATGAAACTTTAAAAGAAATTACTTGGTTTTTTCACTTACTACTAATTTGTGTTCAGTGAACCAGATTCTTAACGTTTGTAAGTCTTCAGAGATTTTTGAAATGCAATCAAGATTTGAGTTGCACTGATATGTCAGGGCTATATCATCTGCAAAAGCAGTGGGTGATCAAAAATTGAATTAATATAAACTAAAAATAGCAAGGGACCGAGGACTGATCCCTGTGGAACCCCATTTTTCAAAATTCTAGACTCACTAAAAGATCCCTTGACGCACACTTTTTGTTCTCTAAAATTTAAATAAGAACGAAACCAATCAAAAGTAAAGCCCCTGAAACCAGCACAATACAGTTTTCGAAGTAATAAGTCGTGGTCAACCATATCGAATGCTTTGGTCATGTCAATAAAGAGTGCCATTGATGATTTATTTATGTTGATTCCACCATACAACTGAGAACATACTTTAAGAATGGCATCCTCTGTTGACGATCCCTTTCTAAAGCCAAACTGATTACAGCTAAAAAATTTATTTTTGTCTAAAAAATCGACTACACGCGATTTCATTAGTTTTTCAAATATTTTGGAGAAGGTAGGCAATAATGAAATTAGTCTATAATTTGATAAACATTTCTTGTTTCCCTTTTTAAAAAGAGGCACAACTTTCGCACATTTAAGATGTTTGGGAAAAACAGCCATTGAAGACACAATTATTGAATATATGGCATAAAACATCAACTAGGTTAAAAACAATTTTTTTTAATAAAATGGTAGATATGCCATCACTTGTACTTGAATTTTTATTTTCCATGCCCAATATGACCTTATAAATTTCATGAGAAGTAAATGATTGAAAAACGAAGGTATTCGGCTGATTATTTTCTGAAGACAAGACTGATAATTCTACAACATTTTGCAGTTTATTGGTTTTTTAAACCCATCCGTCTGGAAATTTTGTGCTGAATTCCAAACGATTAACCCAATTCGAAACATTTTGATTTTCATTTCGTAAATTATTAAAAAAATTTAAAAAATGTGACAGAATTGACAGAATCGGAATTTAGAAAATTTGACAAACATGCCCGTTTTTTAGTTATTTAAAATCAATTATAAAAAAATCTTCGTATGTGTATTACTTTAATATTTTATGGTCAAGGTAAACAATAAAAATGTTTAAAAAAGAGCAAAACACCAAAATTGTTTTTTTTCTCCTCAGATTTCTTCACACTTAAAATATACATAATGTAATGTACATACATTATTTTGTTCGAAGAATATTCTTCCTTAAAAAAATTACACAAAAATTATATTTATAATAAAGTAATTTCAATTTGCCCACTAAATCTGTTGCTTTAGGGGCCAGATTAAGACAGCAGGAATCTGAAATGTTTTACTGAGGAGCATTTATAGCAATCAGTACATTTACGTCATTAAATTATATGTACATAGGTATTAAGTAACCTGGAGCTTCGCGCGTCCTTTTTCCTGCTGATTTTCATGAGTAATTTGTCTATTGTTGCAATCGGAACAGTAAATAAATGGAACACTATCAGTAAAACGAAATGGAATTGGCAGCCATTTTATTTCATCATTAATTTTTTTAAACTGTATTTACGAAGTCAATTTGGCTTCAAACGTATTTTTCCTTTTTGGAAAAAAAATACTTCTCTAAAAATTCATCTCATCTTCTCAATTATCTTTTGCTATATAAAGCTCTAAAAATTTAAAAAATTTAAAACATACATTTTACTGACGGGTCATCATCAGCTTTCTTTCTTTCAAAGCCTTTGAAATAAAGTACAGGTTCTCCATTTCACTCAGTTAATCAGAATCAAAAACAAAATCCGTAATTTTGTTTAGGTAATAAGCAATAATTAGGCGCCAGTTATAGCTATCATTTGTTTTCATCATTGAAAACAAACATTGGAATTTTTTTGGCAGGTCGCGTATAGCTATCATTAAAAATTTCTGTTATTGAAAATTTTGTCCTGATTGAAAGCCACCGAAAAATGTTTACTGACAGAAATCTGTCATTGGAGTTGTGTGAAATTAGAACACAAATCAGTATCAGCTGTTCAGGAAAATGAATTTCCGTCCGGAAAATAGAAAAATACATTTTTAGAGAAATGTGATTTCCGATCGATCGGTATATAATTTTCATTTCTACTCAAAGGGAAACACCTTCAAATATCGATTCAAAAATTTTTCCTGATCGATTTCAATGATAGCTTTAACTGGCGCCTTAGCAAACTTTAACAAACAACTTACTTCAATTGATGGTAAAAAAGTGTGTAAACGCTCTGAGTAAGTTGAAGGCATAACTAGATTCAAAATCACAATAATATTTCAATCAAAATATTTCTGAAAATTTTCATAATATAAATACTTATGTATTTTTTCATATAAATTATTCAATTATTTACTGTTTTTATTAAAGCCTAGTACGCTGCTGATGGAAAATTCCCATACAAAAATGACATGACGAAATCATAAACGAAAAATTTCGCTGTGCTTTTTGTTTTTCAGTACGCTGCTGAACGACGAAATGTGACATTTTAGTGGATAGCTGTACTAGATTTCTTAGTACAATTCTCCACTCTTTTCGTTCTCAATTTAATTGCCCGGTATATTAATTGCTTGCGAAATTTTGACGTTTCATTTATTTATTGAAAAATTTTTCGAATATTTTCGTTTATGATTTCGTCATGTCATTTTTGTATGGGAATTTTCGTTTCGCATCAGCAGCGTACTAGGCTTAAAATTGAACTTCAACTTCCAGACAGAACTCTCCACAAATATTTTTCCGCTGTGGTTTTCGTTTTCATTTCGCTCTGCACTTGGAGACCGCCGAAAAAATTCGTTTCACTTCAGCTGCGTACTAGGGTTCAGCTGCGTACTAGGCTTAAGAGCTTGAGATCTTTAAATAGTAATAGAAGACAGAAATATTTTTCGAATACATTATAATAATCTCTCGTAGAAAATTTCATGGCATTTTAAATATAATAATATTTTTCGAATACATTTTGTATTAAATTTTATTATAATAATCTCTCGTAGAAAATGTCATGGCATTTTAAATATAATTTTCGGAATATTGTCCAGTGCGGCTACGAGTTACATAGTCCACTCGATCAGTAACTTCATGTTTTTTACTTATTTCGACCAGCATGTAAACCGAACCAAACAGTCAATTTTGAAGGACGTAATGGTTATTCGTTAAATGGAATATTGAGTATCATCGCTAAACACTGTAAAATAGACATAGTGCTCTATGCACTTCGCGAACAGTTTTATTTTTAAAATGATTTTTTACAATTCGGAAGCGTTGTTCTGACAATATACGACTCTTGATGAATTGTCAAAACTTACTAAACAGTAAACACTTTTAGACTTTCTCAACAACTGTCAATTCATAAAACAACCATCGGAATTTACCTTACATATAAAGAACTCCTGATGGATTATCTCTTCATAAAAACTGTTTTTCAATTTTGTTTGTGTCCTTATTAGTTTACGAAAAAACAAATTTGAAAATCCGTCCGGCCGAAATTTTTATCTTCCATTTTCTTAGAGCTATATAGTACAATTCTATTTAGTTTTAATAAGTTAATATGGATCGCCGTGACCTTCATGAAGAAATTGAAGCATGTTCAAAAGAACTTAAAGTTGAAAAATTTTTATAATTTTTAAAGAGAAATATAATGAATTTGAAAAATGGTATCATTAAAGTGTGTTCTATGCGTTTTTAAACCTTTAATCAGAATTGTATTCAACTTGACAGTATACCGGAAGGAGTCCCAAATCTATGAAACATTGCTTTTATGGAATGGAATAGAATACAAATATTAATTGTTTTTTTCGAAACTTATCATACCACTGAAATCATTATAGAAAAAGTCTATTAAGAATTTTAGTTTTGATTCCATTTTTGAAACTGTTCAGATATTTTGTATGTTTTTTGTTTTTCAAGCTGAACGGAAACAGAAATTAAAGTTTTATTAAAAAAAATAATATTTGCAAAAAAGTTTGCAAGATCGCCCTCTTAATTTATTTATTATATACTGCGTAGTTGAATCACCTGTTCGTTAAACTTCAAATGTTAAACACCAATGATTGTTTTTGCGCCCACAAAAATTATTTAGTTTTTTATAAACTCGTGAAAAATGTAAAAAAGTTAACATTCAAGAATGCCATTAAAAAGCAACAACAACAAGGAGTTTATTAAATTTTACAAATTGCTTTTAATTATCTACTCATTTTATAACTATTCGAAAAAAATATGTTTTGTGTATTTTCCTTAACAAAACTGAAATTATTGTAACTATATATGTATGTATAAACAATGGAAGAAAAGAAATGAAAACAAAATGCAACTTTAAAAGTGATTTCACTAACTATGATAATAGCTGAGAATCCGCGATATTTAAATAATTTTTTTTGACAACTCGGTTCCAAAACAAACAATTTGTTGATCGCTTGATTTTAAAAGTCACAATTAAGTTTTGTTAAGTTTGCCAGAAAAATTTAGTTAATTTTATCCATCAAAATCCTTGAAGAATTTTAGTTAAATTGTGGGAATCATTAGTCATACAAAATTTGACAAAATTTAACTTATTCTGTGTTGTACATCATTGGCCTGAACACCCTTATTGTGTTTTAAGCTTATTACAAACGGTTTTTTGATCAGTCCGTGAACGAGAGCTTTCGACGAGATGACATTAGCTAAATAGCTTCCATTGAAAAAATGTCCCAAAAAGTTCTTATAATTTCATTGCTAGGGTTTTCTTATTTAATTCGATTTTGACACTTTAAAACATCTTTGGAGTTTCGTCTGAAAATGATTGGCAAAGACACGATCGAAAGAGATTTTAGGACAATTTTATCACTGAAAGACAATCGGTTATACTACCTTTATTCATCCTATTTCTTATTAGTAGTGGCTTCATAAACGACTAGTCTATTAGAAACCAACATCTGCAAGTACACGTACAGGTGCGAGTCTTAAGTAGTATTCACATGAGATGAGCGCGACCAACGAACGACGAATGAATTACAAAATGTGAGTTTATATACGTTTGAAGACATGTTTCCACACAAATTCTTAATAAAACGATAGCAATATAGTATATAAAAGGGTAAAAAAGATGATATTAATAATTATAGACCAATAAGCATTATTATTATATCAATATTACAATCAAGAAGAAAAATTCATAGTGTAATGCTTATTAGAGACTTACTATGCTACCATATTAAATGTCCATCTCTTCTTGCCTTGGTACCAATCTATGTTCCCGCTAGGTCTATGAGAGCTAGATTCTTCTTATTCCAAAGAATTCACATGACAATTATGGTAGTCATGAAACTTTATCAAGATCTATTGTATATTTCAATGAAGTGTCTTCAAATATTGACTTTTTTAATCTTAATCGTAATAAATTTAAAACTGAAGTATTATATTTATTCACTTTTTAATTTGCTCTTGGAGTGCTTATATCTGTTAGCTGTAATATTGCTTGTAGATTAAATAAATAAATAAATTTAAATTAAACTAAAAAAAAAAAAAATAATAATAATAATATATAAAGTATACGCTAAATGTCTATTAAGAAGATGTAAAGATACATTCAACAGAAACCAACCAAAAGAACAAGCAGGTTTTCGATCGGGATATTCTACAACAGACCATCTTCAATCAATCAACCAACTGATTGAGAAGAAGAAAGTGTGGAGTATAACAAAGACCTACATACATATGTATGTATATATAGCGTTTGTTGATTTTTACAAGGCATTCGATTCTGTAGAACATGTTAAAATATGGCAAGCCTTAAAGCAGCAAGGTATCCCACACAAAATTATTAGAATCTTGAGAATCTTATACATGAAGAGTACATCAAAAATAACAACTGAAGTTAAAGGTCCAACGTTTACAATAGGCAGAGGAGTAAGGCAAGGAGATCCTCTTTCACCAGCACTTTTCTGTGCATTGTTGGAAGAGATATTTAAAAGCATAGACATTAAAAACCTTGGCTTGAACATAGAGGGCGAAAAACTTTCTAATCTTCGTTTTGCAGACGATATAGTTCTTTTTGCAGAAACTCCAAATGAACTCCAAGAAATAATTACAAAATTATCAGAAGGATGTAAAACAGCTGGGTTGGAAATGAGCCAAACAAAAACTAAACTCATGACTAACAGTACAGAGACTCAAATAAACATAGGAAGAGATACATTTGAATACGTCCAAGAATACATATTACTTGGGACAAATCATATCATTCAAAAATCGAATGGAGAAAGAAATACAAAGAAGAATTTCAAATAGTTGGAAGCAGGTATGGAACCTTAAGAACGTATTTGGATCAAAAATAAGTGAAACATCAAGAAAAAATGTATTTGACATGGCTGTCCTTCCGGTTTTAACGTATGGTTCACAAACCTGGTGCATGAACGTACAAAGTTTGAGAAAACTCGAAACTACTCAAAGGGCTATAGAAAGATCACTTCTTAACATATCTAGGTTTGAAAGAGTGAGAAATACAAGATTAAGAGAAATCACAAAATTTGAAGATGTAACAAAAAGAGTTAAAACACAAAAATGGAAATGGGCAGGACATATGACAAGAACAAGTGATGACCGCTGGACAAAAAAGCTAACAGAATGGTACCCAAGAGATGGAACAAGTAGAGCAGGAAGACAAATTTTGAGATGGAGAAGCGATATCCAAAGACTTAATCCACGGTGGCAGCAGTTTGCAAGGAATAGAGAAGCATGGAATATTTTGGGGGAGGCTTATACTCTTAACATATTATGAAGAAAATTTGCACTCGGAATATATATATATACAAGATAATAAATAATTTATAATAATATTAATGAGATAATAATATTAATGAAGTAATAATTATGTATATTAATGTAAAATGCTATTGTTAAGAATTTAACTTGTTAATTTTATTATGTAGATATAATATGTATATTATGATTGTATAATACTATGTCAACAAAGTGAATAAAGCTTTATATAATAATAATAAAATAATAATAATAATAATAATAATAATAATAATAATAATAATAATAATAATAATAATAATAATAATAATAATAATAATAATAATAATAATAATAATAATAATAATAATAATAATAATAATAATAATAATAATAATAATAATAATAATAATAATAATAATAATAATAATAATAATAATAATAATAATAATAATAATAATAATAATAATAATAATAATAATAATAATAATAATAATAATAATAATAATAATAATAATAATAATAATAATAATAATAATAATAATAATAATAATAATGCATACTTTTACTTTTCAATATCATAGATTAATAAATTTAAGAAAACTAATTTATTCGTCGCGAAAAAAATTGTAGTTGATACAAACTGTCAAATTTTATTCGCGTTCCACATTATCCACACTCGCGACGAATAAAATAATCGCGCGTACTTAACCTAAAAAAATCATTCTTGTTTTGGTTTCGGTGGTGAATGTTGTTCGGCTGTCAAACTTCATTCGCGACGAATTAAAAACTCTCATGTGAAAGAAATGTCAAAATCGACGAATATTCGTTCATTCGTTGGTCGTTGGTCGTGCTCATGTGAATATTGCTTTAAACATGAACATGAAGCAAAGTTAATCAAATTTAAATCTGTTTAAAACAGAGTTCTTGGTCCCAATTTGTTTAGCAATGCCTACAACATTTTCAGCAACAAATACTCATTTTAATAACAAAAAAGGATGACTTGTTTGTGCTGTTCAATAACGTTACTTTCCATTGTAATTAGTACCTAAGCATTATTTATTTAAAGATAAACAATAACTTTGACAGGGTTATGTTTCAACACTGCAATAAATTGAAGGCGGTATAAAAAAATGCAATTTCATCAAAACTAAAATGAAAAATAATTATGAATTTTGTATGAAATAATTACTTTTTTGTATGACATGGTTTATGAAATTAATTTTTCACCAGTTTTGCGAAAATTGTTTGTGACATTCTCTAACGCCGCGCCGACGACGCCAACGCGTTAGAACTAACCTTAATTCTTAAAATGCGTCCTGTGAGCCGAAACCTCGAGCTGGGGGGGTTAGTGTAATATATTGTTAACCAGGTTCAAAATTCACCTCGAAATAATATATTTATATTTGATAGGATCGACCTGGTTAAAAATTTGTTTTACACCTCCTTTTTAATATTTTTTAATTCATAATTTTATTTTTAAAAACTATTCCAAATAGTTTCTACAGAAAAGTAATGAATAATTCGCGTTTTATTATGAAATGCAACACTGAAATTCATATAGTTTGAATAACGTCTAGGCCGCACTAGGCACGTCACGTTCACGTAAGTGAAAAATTACATTAAATGAGCAGCGTGGAACTCCGCCGACTATTTCGTTCATGATAAATATCCAAAAATGTGGATTAAAATAATTTGTTGAACATAGATTCTAATAACGCTAATGGTGATGGCAATACTATCATCGTTTCTATTGACTATAAAACGTTTATATCTGTAAAGATATTCCAAGTCCCCTTCGATTGTTCCAGAAAATAATACGCAACGATTAAGGAAAAACAAATACAACTAAAAGTTTATTCAATGAATGTCTGATTAAGAATGAAAATAAATTATGCATTTAATAGAGTAGACAAATGATCAAACTACTATGATTGATTTAAAAAAGAAACAAAACAAAACAAGTGTTGTGTGATACAGTAGTGTAGTAGGTACATAATAGAAAGAATGTATACAAAACTCTATATTTTCAACAGTTTGAAAGCTGTAAACCGGGGGGGCGGCGACGCGAGACGCACCATCACAATTGAACCACAGAAAGTTACTTTGCTCAGGTGTATTTGGAGAACTTTGTGATATAAAAACCTTTACTGAATTAAAACAATAATATTGTGTTTTTTAGATGTGGGAAACATGATAATTAATTCATTTGTGTGGCTTTGTTCACTTATATTTGTAAGTCAGATGGGTTCAAGAATAGACCTTACGTGACTAAACAACCCATCCTAGGATATCTTACAAGTATTTCAAAAATAGTCTATGTTAAATAAACAGAATTGGTAAATATTAAGCGATACTAACTCAAAGTTACTCTCGAAAAAAAACAAGTTCGGCATGAAATAACACAAAGACCAAGTGTATAAATTATCTTCAAACATTTACGTTATAATATTGTCTCTCAATTAATCCCGATTTCATGCATATAACGTTATTTTTCTCATTCTAATTGTAAGTTGCCTTAAATAAAAAACAAAAGTTAAAAAAAGCAAACCCAAATGTCAAGACCGTGGTCTCACACTCTCAAGAACTCAAGTTAACAGTTAAAATTGTATAAGATCCGCCACTTAACATTTTTTTCGGGAACAAAATTAAATGTTACTATTCAAATTATGATCCCAAAGTATTTATACGAGTACACACCATGTAAATAAATTGTATATTTACTCCTTTAAATACTGTTTTTGTAAAATCCCCACGTTCATATATTTTTTTGTCATACTTCACTTTTCCTAAGAGCTCACAGTTTTGTACTTAAGTCGTGACTTCATTAAAACACAATTTGACCAAATTCCCGGGATAATATTTTCTGACCGACCGACTGAGAGACGCATGAGAATGGAGCCACAAGGGAGTGCAAATTATACATGTAACATAAACAGAACAACCCTTCACTTCTGCAAGGATACATTTTTGAAATTCATTGCGATAAACTAATTAATATAATTGACATTTAAATATCCGTATACCAAAAAGTAGCATATGATGTAAATCCTAACGAAATCGTAAGCCACTGCGTGCCCGGGTCGTTCTGAATGTTACCCTAAGAAGAAAAAAGAAAAAAAGAAGCACCATTCCTTGAACAGATGAGGGTTAAGTGCATCAAAAAATCACTACAATCAAATTAGGGTGTGATGAGCAAACAATTGTCCCAAGGGCATAATACGACTGATGGATTTCGATGGTGTGAGGATTCGGTTATTATAATTTAATCGAATGCATAAATAAATTTGTAAGCAGGTTTACTAAAAGAATGAAATCAAGACGAAATTTTTCTAAGAGATGTTGTGTTTTAACAAAAATTGTTTTTTAAGAAGATTTAAAAATGACTACGGACCATGTGAAGAGATTCATAGTTAATAAAAGTTTATTGATTTGTGCTTTTTTCCAGATAATCGGACTTCACCTGGAATATGTTATTCTCCACATAGTCGTTTAGCTGCTTGGGCAAATCAGGGTGTGTCGCCATCTGGAATTGAATCTAATGGTGCAACAGTTTGTAGAAAAGGCCAAAATTTAGGTCTAATATGTGTGGTTTGTGGCGATACGAGCTCAGGGAAACATTACGGAATTTTAGCATGCAATGGATGCTCGGGATTTTTTAAGAGAAGCGTCAGAAGAAAACTAATTTATAGGTGAGTATTTGCAAAACACGCATCAACTATCAAAATCTGTTAAAATTCTAACATTTGTGTACTTACAAATCAAATAATGGTGGTGTACACATTTGGGTGTGACTTTTATGCAATAAAACTATTTATCAAAGAGTATAAAGTGAACATTATAATGTTTCTTTTTAAGGCGGACGTAAAAGCATGAGGGGTGGCATTTGTTTATAAGAATGAAGGTCATGAAAATCACTTGCATTACTTTCTGAATTTGAATAATTATTTAAGGGACTTACTAGTGCCTTGCCTTTGCTTTGAGTGGGATTAGGTTGAAAAGTTAAGGCTTTGTGTCTAGGATATACCCAAAATCATGGCTTTAGTGGTGTCGTCGTCGTAGTCGTCGGCATCAGATGTGCACATTTGAATTTCAAATAAAATCCTTGTTGTTTAACATAAAGAAGGAATGGGTAGTTAAATTACAATTTATAACGTTATTCAATTTTTGTATGAAGGTTTTGTTCGAAATTGTGTTTGAATTTTCTAAATTGAGCTGGTAGTTTGAATTAAATATCTTTTTAAGATACACACAGTGTTACAGGGCCTTATAAAAAACACTTCAGAGATATCCTTTACTTTTCTAATACTTTTAGGTACATATGAATGTCATTACATAAAATAAAATTATCCTAAGGAACATTATGAGTTGAGTTTTAAAGTTTTTGATCGGTTGTTATATGCAATTCATAGTTTTTAAATTTCACTTTGTCAAGTAACTGTAAAGACATTTTACAAGTAGCAAACTCCGATTACCAAGGTCATTATGTTCAGATAATTCCACGAGAATTCCATCATACTACAAGCACTTATTGTTATATTGACCATTTGTGCAAAGTTCCATAACATCGTGAACTAATTAATTTATGTTAGTAAATTATTAGTTGAGTTTTTATCGATTTTGTAAGTCCTTTTATTAGTGAAATACTCTTATAATGGTAAGTATATCTAAAAAATGCCCTTTTTTAAAGTTCACCTTTAACAGTATAGGTTAGGTTTGGTTAAAGTGGCTGTTGGTTGGGACGTCCAACACACTTAGACCAAAATATGGTCCGTTGTGATACCACATGGATCAGTTAATCAGCTTAACTCGTTGAACCAATTGGAGCTTCGAATGAAGCGTAAAAGACAAATAATGTCTGAATTTTTTAGATCGCTGGTATCGTTAAAGTAGTAGTCTCCAAGGTGGATTCTACGTCTTTGTGATAAGGCAGGGCATGTGCACAGAAGATGAGAGATTGTCTCTTCTTCTTCTTCGTCCATGCAACTCCTACAAAAATCATTTGCAGGGGCTCCAAGTCGAATAGCATGCCTTTCTATTAAGCAGTGCCCAGTCAGGACACCTATAACGTAGCTAATGTGCAATCTACTCAGAGAGATTAATTGTTTTGAGCGCCTGGCGCTAAGATTAGGCCAAATTAGTTTAGTGGTGGTGGTGGTGTTGTTCCACCTGAAGTTTGTTTTTTCTATGGTGTCTTGCTTTAGCATGATTTTACATGTAGCTAAGGGGATACCTATGCTAGCATTGTGAGCCAGCAGAGGTAAAGTTGTTCCGCTTTTTGCAAGTTCGTCAGATTTGCAATTTCCTGGAATGTCTCTATGGCCCGGCAACCAAAAAAGGTGAATGTTGAACTGTGTAGCCATCTCCGTAAGAGATGATCGACAATTTAGGGCTGTTAGTGAATTTAACAGTATAAAAAGCATACCTAAGAATAGATGAGAAATAAGAATCTTGCTCTCCATCACCATCAAAATCGACAAAGACCTTTTCGATAACTTTAATGACAAAAAAGATTTTAGAAGAAGGTTCATAAGTACATAGTATCCGTGGCGTGATGGTTACTGCGTAGGACTGTTTATGCAGAGACCTTGGGTTAAATCCCTGCCTTTGCCACCTAAAACGTTTTTTTCACTCTTACTGCCTCTTGCGGTTAGTTGACAAATCCTCCGACAGTAGTACTTGGCATGAAAAATACCTTCTCAAATTATCTGTTCATCATATGTAAATCTGTAGGTCCCACTTATTCCTGATTAATTTTTGTCACAGTATTAGAAGCAGATACTGTAGATCGCATACAGTTCATGATGACAGCTTCTCCGCAATCTTCTCTCCTCTTCCGCTTTTCACTGAACACTGCAAAGAGGTCGGAATGCCTTTTACTCAGCACCCAAGTCTGGGTTCCATACGTGGGTTTTTGTAGGCACATGATCCTGTATGTGTTCATGTGTTCAGCGAGTTAAAAGGTATAGTTGTCAACTATTAATTTTTCGCTGACTGTAGTGATACCTATAGTTGTGCCTTAACCTGATGCATATCCGCATGCATCAAAAATGCTTGAAGAATACTTACGGCCGGCAATACAAGGCTAACGAATATTCATAATGATACATTTGCATTTGAGATAAGCAACATTTGATATTAAGTTACAAAAAACTTTGTTTTCAGCTGAAAAAATAATCAGAAATATATTGTAGATAGCTTGTGTTTATAGCATTTTCAATTTTTTTTTAATCCAAATCATATTTATCGGATTTTCCAAGTTCAAACTTTAGTACTTGGTCGGGTAACCCTTATTTTCAATCATAGCTGCACAACGCCTGCACAAGGTCCTGACATCTTTTCACGTACATTTTTTCCATGCTTCCTATACGTTTTTTGAAAAGCTCAGATACATTTTTGAATTTTGTCTTATCTAAAGCTCTATTAACATCCCCCAAAAAAATGTCTGTTCGATTGAGGTCCGGACTTTGAGCGGAACAATCCAAAACTTAATTTGTTTTCTTTTTCAAATCAACATTTTAGGAGACATGTTTGTGTTTTGGATGAAGTATTTGTATTTGTATTTTTGTATTTGTATTTGCATTAATAGAAAAATTACAATAGATACATCAAGATTCAATCTTTTATAGTATCAATAATTCGTAACCAAGTTTTATATTTTACAATACTTAATAAATAATAAAAATGATAACAATTGAAATAAAAAAAGCAAAATAGTAAGAAAAAGTGTTACAAACATTGAAGTGTGTTTTTTCCTGTTTAAAAATGAATAAACCATTCAAATTTTCAAACGCATACGGCGTAAGTCCTTTAATTTGCACTACAGGGCCCACTCCTGGCCAGGAAAAAGCTCCCTAAACCTTCACACTCCTGCCCCATGCTTGATTGTGTACTTGGGACTTAGCAATTGAACCTCACACATAGAATTTCCCATCAGATGCAAATATTTTTACTTTGAATTCATCACTGAATGAGACCAGTTTTACCAAATGTTTTCGAGCAATCTCCAAACGACGTTAGAGCTTTTTTTAACGCATTGGTGGGTTAATTGGGATAACATCACGAATTTCTTGACTGGTGATAGCAAAAGGATTGACCCTAGTTGATTTGAGCTGTTTTTCTTGTCTTCTCTTTCGTTTTGCGGGTTTCCAGGCCTTCATCGCGTAGTTAGCCTTAGTAGCTTTATGCAGCATTTTGTTTTAGCTTTTTAATTTGCTTCCAATTGCTTCCTTGGAAGATTTTTCCAAATAGTACATTGTACATCTTTACAATGAGCTTACGCATTTCAGGTGTGCAGCTCTTCTTTTACCCATTTTACACACTGAATATCAGAAAAATTAATTATGAATCCAACTACTCAAAAAGCTTGCAAAATAGTTAAAAAATGGAAGTTTCTTCTTAGTACATATTAATATACATTGAAAAGTTAATAATGGTCAAAATTTAGGAATGATTTTTTTATCGTTTCTAATTATTTTTTCACCACTGTTTGTATATAAAACATATTATGCAGGACTAGGTTGCACGAACTTGCTGTACGCAAACAGTCTGTTTAAAAATATTTCCTGTATTTTAAAATTTAAAAATGCACCTGTAAAAATATAAACTTAAATGTCATTTGATTTTTCAAAAAAAACTTTAATTTTTCAAAATTTTTATTGTAAATCTTTAGAGCGTTTTTTGTTAATTTTCAGTTTTTTTTATTTTAAGTATACAATTATTTAAGGGGAGGGCTTATTAATATACATACGTTTTACATTTGATTATCGTAAACAAATATCGACCCGTTTTTGAGATATCGAATTTCGAAAAAAAAATATTTTTTTTGAAATAAAAAAAAAACAAAGACATTTTTTTATTATCAAATAAAAATAAGACAGTATAACAGCTTGCGCTGAAAAAAAAATGTTGAAATATGTTCATTAGTTCTTGAGAAAACTTATAAACAAATAAAGGTTCTATGTGGGTAGCCTTCTAGAGCAATACAAAAATATTTTTTTATTAAAAAAAGCCAAGTTAATACAAAATTTTAGAGAACATTTTATAAAAATCTATCGTTTCGTTTTTTAGAAAATTCGAATTATCGATTTTTGACCAAATTGTATGAACAAATGTTCCTTTTAGTGTTAAACAAAATTAAAAAACCACTAACGCGAATCTGTTTAAGAACTTAATTCCCAAGTTTGGACTCATTCCACCCAATGCAATGGTTTGGTCTGCAGGGGCGAGGACAGATAGACAGACGGACGGAATCGGAAGACCCACTTTTTTCGTAATGTCATGTTTGTTTAAAATATCGAGTTCGAAATTTTGGACGAATTATAAATAATAAATGAATTGTTAGTAATAAATAATAATAATATCTTATGTGACCTTAACATTCATCGTTAAACGTCAATGGGTGTCCAGCGAAATAAAGGATTTGGCTTATTCAGAAGAAAAACATATGCATACATAAATTAAAATAATACATAACTCAATTATGATTTTTTTGTCTGCTTTAAAATGTTATTCATTAAACTTAGACCTTTTAAATTTTATTTTTCTCTTTATGCTAATAATTTATATTTAAAATGAAGACACATAATACTTAATTAAGGTATACTTTCCTTTTAAAATAGTGATATCGCAGCGTGCTCTCTGGCGTATACACACTTTTTATTTGTCCATGCTTCTTTTCGATTGGATATAAAAGTACTATTTATTTGTGTTCATTCAATCTTCACATATACATTTCCTCCATTGTGATTACTATAATCTTTTATTGCTTTATTGTTATTTTGACGTCTGCGCAATATAGTATTGGGTGATTTCATAAAAATAAGATCTCACAGATTTAAATTCGAGGTGAGTAAGCGAATTCAACTTATTTCAGTATTTGACAAAAAATTAAAAGTTTTACTTCTAAAATAACTGAATTTTAAGGCTGTCATGTATATTCCTGTGAAAAATTATAAAATTTTTGTTCAAAAAACACTTGCAAACACAAAAATAAATTATCAAATGAATTTACATTTTTTCTATTAAATAATTTGATCTAAAAAGATATCGCTTAAGATTTACAATTGTTTTTCGTATAAAACTCAAATATACATATACATACATACCTACATAAATATATGGTGACATTAGAATTCATTTTTCCTGGTATATTATGAAAGGTATATCGAAAACCGAACACAAAATATGCATTTCTAAATTGAAAAAATGTCAACATCCTACTTTAATGTCCCAAGAGATCGATATTGACTTAAGTCGGATGTAGTCGACCAAATGTGACCGCATTAAATTAAGTAAATCACATCCCTATTGAGTGTGTGTGGCAAAAAGGAGGAAAAGAAAACAAGTGCTTGCCATGCGAATATACTTTGAACGTCAAATTTCCCCTAAAATATACAGATACATGATACACCTCGTGCTCGTCTCTACTTTTCTAACCCCATACTACATTCAATCATTTTATTCATTCACACTTTTGTTATCTTTTTCCTCTGCCTAAACGACTAACTCGTCCGACCTCCGACCACGACGACGACGACGACACAATGTATAGCTTCTTTAAATGGGGTGGATTTTTGTATCAACCTCATCTATCAGACAAAAAGAGAAGCATACAAATTATAGGGCGCTCCAACTCCATACCATATCCTTGCTTTTCCTTGTCGCTGTCGCCGTCTCTGCGCCGCGCCGCGCAACCCCATAGTCGTCGCCACCAAATATCCTTCCTATTGCCATTCCTAGTCTGGTAGATTAAATAAGATTTGTGCTTCTGAAATGCCCATAGTTAAGCTGGTGGCTGAGGCAGATGGGTATAAAAGTAAAACACCAGCACATGGATTTGAGTGCATTGCTTCTATTCTAAGATCTGGTGGTGTACTTTGCTCCGGATGATTTTGAGTGGAATTAATTTCGCACGACAAAACTTCAATCGTTATTCGATTAAATATCAAGCACAACAATAAGCGACCTAAAATAGAACTTCAATTGCTGACCCGAGAGAGTGCCTCTTTGAATATGGAATTATCTCATAAAACCAAAATAAAGGCTGATCTGATGTACGAGCTACAACGAGCGATGGTGGCGGCGGCAGCGTATACAATAAACGCGATGGCAACTGTTACTATTTGCTTGCCATAATTTAATAAAATTGATTTAACTAGGTACTTCGAATAAATTTGCCTTTTTTGCTTTCATATACACATTCTTATCCACATTCAAATAGAAACAAAGCTCTATTAAGTCTCTTTTTTTTTAATTGAAATTACAGATGTCAAGCAGGAACAGGACGATGTGTTGTAGACAAAGCTCACAGGAATCAATGTCAGGCTTGTCGGTTAAGAAAGTGCCTTCAAATGGGAATGAACAAAGATGGTAAGACAAAAATCTAAATGTAATTATGAATGTACGAGTATATGTATATACGGATTTGATTTTAAAATGAGTATCTGTTGTTGTACCCGTGGCGGGCGTGATGGTTAGTGCGTCGGAGTGTCATGCTAGAGGCTTTGGGTTCAATCCATGCCTGTGCCACCTTAAGCTTGTTCATGGGTATTTCCTCTTTCGACGAATTGGCAAATATTCCAAGAGTAAAAATTCTTGTTATGAAAAGTGCTTTCTTAAATAAACCGTTCGGATTCAGCATAAAAACTGTAGGTCCCCTTCCATCCCTGAAATGACTCAATTTATTAATTAATCTGTTATTTGGTGCCATTATAAAATTGTAATTTCAAGAATTCGCTGCTAAAAGTTATTAATTTTTAGAAACTTTTTTGACAATCTGGAATAATTTGTCATTGATATTCATTATACGCATATTCAGGCCAGTTGCAAATGATGAGTCAGCAGTGTTTAGAATATCATAGTCGGAATGATTTGTTAAACGCCATACTGTTGAGTTTCATCAGAACTGGTTGTAAAATGATTTAGAGTATTAATTTTTTTTTTCAAAAATTGTATTTAAATGTCAATAAAATTATTACTATTCGAACACCATATTTACTTGATTGAGATCTAAATAATTTTTTTTTTGAAATACATATCTACATATGTATGTATGTACATATTACTCGAAAAATCCTCTTAAATTTGAATAGTTCAAAGTGGGGTTTGTAAAAGTTGTGAACTCAAATTCCGTATAGGCGTCATTAGGGTAGAAATAACTACTATTCTCGCAAAACATTGATCTTGCAACACAAACAAAAAAAAAATACTCCCGAATTCCGTTTGGTGGTACGTCTTAGTAACAAGTACATTATGTCCAAATTACCTTCGCTTGAGAGAGATCGCGTAGAGTACGTTGCCTACTCTCGCATGAGTTGCCCAACTACGGAGTTAAAATTGGTCTGACCAACTTTGCTGTGGCCTATAGTACTGGATTTTTCGTAGCTCGTCTTATCCATAACAAATTGGTCTTGGAATCGCTGCATGGTGGTTGAACTGAACTCACCGCCGACGTTGAGCCCGTGAACAATAGTCCCGGAACTTTGCATTGTTACGTGTGTGCCTATAAGCAGTACCACCAATGTTACCCGTGTGTTCCGTGCTACGACGGGAGCCGTCGACGCTGGTTTGAACATTCGCCACTCCGTCAAGCAATTCCCCAGTTACTCAGGCCAGACTAAGAGCTTCAACGCTGACATCTATACCTTGAAATAAGAGGACGAAGAGGGATTAAAATGCCATTTCAGGCGATTACATCAACTTGGGTGTCCGTGCTGATGATATTAGAGAACCCACAAAAAGCCTATTCTGCTATTTGCGCTGATCCTACCCACAAATAACACACACAAGAACACTTGGGTCACCAAGAAGGTACAATGCCAAGAAACTCATAAACGAGCAACGTAAGATCAAGATTACCGAGTACAAATTTGCCTATGTTGCCAAGCTCAAGTCCAAAGATAAGTTTAAAGTGCTTGCGGTTCTACTTTGATTTGAAGCTCTTTAGGCAACTTCAAACAATTTTCAGGAATTTGTGACGTTTTTGTTATTTGCCTGCTTAAGATCGCCAACTTGCTGGTTGCATGACATATACTCAGTAAACATACGAACGCTAACTTTTCTTGAAAATGATCTAAAAATTAAAAAAAAGAGGCTGGGATGCGACCCATACTGATAACTTCCCATCCCGTCTGTCGATTTGTCTTGCTTAATTATTATTGAACTATTCTTAAAAATTTAAAAATTATTAACAATGTTTTTCGTATAAAGAAATAGTTTAGTTTAAAAATCTAGTTTTGTTAAATAGATTTTTAGTCGAAAACAAATTTTTACCAATTTTAGTAGCATTTCTTAAATTTTTACAAATTGGATGAATGCAATTAATTTGAGAGATACCAAGAACCGAATATCAATTTTTACCAAATTTGCGTACTATTTTTTGTAGATTTTATTTTTTTATGAAAAAAAGGACTGTTGGATTTTTATAAAAAAAACTACTGAATATCGAAAACAATATTTTCTGTGAAATAAAAAAAGTTTGAAGACAATTTTTAAAAAGTTTTAGTATTGTTTTTTTTTTAGGTTTTTATTTTTTGTAAAAAAACTGTCAATTAGATTTTTCTCAAAATTTTACTGAATGTTGAAAACAATATTTGTTAAAAGATAAAATTAGTTTAAAGCCTATATCTTAAAGTTTTGGAAAGATATTTGAGTCGAAAATCAATTTTTTCCAACATTTATTAATTTTTTTTTAGGTTTTTATTTTTTGTAAAAAACTGTCAATTCGATTTTTCTTAAAATTTTTTCAAATGTTGAAAACAATATTTCTTATAAGTGAAAATTAGTTGGAAGCCATAATATCAAATTTTTGAAAAGAGTCGAAAATCAATTTTCACCAACTTTTATTATTTTTTTTAGGTTTTTATTTTTTGTAAAAAAAGTCAATTCTATTTTTCTCAAAATTTTACCGAATGCTGAAAACAATATTTCCTATAAGATAAAATTAAATAGAAGCCATAATCTCGAGTTTTTGAAAAGATATTTGAGTCGAAAATCAATTTTTACCAACCTTACGTAATTTTTTTTTAGGTTTCTATTTTTTGTAAAAAAACTGTCAATTCGATTTTTCTTAAAATTTTATCAGATGTTAAAAACGTTATTTTTCGTTGCACAAAATTATTTTGAAGAGAAAATCATTTTTCGTAAAGTTCGTAAAGTTTTCGAGTTGACAAATATTTTTTTCAGTTTTTTTGATTTATAAAAAAACCGTTAATTGGATTTTTTTCCAAAAATATATATGTTTTGTATCATGGTACAATATATAATATAAAATTTAATTCAAGTCCATGAGATATTTAGGGTTAACCAAAATTTTCACCTTTTATCAAATTGCTATGGTAAAAAAAAACACCCACTAAATTTTCTTGAGAGTCATTTCTGCATCTTTCTGCATTATTATCTGTATAACAAATATACAGATATCTCTACTAGTTATTGAGCTATGGACGACGAAAAAAACTTCGTGAACGTACGGACGTACATATACACAGGACCGATTACAATAACTTCCTATGGGATTAAAAAAACACTTTTTCACATCAGATTTTAATTGTATGGACTTTTTTATTCTTATGGAACAAATTTAACATACATAATACCAAATTCATTTAACTTAAAATTGTTCTAAAGGGTTTTTCGATAATGTTATGTGTCTATATTAAAAAAAAAAAAAAACTTTTCTTAGAATTATTCCATTTAAATATTGATAATATTTGAAGTAAAATTAAAAATTACACTAAAATAATGTGCATTATTCAGATTTTTATTTTTAATTTAATATGTCGTTCATGATGTAACTATATTTCGAAGACCAATGGTCTTCTTTTATTTGCTTAGAAAAGCAAGCAATGATAATAAATATGTAGATGCACATACAATTTTCGGCATATACATTATATTCGTTTTTAACATTTTCCAATTTTTATGTGAAAATTTTGATCTTCTTACCTTTAAGTTATTTATTTGCACTTATTTCTTAAGAAATGTTTTTTTTTTTATTCAGTAGATATATTATGTTACTCCAGAGATACATTTATTTGCATAATATGATAATAATAAATAAAGACCTAATTTAAATGAAATAGATTCATATTATACACGTGGTATCCAGCAGAGTTACAAAACAACAAAGTTTTTATACTTTAAAGTTGGTAATTGGTCCTTTTTCGTTATCTACAGTTTCCCATATTTCCAAAATAAGAAGAAAAAGTATTCGCTCAAGTTTTTTTTTTCTTAAGGGTTACATTTACTGTGTGTCGTCAATAGACGTACATAACTGTGAATATCAATAGACGTAACTTCTAACTAAAATGTTAGTAAATTGTTGAGAAATGAATATGAACAAACGATATAAGACTGCTCAACTACTTAACTTTTAAATTATTTATATACATAACTGTGATAAACATAATTATGTTTTTATTTTTTTGTTTTTTTTTTTGTCATTCATTTATTTATTTTTCTTATATATATTTTTTTTTTGTTCCATTAATATTTATATTATCTGTTATATAAACAACATCTTTTTTGTGATTCACACGAACCCATTTCTCTCTTCTCTCTTCTTAGGGAAAATATACTTATTTTTAAATTAAATGAAGGTTTTTCATGTAGCTTTTCCTTCTAAAAACTTCTTGTATCTGTGATATTATTATTGTATAAATGTTATAAGTTTTTCAGTAGTAAGGTAGAAAATACCATTTCTCTGTAAATTGTGCAATCTAGTTATACGAACAAATTTATATAAATTCAGCTACAATAAGGAAATATTTCTAACTTACTTAACTTTACATGTCAATACGTGTCAAAACGAAATTGGTTTTTTCTTAATTTTCAAGCGTCATGTGTTCTTTGGCCGTTATTTTTGCGGGTATCATTCAATGGTGCTTATGTTTAAGTCTGCGTTGCGTTGGTTTAAACAGTTAGAACTACGAATCATCTTGATCTTTGCCATTGAAACGGTCGACTTTGATACTATTATTCATATATTAATCCCGTTTCGAGAAGTGTTAACGCCGATTGATATTTCCTTTGCATTTTTTTGAGTGCAGAGAGTTTGGTTTTCGCTTGATTTTTCTGGCTGATGCGTGGTATGATTAAAATCTATTTTTTCAATGTCTTCAACATTCATATACCATCACTGGAAAAGAAAAGTGTAACTGAGAAATTAAGTCTTATTTTAAAATCGAAAATTGAAACAAAGACATTTCGTGTAGTGTTTACTTCTGAATTCGTCCAAAAATGCGCCTTAAAAGTACGGTTAAGGTTGAATTTTTTTATAAGGGGAAATATGTAACTGGCTATTTCACTACAGCATTGTTTATTAAAATAGCTTAACAATAATCATAGTGTTGAAACCTTGCGTAAAAATGGTTCAGTTTAGATAACAGTCGACTATTAGTTTAAGATAAAATTATCTTTTTTTGTGTTTAATTTCTAATTTACACAAGGGGGTACAAATTTTTTCAGAACCAATAAAAAAAAAAAAAGAGCGACTCTAAATACCTATCTAAAAATCTAAAATTTCGACAGCTATATTATTTGACTAAGCTCTTGCCAAAAAACTACATAAACTGCATTAAAAATCGAAAAAAAATTACTTTAAACTTTAACTTAAAAAAAACTCAAATTATTGATAAAATTCTTATTATCTGTTACGAAAATATGACCAAAATGTTCTTTAAACATTTTTGTAGAGTACAAGCACACACAATCATTCAAAAAAATTAATCAATTTCGAATGTTTGAAAGAAATCGAGTTAAGATTAAAGTGCTATTTAAAAAATAAACACCTACATACATATTTATCAATATCAAATAAAGTACAAATACAATTTTGAAGCTTCATTATTGAACAGATCTCGCAAACATGTTTTTGAAGTTGAATTTTTTTTTTAATTTGGCAAAGTATATTTGAACGCAAGCAAATTAGTAACTCAGCTTGACATTAATTGGGAGCTCGAACGAAGAGACAAACATGAATCATACGCACAAGAATAACGAACACAATTTTTCTCAAACTTTTCAATAAATGTTCATGTTAACTTTGATTAAAATGATTGATAATAATTTTTCCGTTTTATTAATTGATTAAAAGATGAGATTTCTTGTTTCCGGCGGCAATGAAAATTTGCTTACAATTTCCTAAGTGACAAATTGTACAACTAATCTGGTTATGGACTCAAGGAACTTTGTACTTACAGAGCAAGTTTAACATATCTTGTGAAGTAGTCTACCGAACTACACACTACTTTTATAATAGCTTAAATTGGGGATCCCTTATCCTAGAGACATGAATATATACAAATTAAAGAGAATGTAAAATGGTTTTTATTTCTTATGAAAAATTAATACTTCATCTAAAATTTAACTATTAAAATAAACTTTATTTTGACGACACGGCCGGCATAGGGAGACATGTATCAATTTTATGAGTAGTTGGCCCACCTTCATAAATATAACTGTTCACGTTCATATCTCTGGCACACGGGATGGTATCATATGACATTAAGCCTTACGAAATTTTATATTTTTGTATACCCCTCAACGAATTATCTGCAATTTTATGTTAAACTCGTTTATAAATCACTTAAAATTTTCGCCGACGGACGATAAAAGAATATCAATTAGCTTAGAAATATACGAGGCAGAAAAAGTGGAAGAATGTGTAAAGTACGCTGTCTTAAATTTTCCTTGATATTGAAATAAGTGACGTCAAATATAAAATCAATTCGTTTTATAAGTATAATTATTTTGCTTGGAGTTTTTACAACTTTAAGAGTATTATTATATGTCGATGAAATGAAAACCACTTTGTGTCATATTAAAAAAAGGGGTTTTGGGATTTATAGGATTTATAATTTAAGTATTTGAATTTTGTGGGTACTTAAGTCTTAAGCCTTCTAGTTTTACCAGCATTGGTAATAGAGTTATTGGATTTGGATGTAATACAATTTGAATTAAGTATTTCTTTATTTCGTCAGCTTCATCAAATTATTGTTGGAATTCAAGGCATTTATTTTTTTAATACGTTTTGCGGCAAATGTCCAGAGCGGCTAAGAGTAATACATTATAATCCATCCGATCAGTCCACTTTCTCACAACTTTTTCCTTAAATCTGGCCGTATGGCTCCAATGGTAGCTCTTAAATATTGGCTTCCAAGACTTCAAGAGTTGTTTATATGTCAGCATAAGCCAATGATTAACAAAGCCACATAAAAAGTAATCGAGAGTCGTCAAGTCACACAAAACGAGGGTGCAGTTCACAAGACAACTTCTGGAAATAAAATTATCACCAAAGTGATGACAAGTTGATTCGTATTGTTGGAATCCATTTAGAGTATCAATGTTCAGTTAATTAACTTTTGGAAACTAAAATCAGTTAGGATAGCTCGACACGCTTGTCATTAACGGCAATGACAGCTTCTTTCTCATTTCAAAACAAAAAAGAGACTGGGATGGCTTATTACTTCCCATCCCGTCTGTCGATTTGTCTTGCTTAAAAGGTTTGTAGGTTGTCGTGTTTTGTTAAAAAAGTTGTCAGTTGAACTATTCTAAAAGATTTAAAAATTACCAACAATATTTTGCATATAATGAAATAGTTTGATTCCAAAATCTATTTTTGTTAACGAGATTTTAGTTGCAAACCAATTTTTACCAATTGTAGTAGCATTTCTTAAAAGTTTTCATTCAAGCAAATACAAATTGGATAATGAAAGTAATTTAAAGTCAATATCTTCTATTGTTCACAAGATATCGAGAACCGAACATCAATTTTTACCAATTGTGCGTACTATTTTTTGTAGATTTTAATTTTATATGAAAGAACTGACTGTTGGATTTTTATAAAAATTTATTGAATGTCGAAAACAATATTTTCTGTGAGATAACATTAGTTTGAAGCCAATTTTTTTTAAATTTTTGGAAAGATATTTTAGTCGAAAGTAATTTTTTACCAGCTTTTAGTAATGTTTTTTTTTTAGGTGTTTATTTTTTATAACACAAACTGTCAATTAGATTTTTCTCAAAACTTAACCAGATGTCAAAAACGTTATTCTTTATTGCACAAAATTATTTTGGAGATAAAATCATTTTTTGTTCCTTAAATTTTCGAGGTGACAAATATTTTTTTAGTTTTTTTTTACTTGTAAAAAAAGTTTTAGTTGGAATTTTTTCCAAAAATATACTGGTTCGGTATCACTCATAAAATTTAATTCAACTCGCTAGTGTTATTGGTTCGTGAGATACATACTTTGGGTAAACCAAAAAAATCCACCTACACAATTTTGTTGAGAGTCCTTTCTGCATCTTTCTGCATTATTATCTGTATAACAACATTTATTTGAATATTTTTCGATATCTCTACTGCAGCCGCACCAAAGAGTAAAATTTAATGGAAGTTATAATGGCTTGAGGATTCGCTCCATATATACGGTTATTTTGCTTATTAAAGAAGCCATTTAACTAGAAATGAGTTTCATCACCAAACACCATAAAATTAACGAAGTGTGCTCTTTGGAAGCTGAAAGAAAACGTTTTGGATTTATCTATTTCAGATGAGAACGTTATTCTTTATATTTTGAACAAAATTTTAATCAAAATATGTATTAGCTTTTTATAGTATTTCATATCAAAAAGCTCTGAGAACACCTCATTTGCTATTTTTGTTATAAATTTAAATATTGGAGTGTATCGAAATTCATCACACTGCTCCGGTTGTTAAAAAAAAAAAACAAAAATTAAAAGTTTCAATTACCACCCCTTATAACACATTTTTATCGGAGGATAAAAAGTGTCTTAAAGTAATACCTCCGAGAGCATTGTTGAAAGAATCGAAAACTATCGTGAAAAATCAAATTTTAAATTAATGGACAGATTTGAAGCATATGTACCTATACAGATTTTTTTGTAAAACCATTAACTTAAAAAAAACTTCAAAAAAATATATAAGCTGATCTTAATAAACATTGGTCAAAATTAACTCAAGCTAAAACACGAAATTCTATCATTTCATAAGGGAAAATTGTTCTTAAAAAAAATAAATTCTTTTGTTCTTTAATAAATATCTATCAACTGAATGAGCAATACTTTTACATACAAATAGTAGAATAAACCCCACAATATAGAATAACGTCATTCAATTTTGTGTTTGACATTCGAATCGAAGGGATGCAAACGCAAAAAGGTAAAGTAGAAGAAACAACTTGTCAATAACATCAAAATAAATATTCAAATGTAAAGGGGTGCAATTTTTCATGGTTAAATAAAATGAATTTCTTACTTATCTTTCAATTCAATTCAGGTGTAAGAGAAAAAAAAACAAACAGATTCACCTATTTGTTCATGTGAAAACAGAGTATTTAACAATTTAAACAAAAGGACACGCGCCTACATTATTTTCATTCTGCACGAATAATTTGAGCACAATAAAAAAAATTGAAATCATAATTTTATAACGGTATATATTTCTTTTAAATCAGAAATGAGAAGGATTTAAAATATGAATAAGGAAATAAGTATACTGATATTATGACAACTTGTTGATTTAAGACTAAGAACTTGTGTGCATGTTTTTGAATTTTGATATTAATTCTTTAAGTTAACAACATTTCAAAAACAAATTAAATAAGCACTTTCATAGTCACGGTTTTACTGCTGTATGTCTCGAGCCTTCACGACCACTGTTTTCGACATATATTATCTGATAAATTCTTATAATAGACAAGGAAATTTTTGGTGTTAATGAAATCGAAACTTATTTTATCTATAGATAGATAGATAGATAGATAGATAGATAAAAAATTTTATTTTCTGAATATTAACAATTTCATGGTTTTCGTAATAATATAAATTAAATGAATGACAATAACATATTATGTTGCCTGTCAGGTTAAATTGTTTACTTAAGTAAGTTCAGCGTTGGATTGGTGTATTTTTTAAGAATATTAATTAATTATTAGTTTTCTATACCTTAGAGCGTTTTTTAAATAATTGTAAAGTTGTAAGTTGCCATTCAGTATTTCTAGGAACTGATCACGGTTAAGTTTTTCGCTTCCAAGGAATCTTTTTCTGTAAGTTCGGAAACAAGGACACACTCCTACAAAATGATACGTATTTTCAGTAGCGTCAAGGTTGCAGATCGTACAAATTCCATCTGTATTATTTTTAAATGCTCGTGCATTGAGGTTGAGCAATCCACACCTGGACTTTAATACCAAACTTATCATTTCACGCGAGTTACTATCATTGAAATAGTTTGGTACCTCAGCATAATTCAAGTTGCAATATTCATCATGGAATCGTGATTTTAGAGCTCTATTAGTGTGTTCCGACCAATGCCTTTCTACAAGTTTTTCGCAAGTTTCTGCGTGCAGTGCCTTCCGTTCAGACTTATTGTTCCAGTCAAACTGAATGTTCAGATCGTTAAAGAGTTCTGACCATTTGTCAGCCCAGTAGATCTTTTTTCTCACGATGATATCCATAAGTCTTCTTGGCAGTCTGTTTTCAGGGAGCGTGCTTACCCTTTGGATGTATTTAAAGTGGAGTTTTAGTGTTTAGTTTTAGTTTGGCGCGTTATTAGGAAGGGAGAAGCATCTTTTAATGAAAAACCTTTGCAAATTTTCAACTTCGTCATTCTCCGAATATCCCCAAACCTGGGCACAGTAATTCATTATAGACTTTGAAGCAGCTTCGTATATTTTGAATTTATCTGAGTGTTGTATGTTCTTATTTCTGATAAAGTTTGACCAAGTAGCATTAATTGAATTCTTAGACATTACTAGCCTTCGTAAGATGATCCGTCCACGACATATTTTATGTGAGATTTAGTCCTAGGTACTTGAAATTGTTAGATATTTTGATCTCGGTGTCGTTGTACTTCCATTTTTCTTCAGCTGCTCGACGTCCACCATTTCGAAAAATAACTATTTCTGATTTTGTTAGGTTCACACGCAGTTGCCATTTGGAACAATAATTTGCAAAGCTGTTTATCATTATCTGAGAGTAGCACTATGTCGTCTGCGTAAAGTAAAGCTTTTACCGATACTCCTTCCATAGTAACTCCACACGGCAAATCAGAATCAAGGTCGTTTAAGAACAAGATAAATAGCAGAGCGCTTAGAACACATCCTTGTTTCACACCTTGATTAATAGTGAAGAAGTCACTGATATGAGTGCCGTTCCATACTGTAGCAGTGTTGTTGGTATAGAGTGCTTTAAGAATCAATACCATTTTTGTAGATATACCTAGCTGAGTCAGTTTGTAGAACAATGCGTTTCTGTTAATATTGTCGAACGCAGCTTTCAAATCTATGAAAAACGCATACAGTTTATTTTTCCGGTTAAGCTGAAGGCTTATAAGGCAGAAGAGATTGAAGATTTGGTCCGTGGTTGAGTAGTTTTCTCTGTATGCAGCTTGGAATTCGTTTAAAATATGATTTGCTTTGACCCATTGGCTTAGTCTATTCAGAAGAACAGTTGTGAACAGCTTATATATAGTGTCCATACAGACCACGGTAGTTGGCTACATCCTTGGGATTTCCTTTCTTAAAAAGAGGGAATATTATTGATCTTTTGAACGAGTTAGGAATTGTACCAGTGCGAAAGGTATCGCTGAATAGACGGTGAATTTCTAAGATTAAGTTGGGCGTTGCATTTTTGTAAAATTCAAATGGAATTCCATCGATTCCGGGAGCTTTATTATGATTTGCCGTAGTAATAGCTGCAAGAACTTCGCTGATTTCAATTTCCTTATCAAGCAAGGGTATATATACAACTCTATTTGAAGCATATTCGAAAGATGTTTCTGTGGACAATGTTTGATAGAGAAGGTTTTGAAAGTGTGTTCTAAACCCTAATGTGTTTATATTTGCCGACATGTTGCTTTCGTTTGTATTGTTACGTATTTTCTTTGCCAGTTTCCACCAGTCACTTGTTGTCTTAACTGATGCTAGTTGACTTGTGATATATTGATAATAATTACGCTGTTTTGCTATGCATAGGGCCCTAAATTTCTTGTACTCATCACGGTAGAGTGTTCTGTAAACGTCAATATTGTATTTTCTGTATATCTTTAGGCTATTCATGACATTTCTCCTGACATAAAAGCAAGCAGTATCAAACCACGGTTTCTTTGGCGTGAAGTTCGTACTCGGACAATTAATTTCCCCGTTTGTGTTGTATATACATTCCTTAATCTTAAGACAAAGATCTATTTTATCTATAGTAGCGTGCCCTAAAATATGCACCACATTATGGTTTATTTATTTCATTTCTGTTAAGCGCAAGGGCGGATCCAGGCTTCTAATAAAGGGGGGTCACACACACTTAACATAAAGACGAGATTTTGGGCACCGCTTGTATGTTCTGTAAAGGAGGCTGACAAAATTTTCTGACTATTTAATTTGGACGCCTCCCTTCAAAAACAATTTTCTAAATATGTATGCCTTACTTAGGAGCTTAAACACAATAATGTAGAAGGTTTTTGGCTGCAAAATGTTAGGAATTGTGTTTTTCTATAAATTCCAAGAACGTTACAAAAATATAGATAGGTTGTATTTCGGGGGTACACATAGACGGGATTGAACTCAAAATGAAGAAAATTGATTCAGCGTAGGAAGAAACTAGCCTCGAGGTCGAAAACCTGCATTATTTATAAGACCAACGTCATAAACATATAAATACAAAATTAGATCAAACGGATATAAAGAAAGGGCTCTTTCTGTCCAGAGAAAATACTATTTGACTAAAAATAGTATAGTAGATGTAATTGTTTCTAATTTTCTCAAAAACTAAAATATATTTGTATATTTAGCTTAAGTAAGTTATTGATTTAACAATAGATCAATAACTTACTAGGACTTATTTTATTTATAAAAAAATTACATTTATTTTGTTTAAATAATTTTTCTGAGTTTTAAACTTTGAGATTTAAAATTATTTTTTTCTGATACTATGGACCCAAACAACATTTTTAAAAAAATTACTGCAAGAATAGATTTCTAGGTTAGGTTAGGTTAGGTTGAAGTGGCTGTCCAAGATGGAAACGGACACACTTAGGCCAGTTTGATGGCCCATTGTGATACCACATGAATCTTGAGGTTTCTTCCTAAGCTCAATGGAACCAGTTTGAGTCTCTTACGAAACGTGAGAGGCTGCTTATGCCGATATGATTTAGATCGTTTAGATCGTTAAAGAAGAATTCTCCTAGGTAATTCTTGCGTTTTCGAGCCAGAGCAGGGCATGTGCAGAGAAGATGAAGAACTGTTTCTTCCTCTTCCTCGTCCATACAGCTTCTGCAGAAGTCATTTGAGAATACGCCTAATCTCATGGCGTGCTTTCCTATTAGACGGTGGTGTCCGGTTATGACACCTATTATCGAGCTTATATGCGATCTGCTTAGAGAGAGCAAGCACCTTGAACGTTTTAAATCCAGTGTTGGCCAGATGTTTTTTGTGACTTGACACGTGGTGATGTTGTTCCACCTGGTGCCTGCCCTCCTCACAGCGTCTTGCATTAGCAACAGTTTACAAGTAGCGATTGGTATGCCAGTACGTGCCAAACGTGGTAGAATGGGCTGTACTGTACCGTTCCTGGCGAGTTCATCTGCCTTACAGTTACCTGGAATGTCTCTATGGCCCGGCACCCAGCAAAGGTGAATATTAAACTGTTGTGCCATCTCCATTAGAGATGATCGACAGTTCTGGACTGTTATAGAGTTTGTAGAGACAGAATCCAGAGATTTAATAGCGGCCTGACTATCTGAGAAAATACGGATATCAGATGTCGATATCACGTTTTCTTTAAGCCAGGACAAGACTTCTTTTATCGCCAAAAGTTCCGCCTGGAACACGCTACAATGATTGGGAAGGCGAAATGAGAGACTTAATTTCAGTCGTTCAGAGTACACACCTCCACCAACCCCTTCTTTTGTTTTTGATCCATCTGTATAGAAGTGGATTGACTCGTCTTCCAGGAATGTCCTATCCTCCCAAAAAGATCTGGGAGGTATAGAAATCTGGAAATTTCTGTCCAATTGTAGTTGGGGGGTGGTGTAGTCTGTGTGCTTTGGGATTGATTCTAAATAACTAAGAATAACGGAGTGGCCAATGTTGTTGTTAGTCCACTGCGACGAAGCTTTGAGGCGAATAGCAGAACTTGCAGCTATTTGTTTGCTAAAGATGTCAAGAGGTGTTAGGTAGAGTAAGGTGTCCAGTGCCGCAGATGAGGTCGTGCGAAGCGATCCACTTATACATAGGCAAGCTGAACGTTCGACTTTATTTACTTTATCTCGGTTTATACCTTTTTCTAAAGCAGTCCACCATACTGCCACACCGTACATTAAAATCGGTCTGATTACCGATGTGTATAGCCAATGCGTGATTCTGGGTTGCAAGCCCCATTTATTACCGATGGCTTTTTTGCAAGAAAAGAGAGCTACAGTAGCTTTTTTGACTCTTTCCTCTACGTTGCGTTTCCAATTTAGTTTTTTATCTAAGACAAGACCCAGGTATTTAGCCTCGTCTGAGAATTTTAATTGGATTCCTTTAATATGGGGAGGGTTGACAAATGGAATTTTGTATCTCCTCGAAAATAAGACCAAATCGGTTTTGTGTGGGTTAACACCCAGTCCACACCGATCAGCCCAAAGTATTAGTCTATCTAAGGCATTTTGTAAGAGTTCTTTTAACGTGTTAAGATGCTTTCCTGAAACTGCTATAGCAACGTCGTCCGCATAGGCTATCACTCTGAAACCCTCCGCATCCAGACCAGTTAGGATTTCATTCACCACTAGGTTCCAGAGGAGAGGGGATAGAACACCACCTTGCGGTGTCCCTCTACTAACGAATCGTCTGCCAGAAGAGTTGCCCAGTTTTGAGTTAATTATTCTGCTAGTAAGCATTAAATGAATTAACTCCCGAAGCGAACTCTCTACATTTAGAGATGTTAGTACAGATGTGATTGCAGATGTGTCCACGTTGTTAAAGGCACCTTCGATGTCAAGGAAAGCAACCATAGTGAACTCTTTATGATGGAGGGAATATTCGACGGTGCGTACTAAGGTATGTAGCGCTGTTTCTACCGATTTACCTTTACAGTAGGCGTGTTGAGACGAAGACAGAAGTCTTGTATCAATACTTGCCCTTAAATGGATATCAATCAATCTTTCCAAGGTCTTAAGAAGGAATGATGATAGACTTATAGGTCGTAGATCTTTAGGGTTGACTTGCGAGCATTTACCTCCCTGGGTATAAAAACAACTTTAACTTCTCGCCATGCCGAGGGAACATGGACCAGGTAAAGACAGCTGGTAAAAATTGCCTCAAGGATTGGTGCAATTATGTCAGAAGTCTTCTGTAGCTCGGCTGGTGTTATTCCATCTGGTCCTGCAGATTTAAATGGTTTGAAGCTGTTGAGAGCCCATTGTAGCTTGTCCCTTGTAATCAGACCTTGTGGATATGTAGTATTGGGACTTGAACGTATATAACCGTTGCAAGTCTCGGTAAGAGAACTTCCAGGAAAATGAGTATCCAGTAGTAAGTTCAGCGATTCATTACTTGAATTTGTCCAGGAGCCGTCTGCATTTTTCAAGCAGCTTGGCATCGCTGGATTAGTTGATAGAATTTTCCGTAACCTAGAGGCTTCAGAAGTTTCTTCTATAGTGCCACAGAAGGATCGCCAAGAAGATCGTTTAGATTTCCTTAGTGCCTTCTTGTAAATTCTTAGGGATTCTTCGTAAGAATCCCAGTGAGAGGCTAGTCTTGCGGCTTTGGCTCGGTTAAACAGTTTCCTGCATTCTTTCCTGAGCGAGTCAAGCTCTGAGGCCCACCATTGTGGTTTCCTCTTTCCTCTTATGTGTATAAGTGGACAAGCAATTTCTAGCGATCTGTTCATAGCTGAGGTAAGGTCATTGACTTTATTGTCAAGTTCATTAGCGTTAGAGGAAGGACAAGATAGTCCAGGTTTTAGTAAACTCTGTAATGAGTTCCTGTATGAGGCCCAATCAGTTTTCCGATAATTTCGAAAAGTCAATGGACTCGAGTTATCATCCACATTGATATTGAACTGGATATATCTATGATCAGAGAACGAGTGTTCTTTGGATACTTTCCAGTCCAAGATCATATGGTGTATAGTATCTGAGACAAGAGTTATGTCTAGGACTTCTTGTCGAGTTTTAGTTATGAAGGTTGGCTCATTCCCAACATTACTTACTAAGAGGTTAGTACCAAGAATATAATCAAAAAGAGACTCACCTCTGTCATTGATATTGGTACTTCCCCATACCGTATGATGAGCGTTGACATCGCTCCCAATAATTAGGCGGATCCTTTGCCTTTCCGCTTCAGCGACGATCTTCTCCAGGGTTTTTCCAGGGAGAGGGCCAAGGTGGTCATGGCCAAGATACGCCGACACTATCCAGAAACTTCCCTTGGTTGTTTCCAGCCTAGCTACGGTGGTATCTTTGTCACTGAAATGATGGAGTAAAAATACATTAATGCTACGTTTCACTAGTATGCAAGATCTAGGTTCACCTCTATCTGTCACACACAGTGTGTAGTATCCAGGAGTCCTGAGTCCACGAACAACGGATCTCACAATCCATGGCTCTTGGATCAGGACAATGTCTTCCCCGTTTCTCGCCAGCCGGAGAAGAAGTGAGGCCGAGGCCTTTACGGAGTGCTGGAGATTAATCTGTACTAACTGCAGCATTTTGGCTACAATTAGGCAGATCAACCTCCACCACAGTTTTGTTCTGATCCTCTGAGTCTGAGGATGAACCCAAGAGTTCGTCCTCACTCAAAAGGATCATGTTGAGGTCGTCCTCAGTCTCCATTAAGGATGGACTGTCTACGACTTTTGTAGAGGGTGGGGTCGCTATTGGAGAGGGCATTGGTGCATCGTCACCTTCAGTTAAGAGAGAAGACGATGTCCCAGGCTCACCAACCGCTAGTTCACCCTCGGTTGTTTTTGGAGGCCCGCTTTCCGCGTTAACCCCATCTTTTTTATAGACTCGAATTTTAATGGTTTCGAAGCCATAGTTTATCGAGCCCTCGTTTATGGCTAGAGGAGCCAAAGATTCCTTATTGAGTACCAAAATGGCGCTCCTATAAAGATTCTTTACCTCCTCTAGCTTGGCTATCTTCCAGTTGTGCGTCGGAAGGGACGGGTTGCAAACTCTGATCATCTCGAGAATTTCATCGATACCGGCAGGTTCCATTGGGATCCAAATGCGGGCTCTAGGTCTGCTAGGAATGTCTTCCTTAGCGACTACCTCGAGCTTCGCACCTGGCCAAACTTCACCTAACCGGCTGACAGCGAGCTTATACAATTCACAAGACCTCTGATCGCCACAAACCATGAGTTTTACGTGGCCTTGATGCCAACCCCCATCGCTTATGGAAGGAAGTGGTCCTGGAAGCTCCCTCAAAATGCTTAAAAAGCCACCCGAGAGCTTAACCTTGACCAACTGCCAACGATCAGCCGATATTGTTCCATCATCATCACTCCTGTCAATGACCGCAACCACGACTTTGCCCTTCGCGACGTCACTGAAACTGACTTTCTTGATGGGATTGAGGGGAGTGCTGGTGTTGTGCACCCGAGGCCGTTTTGGTGTCGGTACGGCCCCCTCGAGAGCCCTTTCTCGTTTGGACGTAGAATCCTTACTGGTCTTAGTTGTAGCAAGTATGCTTTTTGCCCATTCGACGCTAGCGGTTTGCTGCGGTGTCCTTTCAGCCCCCGATGATGCACCAGAGGCCTTCAGGATTTTCGCCGCTTGCCGCCTTTGCCTATATTGGCTTTTCGAGAGTTTCCCCTTTCTCTCATTAGTAGTGGTAGGGCCATTTTTCACAACCCTGCCACTACTGAAATTAGGTATCACTACCTTCCTATCCTCGTTGCTGCCAGCTGCAGAGGAGGGTCCATGGTTAGCCACTACTCCCTTCTCTGTGCTGGCCGCAAGATATACGGCAACAGGCTTTGACGCCAAATTGCCGCCCGGTCCTGAAGAGATACCGGTCTCATCCTTTAAATTTTTGTTTTTGTTTTTTGTTTTTTCCATTTTAATCCCACGAGTTGCGAAGAAAAGAGGTCCGTCTGCACAGAGATTCGCATGTACAGATAAGGCTAGTTAATCCGGAGGTCGCCAGGTATCCGGATACTCCGTTAGAGACTGGGCTATTTTTGAATTGGGCCCCCAGCCAGGCTGATCATTGGCACGGGTCGTTTAACACCTTAGATCCAGCCCAATAAAGATAAGAGGTGGTAGGGAAGGAAGAGATAGGGTTAGGAATCAGTTGATGTTAATTCATCATTCTGATATGGGAGGAAAAGATTGGGATTCGGTAACAGCAATTCAGCTAATTTACCTAGAGTGAGAAGGAGCATAGGAGATAGGAGCGCTGTCTAGCTTTTTCGCCATTACAACGTGGGAGGTGGGATGGGAGTTGGTGACATAAACGTTGGCTGGTATGCCTTGTTTATGTGGGAATGGATGATGATTTTGGGAAAGGTAGAGGGATAAGAACGTCTTTTAGTTTCAGGACTCATCTGGAGAAAATTCTCGAGAATCATTGACCCTACTCAGCTTCTACAACTCGACAAGTTCGACGTTCAGAGTAGATTTCTATCTTTGAGAAAATTTGTAGGTATCACAATAAAGTAAGTGTTGCCGTTGATTTCCAATCTTTCATTTTGTATGTCAACTCACTTTTCTGAAAAATTACCATTACGGCCTATCAGTTGGGATATATAGGCCTTTCCTATTACACATTTTTTTCTTCTTTTGGCCCAATCTTCTCACTCCAAAGATATGGTATACACTGTGACTACTTTTTTATTTTAGTATTAATTCGTCGATTTAAACAAAAAAATGTATTTAAGCTAATTTTTGCACAACTATATCTTAAAAAGCATTACATCTACACAAACTTTATGATTAAACTGTAGTTATTTTTCCCTTAAGTTCGTTTAACAAGATCGTATTTAAAAAAATTCTTCTTCAGGGTAAAAATACCAGTAAGCGATAAAAAACGTGAAATTTCGCGTTTTTTCTGATTTTTTGACATCTTGCGTTTAATGATCGAGGTCGGAAACTTGGATTGTTAATTAGGTGCTTTAAGATAAAACATTTCTCTAAAAATTAAAAACAAACAACCTAAGTTAAAGAGACAAGTTTATAAAAAACTATGGTGCGGCATTCACAAATTATATAAAATTCATGTTTAAATCTCAATTGTAAAGATTGGAATAGACCTGGATTTCCGATTCATATTGTATTCTTGGTCCAGTCCTCAGTTAAAAGTAGCTATTTTAGCCACAAAGTGGACAGCACTTAGATAACAAATTTATTTTTATACAAAAAATAAATAATTTAATCTATAATAGATGTCATATCCATTAAAGCGTTATTAGCTATTTTGAATTCAAATATACTCTCACTAGAGGGAGTCATGGCCCCTACGAACACCCTCCCCCTGGATCCGCCATTGGCTAAGTATGGGGCTCGTAAATAACTAAAATCCAGAATTCGATGCCAGGCGTTATATTTTTCGGGAACAAAAACAACAATATACCAAACCAAACAAATGATTGTATTAAAGAAAGTTTATTAGTGATGATTAAATTGTGTACAATGGTTTGTTATACAGCATATTTTACAATATAAAAATTTGATACAATGTATCTTTCAACTAAAATAGTATGCCAGCTTTACGTATATACAAGCAATTTGTTTTTTTTTTATGGGATTTTAAATAATTTTTCTCGAATGGAAAAACAATATAAACCTCCATTTAAAGAGCTAAAGTTCATATTCTCTGTAGGTGGTTCTTTTTTCAGTATAATAGTAATTTTTTCAATTTTAAGTATCTTTTCTTTTGAATCAATTTTTCTTCTTAAAGATTTAACAATTCATTTTATAGTCTGCCAGTATACTCTGTGTGCCAAAGTGCGTTGTTTTCATTGTTTTATCTTCTGATACTGATTATTTCTAGCTTTCCAACCTACTGATCACTTTGATACTAAAGCGAAATTCACTCTTAACCCTTTTCCACTTATACTGCGGGATAACCCACACAGTGAAATTGTTTTAATCTCATCTCAGTCTATAAAACAATTCTAAAATGACATCACTTGTATTATAATACATTGTTCCTTCACAATGATAATAATTATTGTATCACTTACTTACCTTTTTGGTAGAGTTGTCAGTCAGGACTTTCTGTTTGCACGTGACAGCAAACGGAACCATCTAAATTAGTAAAATAATATAAATCCTGAAAGTTCTTTTCATTTTTATATCTTAATTGTGCTTCTCCTGTGATACATACATATTTTTAAAACATTTTTCTATACTAATTTACATATTGTAGACTTATCGCATCTTTTGATGTTTGCGCACTTTCACCCAATAACAACTATTCCCAGTAATTATGCATGTTTATTCACTTGTTAAAGCATAAGTGTGCGGTTAAGGATATTTAAATTCATTTTCACACGATTTGCTCTCACTAAACCAAAACGTCAATACCTGCTTTACCACCAAGTATATACATACATATGTACCTGCTTTTTACTTGGATCTATAACTGAAGCCCTTTGTTCAGCTTTTGCATATACCACTCTATTAAACACCAAACCAAACCAAACCATGCACTGCGTGAAACCAAATGATTCAAAATGTTGCCGGTGACGGACACGTGTCAATTTGCAAACTTGTTAACAAACTAACGAATATTCTTCACGTGTATAGTCTTCTTCCACGATATAAAACAAACCCATCCACCAAATATACAAAGAGATAATTAATAAGTGGGTTGTCCTTTTTCCATTGCAGCCGTACAGAATGAACGCCAGCCTCGAAACACAGCCACTATTCGACCAGAAGCACTGCGGGATATGGAGCATGGACGTGCTCTAAGGGAAGCGGCTGTAGCCGTTGGCGTTTTTGGGTAAGGCCGTCAATATTGAAAACGAAAGTGTGAAAAAATTCAAATCATCACACAACTTAATTAATTTACAGACCTCCAGTGCTATTATCGCCCCCGTGTTATGGTCCAGCCTTGCTTTCTCCACCCTGTAAGTATAGTTACTCCTAAACTAAACAAGTTTCAAATAAAATTTGCCTTAAATTTATACCTATGTGTTATGTATTATTATTTAAGCTTTAGCGGGAATGCCTACATCACGGTTGCTGCACCATCCACAAGTTCCGACTTCAATGCAATTGTCCAATAATCTATCGCATCATGCTTCAAGTTTTAGTTTTAGCAACAATAATAACAACAACAATAATACCAACAATAATAATAATAATAATATATTAAATAATAATAATAATAATAATAATAATAATAATAGTAATAATAATAATAACAATAGTAAGACATGTGATTTAACTAATATTGCTATTACATCAACAAACTCGAGCAACAACTCAATATCGCCTAATTTGCCTTCAATAGAAGCTGGTAAGAATTTTGATAACATAAACGGATCTTTTTATTTTATATATGAGTTTGTATACCTAATAATTATTTTATTATATTTTACAGGAGGAGGAGGAGGTGAGATCAATCAAACTAACGGGAGTGCATCATCTATAAGCTCAATAAGTCCGCTGCCAGAAAATGATAACGATGGTAAAATTATAAATATTTGTTTATTGTTTTTAAAAAATCGAAAATAATTGTTGTTTATGTTTGGATAATTTTAATATGGGATTTTTACGGTAAAACTTTTATACATTAACGTTTTAAATTGGTATATCAATCAAATGAAAATAGTATAAAATTAAATTAAGTTAAATAACGGGTGTTTCTTAGACACGCACAATATGAAAATACTTTTTTCGGAATTGGTCTTTTTGACAGGTGTTACTTGATTTATGCTCAGTTTGGTCTGCCATTTAACAATAAATAAATTTACTTCTAAACAACGTTTGCAAATCATGCAAATTTATTTATTACCTATACACTTTTGGTAAGAGCATCAACTTGCGTCGCGTTGTGGGCCTGCGGCGGGCGTACCTTACGAGATTGTGCAATTTAACATCGTTTGGGGTTATGTGAAGTCGCTTGTGTACGCAGATTCAGTTATTGCTGAAATATGGCCTCTCGGCTGGAATTTTTCGAGCCAGCCGCGGTGGAAAATTTCCCAAAATTACGTTTTAAAAATAATAAAAACACTTATTAAAGTCAAAGTAAAGTGCAAAGAAGAAGTCATTTTTACACAAATACAAATTATGTTGAAATCCTAAAACAACTTAGAAAAAAATTAACTTATAAAAAGAATCCAAATACATTGATGGATTCGATTTTTGGAAAAAACATTGTTTTGTAATTCAATTTAAGCTTTTACCAAAATTATTGAACGCAAAAAATTCAAGTATAATAATTTTTAAAATGTCAACAAAATTATTTCATAAGATTTTAAAATTATCATCAACGTAAGATATTACTAACGAAATTTGTATTCATATGTTGTGTAAAGTAAAATAATTTAGCTAAGGACACTTTTTGATTTTCTTAAAATTAAACACAATACAAATAATTCACTTTTATTTTAAAATCGGGTTTAAAGTGGATTTTAAAACTCATTTTGCATTAACTTTTAAACAGATGACTCTATAGATGTCACCAACGATGAGGATTCAATAGACCGGAAAAATGTATCGTTAAAACAATCTCCAATAGCTCAATTTACATCTGCTTCATTGTATGGCCATCCCCAAGAAACAATTTATGAAACCAGTGCTAGACTTCTATTTATGGCAGTAAAATGGGCTAAGAATTTACCTAGCTTCGCTAGTCTTGCCTTTCGTGACCAGGTATACAATAAATTATAACATTCTCTTTCCTTTTCTCTGCATATAATTAATTTAATAATTTGTACAGGTTATTCTCTTAGAGGAATGCTGGGCTGAACTTTTTTTATTAAACGCAATTCAATGGTGTCTTCCATTAGACTCAACAGGATGTTCTCTATTTTCTGTTACCGAACACTGCAATAATAATTCATTCAGCTGCTCACTAAAAGGCGAGGTAAGATTTGTTGTCAGTTATTAGGTGGCGGTGTGGTGGGGCAAATGATGTCACCACGTCTTATTATTATTTTGTTTTATTTTTATTTGTTGATAAATTTTGCACTTTGGTTAGTTGGTTTTTAAACAATGAGCATAGTTAATGAGAAATCTTAGATCCTACAATTAGTGCAGTAAAATAAGGGGGACCGAGGGAATAACCTCGGAGTTATTGATTCCTAAATTGCTAAAGTAATAATACTAAGGCCGATTTCTTTTTGTACCCTTAAAGTCGGGATCATATCCATTCTTACAATATAAAATATCATATTAAGTACAAAATTCATCTGGAGAAATTAATAACATTGGCTCTAGAAATTCTTTAGAAGCACCCAACCACTTTCCTGGGATTCTAAATCATGCCTTTACCATTTTTGTATGTGATAATAGTCATGGTTTATAATTTAAAATTAGATAATCAGTTAGGAGCTTACTTTTAAAATGCCTTATCTTTTGTCAATAATTATTTATATTAATAAAAAAAGCTCATCCCTATCCCTGATGTGCTTCCTGCCTGCCCTCTATCTTTTTAACATTTGAGCTTATACAAAATGTCTGACACACAAATTATCTTAAATCGCATTCTAAGAATTTTGATGAAAACATTCTTGGAGGCAGAAACGGATATAATTGTAAAAAGTATACTTTCGAAACCTTTGATTTTCTATAGGTTACGACGCAGAAACGGGATTTTATGAAACTTTTTACACAGAGTTGAAAGTTAGAAAACTAACTGTCTCTCATTCCGAAGTAAAATCCTTATTTTACTGGACTATATTGAGGAATTCTCCGTAGAATTAAAGGGTTTTCAAATAAGGACTTAAAAAACTTTTTTTAATAAAACACACGCACCATTTAAGAAAAAAAATGTTTGAATTCTTTTGGTGCATACCCTAAAAATGAAAGTTCAATAAATTTTGAACTAAGAGTTTACAATTTTTGGTGACGGTTGACAAATGATTTTTTAAGTTGATTTTTGAGGGCCTAAAACCTTGTATTTTTAACAAAGTTGCTTTGAAAAAGGAATGTCGAATAACTTTTGGCCGGGTGTTCGAAACTTGTTTGTTTGCTGGACACCCATAATGTCTCACATGGACAAATGACGGCCAAAAGTAATCGGTAATCATGGCGCTATAACGTTGGCCATTCAAGTAACTTGATGATCGTTACCGTTGAAGAAAAAATGTAGCCCAATAACGCCGCAGCCTGTATGCAAATCTCACCAAATAGTTATTTTTTGTAGATGAAGTGGTTATTTACTAAGCAAATGTGGGTTTTCATTTCATCCGACCTATAACGATTATTTGACTTATTGACTAACCCTTTGAGCCATTAATATAGGCCTACAATTACGACCGACAATTGGAGTTAACGCTCCTAAAGTTGCAGGTAACGACTCCGAATTTAAATAGAACATTTTTATTATTTAAATACAAAATTGGAGCTTAATAGAGAAATAAAAGTTTCAATATTTATTTACCCCTATTCTTTCGAACAACTAAAATAAATTGGGTGGCGCAACAGTCCGTTGAGAACTAGGGCCTAGTGACTTACAACTCTCAACCATTCCTGTGTGCGAGTACTGTTGTCAGGGATGGAGGGGACCTACAGTTTTAAGCCGATTCCAAACGGCAAATTTGAGAAAGCACTTTTCATGACAACAATTACTCTTGGAGAATTTGTCAATTCCTCGCAAGAGGCAGTACCCGTGAAAAAAACTTTAGATGGTGTATAGGCAGGGATCGAACCCAAGACCTCTGGCATGACAGTCCAACGCACTAACCATCACGCCACGGGTACTACCTTTCGAACAACTACATAGCAAATATTCCAACTTTCTTCTAAAGCCCCTAACGTGGGTCTATTTGTAACTGCTCTCTATTATATGTTTTTTTTTTTTTTTACTTTCAGATTGCTACGGATATTCGTACCTTAAACGATACATTTTGTAAATATAAAGCAGTTTTTGTAGATCCAGCCGAGTTTGCCTGTCTTAAAGCAATTGTCTTATTTCGACCTGAAACAAGAGGACTTAAAGATCCAACGCAAATTGAAAACCTACAAGACCAAGCGCACGTTAGTATATAAAACAACTCCTAATTCCTCAGTATACCTTAGCTTTCCAATGTCCTGTGCACATTCTACTGCAAACTGTAACAATGACTTTGAACAGATTTCTTCTAGAGCCTCTACACGCCACAAGTTTGGTTATATTGACATTTGAATCATTTCAAATTTAAAGAACTTAAGTCAATTTTTTTTAAAGAAAAAGAGCCATCACGACAAGTTTCATTATTAAAATATTAACATTCTTACGCCACTTGAGCAAATTCAAGTTAATTTGTATATTTGTTAAGTTTGCAGTTGTGTATCGGCGCGGCGCAGCATATTGATCTTTTGATAATTAATTTTTATTTGTATTACAGGTAATGCTTGCACAGCACTCAAGAACGCAATTTACGGCACAAATAGCACGTTTTGGAAGACTTCTGTTAATGCTGCCTTTATTAAAAATGGTCAACTCACACAAAATAGAATCTATTTTTTTCCAAAAAACAATTGGTAATACGCCTATGGAAAAAGTATTATGTGATATGTATAAGAATTAAGCTCGTTTTACAAATATTTTGTTATTTTGTAAGATAATTTACTCTTAATAAATTAATTTTATTAAATTTTTAATTTCTTTATGTAGTTTTTTCTTGTATAAAATTTCTCTATAATATTAGCTTATATAAAGTCTATAAAAATTAATGATTGTTAAACGAAAGAGGAAAATAAGTATTCAAAATGTTTCATCCAACATGCCAGATGTACAAACGAAGTTCATCGTCAAAGTTATATAGTAAATACAAATATTGGGATGTTGTGTCAAAGTGACATAATTCCCAAGTAAAAATGTTTCGCTAATTTAGTGCAACTAACGCCCTTATCATTTCGGCTACATTCACATCACGTACATAGGTATTAATTAGAAACGTAGACTTCAATTCAGTTTGAAACAAAAGCAAAAACAACAGTTTGGCTGCTAGATTATACTCAGCTTTACAAAAATCAATATATTACAATTTTCCATCAGACGATGAAAAAAATGGTCTGTTGTTTTCCTCCTGTTGTAATTAGATGGATAATTTCTTCCTCCTAAATATACATACATATGTACATAATTGAATTTGATTCATTGCGAAAATAATGTCAGCCATTTTTAATTTGTATTGCATTAATGTTTGACAAACTGCGCAGTATACATATACATAAACCATGAAAATTGTATGTACTATACTTCAAAATTGAAACATACATACATACATATGTAAGTACATATCTCATCTCCATACTCCATCAGATATTAACATATTAATGAACTGCTTGTCAAATCTTCAATATACATTAAACGGAATTTTTTCTTCTAAACGCCACTTTTCTTCTTGTATCACTTACGCTATCTCTTGCCACATAGCCTCAACAAAAAATGTATTGTCAAAAAATTGAAGTTTAAATTTCACATTATGATTCGTTAGAATTAAGTGAATGGTCTGGTCTATTAATTTACAAATCAATAACAATTATTAATTTGATATCAGTCGAGGAAAGTTCGTAAAAATTGCGATGAATTTGAATTTCTGTGGAGGGATTTATTTATGTATATGTAGGTACGTCTTTAACACTTCCTAAAGAGCCCTCTTATTTTGGACCGAACCGAAAATATGTACTGTGAGTAAAAAATTGGTCAATTTTGCAAATTACTCGAAAGCTATAGGGATTTTTTAAAGTTGTATGTATATGTTGTGTAGTGTAATTCTAAAAAAAAGATTACTACACTGTTTTTTCGTACAGTGCATTAAGTCGAAATAAGTTATGTCTGGAAAAATATTTTTTATTAGAAAACAAAGTTTCCGAGTTGTATCGCAGGGAAACGTCACCACCATCTTCAAAAAATATTTCTTTTTAATTTTTTTGTAACTTCATTTTCACAAAATGATCTGGCTGAAAAATTATCTATAAAATGCAATATGTTAATGATGAGTGTAAGACAATTATTTCTTAAGTTATAATGATCCAAACTTATTACATTTTTCATCAAGATGGTGGAAGAAAGATTAGGACTTTTCCTGTGGTTTCTAAAATACCTTTGGTTTTTTTTGACGATGCGCATTAACTTTTTTTCAAGTGCACTTAAAAACCTTAAAAATGAGCCCTATGTAATGAATATCGGATAAAGTATCGCAATGTTTAATTTTCGTATGGGATTTTTTATTTCGTCGTAAATGTCGTAAATAACATATACAATGTTGAAACTTTCAAAATTTAATATTTAAAAGTAGGGAACCGACGTTGTAGTCGAATTTTTCAAAAATATATGAAGGTAGTTTCCTTTATTGACTACAAATGTCAAAATTTTACAATAAAACACGAAATTCAGGTATTCAAAAACCCGTGTTTTTATTTATAAAATTTTAAAAATCGAATGCATTTCGAACTGACATGCAGTTCATCATCAGCGAAACTTCGATTTACACTAAAACAAAACAACAAGAAAAAACAAGAAATAAACAAATTCAATATGAAATTAATGTTAAAAGTTACAAAATTCATGCTAATAAGAATAAGGGAGATAGAATGTTTCCATTGTCGTTGTTCATGACATTCTTAGCTTTGTGAATAAAGAGAGACTCAAATGCATCAAGCTTCAAGCTTTCTTTCATTATGCACGCTCTTTAATAATCGAACACTCTCTTCAAAGGGGCCGATGTGGTGCGGTGGTTCGTTGTTATCACACGACGCGAAGACATGAGCTGCTACAGATGATCGATTTATTTGTTTATGTTTGATACAGCTGATGTGTTCCTTAAATCGCGTTTGTATACTTCTCTTCGTTTGGCCAATATATTTTTTGTTGCAGTCTTTACAGCTGATTTCGTATATACCACTTTTTTCACTTGTTGGGGTGGCATCTTTGGTTGAACCGAGAATGTTTTTTAGCTTGCCGTTGTTGTTGTAAGCGATATGTACATATGTTTTCTTTCTCTAAGGTCTTTCGCAATTGATTTGTTATTGCTGGTATGTAAGAAAACGATATACGAAATTTGTTGTTTGAATGATTTTGGCTAAAGAGTGTGGATATTTCATTTTTCCGTATTCGGTTTGATCAGTGACGTGCCGTGGTGATTTCAGTAAGGTGTTCACTATAATTATTTGTACAAATAATTTGCCTATTTTTAGTTTTAATCCAGGATCACGACGGGGACGTAATAGACAAGATCCCATTTTTGTTTTTTTTGTATTTTATTTTTTTTTTTTTAATTTTTTTATTTTTATATTTTTTTTTTGCTTTTTTTAAGTATTTATTTTAATAGTAGAATAAGTCATATTTATTTAGTAGTATAGTTAAATTAATGGAGCCCAATAAACATTTACTTGTAGATAAGTTCGATTCGACGGGATTTCTTCAAAAAAACTTGTAGAACGTCATCATAAAAAATATTTTTTGCTTTTATTTCCTTAAGAAATGATTTTTCAATTGAAATAATTGCCAGTTCTGACAACCTGTTCTCCAGCATTTTATTTCTGGCATATGATTTTATGCGTTTAAGTGCAGAAAAAGATCGCTCGACAGAGCTACTTGACACTGGAATAGTCAAAATTAGTGAGCTTAATTTAAAAATTTCAGAAAAAGTGTCCTTAAGTTCCATATTATCGAGGAGTTTTGGAATATCCTTGACGGAAATATTTTTGAATTGTGACTGTGCAAATTTAAAAAACACAGTAAGTTCATTCTTAAGCTTCACAAAATCAAAAAACGGACCATATGAACTTTTAAGGCATTCGAAGGCTTCAGTTGGGAATTTTTTTTCATTTTCAGCAAATTTTTTTACAGAAAGTAATTCTAAAAATTTAAATTTTTTTAACGACTCGAACCTGCTTTCCATTTGTAACGACAAAGTGTCGATTATTTCAAAAAATAATTGCCGATACCTAAGTTTAAATGTATCCAAAATTTCGCCACGTTTTAGAACAGGGTCAATTATATTTTCAGCAGTTTCAAAAATGTTTTGAAATTTTGTTCGTAATGTGTTGATTTCTATCTTAACTGATTCAATTTGCTCACAACAATAATTTATGTCGAATATTTTGTTTTGTAAGACATTAAACAAAATATCCGTGTGGGAAAATACATCGTTAAAAGTGTTTAGCATAAAAACTGTATTAAAGCTTTTTAAAAATTGAAGAAAACCTCTCGCTTGGATTGCGTCCGCCCCCCAAGTATCTGGATCATCAATCATTTCATCAAATAAAATGACCAACTCATTAAAATGTGTTTGAACAGCATTTACCAAGCGAGATGAATAATTCCATCTAGTTGGGGCAACGGAGGGTAGTCTTCTTTTAATTATTTGGTCCAAAAAATAAGTCCTTTTTGTGGACTGGGAGAAAAAAGCGGAGAGACCGGACAAACTTAAAAAGAAAATTTTCACTTCCCGAAGAAAGTTCACAAATTGTGATAAAACTAAATTCAGAACATGAGCATTGCAATGAATAAATATAGCATGCTGAAACTCATTTCTTACTTGAGCTTGGGTTTCATTTAGCTCACCAGACATAACAGCGGCACCATCGTATGTCTGAGCCACCAATTTGGCACCCCAATTTTCAGATTTTATCAAATCAATTATTTTTTTCGATATTGCATTGGCTGTACGATCTTCACTGACGTCCCAAAATTGGTAAAATCGTTCTTTTGGGGCACCATTTGAGTCTACATATCGGAAAACCACAGATAATTGACACTTTTTTGTGATATCTGTGGTTTCATCCAACATAACAGAAAGAAAATTTGCAGCATCAATCTCTTTTTTGATATTATCAATGATTGTGTTTGATATTGCATTGATCAAATCATTTTGAATGTTGTTGGATGTTCCCTTAAAAACCGTTGCCGATTTTAAATGATTTTCTAGTTTAGAGTCATATTTGGCTATTAGATTTAAAAGCTCAACATAGTTTCCCTTGTTATCCGACTCTTCGCGTTCATCATTACCCCTGAACGCTAGCTCTTGAGAGCCCAAAAAGCACACCGCATCAATAAGTCGCTCCAAAACTTGCCGGTTTTCGGACACTTGTTCGTTATGACGAGATACCGATATATTTTTTTGTGCATCAAGCAACATGTCTATACGGGTGTTGCCAAAAGTTTTCAACGCTACACTACAATTGATATGGGTTTGAGAAATTATATGTTTGTTTGCTGCTACGGTCAAATGGTTTAGATCGGAGTAACCCGTAGACCACACACTCCTTTCTTGGTTACTTGCAAAAAGCAAGCAAGGCCAGCAAAACAATTTATTTAAAGTGGGGCAACCACACAACCATAACTTGGACTCGTACTGTTTTACCTGGAAGTATCTATTAAATGTTTTATTTTTTGTTGCATTTATGGAAATTAAATTTGGAAGAGGTGGTATTGGCCTTCCAATATTTATCGCCTCTGTTTTTTCCATGGGCGTTAGCTGCGAAAATGGCTTTTCCATTAATTTTTCAATGATGCACCTGCAATTCATTAAATTATCATTCATTTTGTCCTCGAAAAACGATCTTTTCATTCTAAAGTCCAGAATGAGAATGAGTAATGAGAATAAAATAATAAATTTGAATTCAGAGAGATGTAACATACAACACTGAAAATATAAACTCTAACTCTTCCCCTTGTGTTGTGTGTGCCTGTGGGGTACACTTATATGCTCTTAAGTGTCGTCTTCGTTCAGAGTTCACTCTCTCTCTTTCTCGATTCCATATTGAAAAATTGAAATAGATAGTGGTGCGCTCATAGAAGTTGAACACCAAACCAATTTATTTCCTTTTCTGTTTTTCTGTTCATTCGAATGAAGGACTGTGCGCCGCGGCCGTGTGCGGTTGCGGTGGTGCACTCGATGAAGGTGAACACCTAGCCATATAGAAACTATCTACACATTTTGTCTCTTCTTTGAATTTTTCGTGTGGACGTGTATTTGCTTTACCCTGTTTTCGCTGATCGGTCGGTGCGTTCACATGAGGAGAACACCCTGGAGTATTTATTTTGTTGTTTTGTTTGAGAAAATGTCTGTTTATTCGAAGGAGGGACGGTGTTGTGGTGCGCTCGATGAAGGTGAACACCAAGCCATATAGAAACTATCTACACATTTTGTCTCTTCTTTGCATTTTTTGTGTGGATGTGGATTTGCTTTACCTTAGCTTTGGTGGTCGGTCCTGTCGGTGCGTTGACATGAGGAGAACACCCTAGAGCCTAGAGTATTATATTTGTTTGAGAATGAATGAATGGTAGGAATTGCCGTGGTGCGCTTGATGAAGGAGAACACCAAGATTTAAAAAATCAAATAAATGTAATGTGACGATTTTGGTAGGGTGTGCGGTGAACACCTGCGTACCTTCGAATAAACGTCACTGGGTTTGATTGTTTTTTCACAATATTTTCCACAACCGTTTTCTCAAAACCATTAACATCAGCTAAATGAACAATGTAATCAAATTCTTTTTTGAAATTACCAACGGAAAGTGGGAGTTTGCACAATCTGTATGCCATTGAATGAAAGGCTGCTATTTTGTGTTGGTACGAGCAAAAAGAGTCTTTCGTGATGTAGCGATCAGTTGATGTATTTTTTCGGAAAACGTCGAACTCTATTTTTTTGTTGCGTTTCTTACATAAAACGTCTAAGAACGGGATGGAATTTGTGTCGTCTTCTTCCTCATATGTAAACTTGATGGTGTCATATCTGTTGTTTAATGTATTTAGAGTTTCTTCAACTGTATTCTTTTTTATAACATATACAATATCCGCGGTAGGATCAGTGCCGATAAAAGGTGAAGGAAAATCCTGCTGTCGAGATTTAACTTTTTTCGACTTTCGAGAGTCATATTCGAGGTTTTCATTCTTTATACGTTGAAAAGTTTGATACTTTCTTGAGTTCACCTAGCTTTGATCGTAAAGTAGTGCCCAACATACAAAAAAGATATGACTTCTTTAAAAAGAAGAACTAGCTCATCAGGGTTAAAATCGGAAATACTAACATTTTCGTGTGCATGTTGCTTTCAGATTTCGAGGTTGAAAACATGGATTATTTATAAGACCAACGTCATAAACACCTAGAAAAAACATGCATCTACCGGATGTTAGGAAACGAGAAAAGACTACTTTACTACAAATTAGTGTAATAGATGTAATATTTTCCAATTATTTCAAAAACAAAAATAGGTTCTTAGATTTGGCAAGGACATTGGGCAGGTTTAGCCGACATAAGGGACTTGAAAGTAAGGCAAGTTTCTAGCATCTGATTGGCCAGCTGCCAAAAAATTGCCTTCCAATTAAGGTTTAAGGCAACTTTATAGGAAAGTTGACTGGAAAGTTAGTCAAGAAAAATCTCCCTAACTATCAATTCAAGTCAACTTATGTCAAAATGACAATTGATCATGTTTTTTAATTCAACAAAAAGCTGAACTTTATTACTCAATGATTTATTTATTTTCTGAGAAACTTCATTTAAGGCTTTCTGTAAAAAGGTTACTTGTAAATTTGGAAAAGAAATAAGTAATATTTCTTTAAAATACAAAATACAAATCGTGATGGACTTGTAGCTTGCCTGAGGAGTGTTTTGTAGAAAATAATGATTTTGGTAGTTTTTGTACTATGAATTAAAAGTAGAGGTTTGTGAAGTAAAGTTCTGAATTTTAAATTCATGACACTTGAAAAACTAACTAGTTGCCTTGGTCAAAATTTACGTTCAAAGAATGAAGTTGACTGCAAATGAAGTCCCTTATGTTGTCTAAACCTGCCCATTGATTACTGAAAAAAAGGCGAACATACAAATTTGAAAAAAGTGTTTTTTAGATAGTTTTTCTTTTGTTTTTTTGTAATTTTATGTTTTGATGATGATATGGACAAAAAAAAAAGTTACTACTACATTAGGTTTCTATTTTGACAAAAGTTATGTCACAATAATGTTGATGTTGTAGTTGATTTTCAATCTTTAATTTGGTATGCGAACTCCCTTTCTGAAAAATTATCCCTCCCATCTAACAGAGGGGATATAAAAATCCCATCCTATACTGTTTATTTCTTCTTTTGGTCCAATCTTCTCACTCCAGAGTTATGGTATACCTTATGGCAATTCGTTTATTTTTGTTATTTTACTATTATTTCGTCGATTTTTCTGTACAATACGTATTTTAGCTAATTATAATAAGTAATAAGCAAAAAAAGCGCGAAACTTGCGTTCGGCGCTCGAAGTCGGAAACTTGGATTATTAATTAGGCCAACATCATAAAAAAAATACCAACAAATTTCAACTACTGCAGATTTAACTCATTGTCTGATGTATATAGTTGCTGGACTATTAGTAAAAATTGGGTTTCGACTTATGTCGGCGGGAACAAGAAAAGTTATTGAAATCAAACTTAGCATATTACGTATGTATATGGAAAATATTGTTGTTTACTTGTAGTTTATTTCTTTAAAAAATCCTATTTATATTTTTTTGTAGTTAAAATTTGTTCTAGTCAGAATTTTGCAAATCTTCTTCAATAAAGCACATAATATTATGTATGTATACATATAGAAAGTTTATAAAGGGTGTCCCAAAATTAACGCAAGATTTGAATTAAATAGAAAACGCCGTTTTTAGTCTTTTGATAGTTATATTTTTATTGACTCGTAAAGTACATAGGATAGGGTTATGTATGGAATAACACATCGGACAAATGGCCTCCACGGCTTTGCATGCACATGCGCACTCTTTTGTTGAAATTTTCCATGACCATTCTGCATAAATGTGGCTGAATTTCGTTGATGCAGCGTTGAATCTCCTCCTTTAATGCACGGGTGGTTGTGGGCTTGTTGACATAGACTTGTGATTTCAAATAACCCCATAAAAAGAAGTCTAATGGTGTTAAATCACACGAACTAGGAGGCCAATTTTGATCACCGAAACGAGAGAGTACACGACCTGGAAATGTCTCATGCAGTAATTGAATTGTTTCATGGGCTGTATGACATGTGGCACCGTCTTGTTGAAACCACATATTGGACACATCAATATCATCCAATTTTGGCAGAAAGAACTGTGCAATCATGTCGCGATATCGAGCACCAGTAACAGTCACTGCTTAACCAGCATCATTTTAAAAAAAATATGGCCCAATTATGCCTCCAGCCCAAAATCCACACCATACAGTCACGCGTTGTGGATGCATTTGTTTTTCGACAATCACATGTGGGTTCTCCGAACCCCAAGTGCGGCAATTTTGGCGATTGACAAAGCCATCAAGATGAAAATGTGCTTCATCGCTTAGGATGATTTTGCTCGAAAAATCAGGGTCCATTTGTTGATGTTCAATAATCCATTCAACGAACTCTCTTCTCTGTCCATGGTCATTAGGCTTCAATTGTTGTGTTAATTGAATTTTGTAAGCATGAGGACACAGATCTTTGGTGAGTATACGCTGTAGAGAGGTTCTTGAAATTTGCAATTCTTGTCCACGACGTCGAATTGAGGTTCCTGGATTGTCAGCAACACTCTCACGCACTGCTTCGACATTCACATTTGAACGGCTTGTTTTTGGACGACCAGTGTGTTTGGCGTCTCCAACGGATCCAGTCTCCATGAATTTTTCAATTAATCTCTTCACAGTTGACGAAGTTAAAACACTATTCCGACCATATTTTGTATGAAATTTTCGAACTGCAGCCGCCAAGCTTTCACTATTTTTGAAATATTCTTTAATAATGAAGACAAGTTGTTCTCTCGTGTAACGCTCCATTTTTAATAACCCTATACTGTTAGCTGTCAAATTGCTTTTTTTTCAGGGTTGCCAACACTTCACTGCACAAATGGCGGCAAATTCAAATCTTGCGTTAATTTTGGGACACCCTTTATCTTGCAAAGGTCTCTCGCTCACTAGGCAACTTATATTTACTTACCCAACTACTCACCTGGCAACTCAGTTTCGTAAAACTTAAAGATGCTTGGAGTTGCGTTTTCCTGTACACTATTTTTAAACTCAAAAGTGTATTAACAAACTAGGTATCCCCAGAGCCATCTTCTTATCAAATTATATTACATCATATGGTAAGAATACTCGCTAGTTTGTAGTACTTTCTCTTTTCCATAAACCAACCCTTTTATATACAAAGATCAAAACCACAGTCGAAAAGAGCGGCATCTATTTATTTTTTTTTGAACATCTCGTGAAGAAATTATTTTCAACGGAGAGACACACGAATCCTAAGACTTTGTATATGAAAACCATAGTACCTTTGTATATGAAAACTATAGTACTCTCATGAGCAGAAACTTTTAGGGCGAACGGATGCCGAGTCGTTGGCGGTAGCTTTGTATATATAATCCACTTCATATACAACGGTATAACTACCCCCATATTCTTCTTCTTCACAAAGTTCTGCACGACAAAAATCGTATCGTAGTATAGTATACAAAATACAAACCATTGTTCATATACATACAAGGATCGTACACAAGGAGAAGCAGACAGAGAAGCAGCATACATGAGCGCGACCAACGAACGACGAATGAATTACAAAATGTGAGTTTATATACGTTTAAAGACATATTTCCACACAAATTCTTAACAAAACGATAGCGATAAGTTTCTATTTGATTTATGATGCATACTTTTACTTTTCAATATCATATATTAATAAATTTAAGAAAACAAATGTATTCGTCGCGAAAAAAATTGTAGTTGATACGAACTGTCAAACTTTATTCGCGTTCCACATTATCCACACTCGCAACGAATAAAATAATCGCGCGTACTTAACCTAAAAATCATTCTTGTTTTGGTTTCGGTGGTGAATGGTGTTCGGCTGTCAAACTTCATTCGCGACGAATTAAAAACTCTCATGTGAAAGAAATGTCAAAATCGACGAATATTCGTCCATTCATGCTCATGCTCATGTGAATACTGCTTTATGAATGTACATAAATAAAAACAAAAATCGGTATAAGATCACAGCTGATGTAATCATACAAAAATTTCATTCATCCCCTTATTACACCATATTGAGACATTGCCGTTTTTCATATAAAAATGCATTGATATAAAGAAATTACAAAAACAAATTCATCGACCTTCATATCGACGGTTAAACTTCATAACCTCGTAAGTCGTTTTTGCAAGTTTTTCAGAAATCAAAAAAAAACCTTTTAAAACCACTAAAAAAAAAAAGAAATAAAAAAATTGTTGATTTGAGTTATTAAATAAACAATTCATTATATTTAATAACATTTTTGTCAAAATAATGTGTCGTTTTTAATCTATGGACACTTACGAGGTACTGCATTCAAATTTTCAATACTTACGAGGTATTGCTACCAATTCCTTTGTTTACTAAATCATCATTTTTTTATTTTAAATACGTAACACGACTAGTTTAAACTCCTTCGAATATTTTATTTTATTTCATAGTGATAAATAAATTAAATCAAAAACCAATTAATAAATTAAGCTCTAAAAGGAACACATTTCAGAATACTAAAATACAAAAAAGTCAAATAAACGAATCCATTTAATAATAAGTTAAAGTACAGATAGTATGGAACATTATTAATTTAAAACAGGTATTAAGCAACAAATAAAAAGTTTAGTTAAAGAGAAGAATCCATTTAATAATAAGTTAAAGCACAGTTAGTAAGAAACATTTAATTAAAGTTAGGTATTAAACAAAAAATAAAAAGGTACTTGAGTAAAAAGAACTAATTAATTTAAAATGCACTACAAAGGCAATCAAAAAGGATACATTTCAGAATGTTATAACAGATAAAGCCGAACTGACAATGTTAATTTTATATTAGTTTAAATAAAATTATTTTAATAACACAAACAAAAAAATAAAAAGAAATAAGTAAATATCAGATAAATTCAAATTGCACACACATTTCAAAAGATAATTTAAAACAAATTAAAGAAATAGCAATTTTCAATACTTTAAGTGTCTTGGTATTTCAATGAGTCATAAAAAGGCCAATAGTCTCTCGGTATTGTAGCTTTAATTTCCTGCAGATGCTCAAATTTTTTTTTTGTAATTTTCAAAGGTGATGATTGCAGTTGTTCGAAGTTTGTTTCTAAAAAATTAACATTTTTGGGCCTTGCTGGTAAGTCTTTGTACTCATCATCGAAATCCAATTTGTACGAAATCGTACCTCTATGATATCGATAACTTTTGACATTTGTTACACAGGGATCATTCGTTTTTTTCCCTGGTCTAATCGAACTATATTTCATTAATTCTTTAGCTCCAAAGTTTTTGAAAAAATAAAAATTTGGAGCCTCAGTGTTATATAATGGTTTGTTGACTTTTGCCTCCTTTGTCAACCTAACGTAATCATTGGGGATGTAGATTTCCTTATTTTTTATCTTTCTTTCAATTGTGCTGTGCACACTATCGCATTCCATTTGAGTATGCCCTTTTGTAAGGTACTTCTGAATAATCTCAACTTCATATTTTTGAGATATGAACAAAAGTGCATTGCTCATGATGCTGTTACGGTTCTGTGCCGTGCAAACATCAGAATAAATGATAATAGGAATCTGGCTCCCCAACTTCAAAAAATTTGTTTCTAAATAATGCAAAAGAAAAGATGCGAATGTTGATGCCTGGCCATCTGAAACGGTTTCATTAAACCAGTAACATGTAGCAATTTTTTCAGCTAAATTATAGACTGTAAAGTTATGACAGCACAACTTGGTCCGGTAATATAATGCACTCGCATTTATGAACGGACATACTTTAACAGCCTGTACATATATTGCTAGAACATGGTACAAATTATTTTGTGCATCCGTTTTACCCTTAACTTTTTCTGCTCTGGAACGATCTTTTTCTTTGATATGCTTTTGAAATTCTTCTTCAAGGACCTCTCCACTTCTATGTTTGAAACAAATGTCACACCAGTCTTTTTTTGGCCTATAAAGACCAATATTCATTTCTTTTATCATATTTCTCATTGTTGTGAGAGAAATGACTACGTTGCCAGTTTCTTGACATTTTTTAGCATAAGCCCTATGAACTTCCATTACTGTTTGGAAATTTTGCTCTAGGTACAATTTAGTGGTCTCCTTTCTGCAGTAGTGGGAAGGCAACATACTTAAATTTTGTAAAAACTCTTTCATGAAATTAAGTTCTGCACTTTTAGGACATTGAGTTTTGTTTAAAGATTTATTTTTGTCTTTGATTCCCAACTGGCTCTTTTTCAACCAATTTAAAATTGACCATTCTTTTATTCCAGTTGTAGCAATATACATTTTCTTGCAGACCCGAATGTTGTCTCCGTTTGAATTTTTTAAAAAATATTTCAAAGTAGTTTGCCTGCGGTTAATTCCATCCACATTATTTATCAAAACCGTTGCGCAGACAAAAGCTTTTCTTTCATCCCAGTTAATATTGTTCCAAATACGATCAAAACTTACCTTTCTTTCCTCCTTGGACAACTTGTGGCATTCGTTCCTGGGACCCTTGTGTACAACCTTGCACTTGCATCGTTCTCCCATTACACGGGCTTCTTTTTTTGCAGTTTGAAATGTATTTTTTTGGAATTTTGGTTTTGAGAACCCCAAATAGGACTTTCCCTGCATCCTCAGCTCTTTATTTATTTTTCTTTTATTTGGTGTTGACTTCGTTATAGGAACCGGGTCATTAATATCTTAAATAAGTAGGTATTATCTTAATTTAAGTATTTCGGATGTCAATGACTATAAAACAATTCTCACCTTCTGTACCTTCCGTATTTGAAATAATATCTTCATCATCATTTACCTCGAGGATTGAAACTTCGCTTAAAATATCAATGGATCCATGGTCTACATAAGAAAATCTTAAACTCTGATTTTGATTCTCATTTGCGTCATTTTGGTTAGGGGAAAGAATTAAATTGTGATTATGATCGTCATCAGAAAAGTGAGTTCTGATGTCAATCTGATTTCCATCACCACTGGACAAATTCTCGTATTCCATCGCATCATCTTCATCATCTTAAGTTATACAAAAATAATTCTTTTAGCTGTATTTTATATAAAAATTCTTAATGAATGGGTCCTTACCATTGAGCACATGATTTAAGAATTCTTGCTCAATATCATTATCAATCCTTGAACTTGATTTCGAATCATGAGCCTTTTTCAAGGCTAAATTAAGCATTAACACTGCTCGAGAAGTCATTTTTAATTAATGCAGAACCTCGTATACGTATATTTTTTTTTAAATTAGCCAAAGCAGAACCTCGTATTTATTCATTGAATTGAAATCTCTAATAAACAATAAATAACATAAAAATACTATATAATTTTGTGTCTTATATATACACTTAACAATAAATATTACCAATTTAAACTTTTTTATGAAAAACACCACCTATTTATGCACTTAAACACAGAAAAACTTTACCCAGACGTGAAAACAAATGTATTAACTTACGTAGTAGGAGACTTACGAGGTACTGCTTAATTTTTTATTTGATTTATAATACGAGTTTTTGAATTCTGTCATTCCTGAAAAATATTCGGAGCAACATTGTTGATCTGAAAATACCAAAAGATGGCTCTGAATCTCCTGATTTTTTTGCATCAATAATATTTTTTTCGAATTTTTCGACTTACGAGGTTATGAACAAAAACACTCTAATGAAGATATAAATCCTTCGTACGTATCACCCTCCAAAACCCATTTGTTTACATTGTTGTATTTGTAATTTTGACATGATGTCCATGAATAAATGTGAAATCCAACAACAATTCGATTCGGACCGGAACTGATTAGTTGTGTCTTAGGGTACGTGTTTTCACGCACACTAAGAATTGTTTTATCAGGTCCGTTTCCGGTTTAGTTTGTAGGCAAACCAATATGGCTACCGAGGATTTATATCTTTACTAGAGTGTTTTTGGTTATGAAGTTTAACCGTCGATATGGAAGCTTAGTATACATATGAAAACATATACAAGGATAGACTCAAATAGAATGAAGGAAATTGTGTTGACTTTTTGGCTGCAAAATTAACTGTCTCCCTTCTGCTGAATTTCTCCACTTTCGATACTACCGCCAACGACGGCGTCCGGTCGCCCTAAAATGTCTGCTCATGAGAGTACTATAGTTTTCATATACAAAGACGAATCTTAAGATTACGAAACAGGCGAAAATGGGGAAATACTATGCTGAATTAACGAGAGTCTGAGTGAATAGGAGAACATATTTTTTTCAAGGAATATTCATATAACAACGTTTTTGCTTTGTTTTGGTATTTTGGTTTACTTGCTTACATATTGGTTTGGTGAATTTAGTGAATTATTTTATTTCCCTTCAACCACTTGGAGAGAATGAAAATAATATTCTCCTCTCGTTCAGATTACATTCCTCCACTTAACGACACTAGCGACAAATTCGGAATATGTGGTGGCCCTAAAATTTTCTGCTTACTATAGTACTATGGCTTTCATATACAAAAACCAACCTACCGTTATCAGTAAGTACTTATAATTTTCCACAAAGACAAAGCATTTATGTACTTACATGGTCGAGTCAACACCAATACATTTGTAGCGTTCAGAAATATATTCCGAGCTTTGTATATATATTTGAATAGTACTATCATGAAGAGGAACGCTCGACCTGACATCTTTTCATCGACTTCCTAAACAATGGAATGTATTGGGGTGGGGGCAAAAATGAGCGAGAATTCCAATATAAAATAATAAATTTCCAGATTATTAAAACACAGAAGATAGAGAAGAATGTATACAAACTCAGCGAAAGTTCCAGGGTGGCAATGAAAAGTAATTTTTGTTAGATAGATAGATAAATTCTTTATTTGTTTTTTTTTACATTATAAGATTTTACAATATAATTTCCTAAGAATAAGGACATGGCATTGACTGCCGTCTGCCTGAATTGACATTTCATAAGTGATAAAAAAAAATATATAGAAATTAAAAAGAAAATGTAAAATTATTTAAATAAAAATATTAGAATAATTCGAACAATTTTTATGTGATTTGAAACACAAAATTACAATTTATAAAAATAATACAATTTTTTGAATAGTAGGCTTTACTCAAAATAAAGTTTTGACAATTTTTACGTGATTTGAAACACAAAAAAGACAATTTTGTATGATTTGCAACATAAAATGAGAAAGGCTAAAAATTAATTAAGTGAAACTGTTCCGGTAGTTAAGAGCTTGTCGACAAAATTTGAATACATTTAGCCAACCCAGTGCTCCATTTAGGATTTCGTAAAATTCTTGCATTGTTAAAATACTTTTCCGAAAGTGTAATCTACGAATTTCTTGTAAAATTGGGCAAATAGCTAAAAAGTGGTAGATATCTTCGATTTCTCTTCTGTTGCACAGATCACATAGCTGCGGCAAATCACTTCGGTGTGGTATAAAGTTTAACTTTAAGATTTCGACTCTGGCTTTAAAAATAGTACTTATCTGAGCAACTGAGTAATCATTTCTGAAGTAGTTCATGTCTGAATTCAATTGATGATTTAAGTTTCTATAAACGTTTCTAGGTGCTGAAGAAGTTGCACTAAAAAGATTTTCTACATACAACTTTTGGTCAAACTTAGCAATAACACCTGCGAAATGCGCTTGCCAGTCGTCAACATTGGTTTCCGAAAGGTTGAGGGAAGATTCTGTTACTATTGCGAGTTGGTTCCAGTCTTTAAACGGAGATGCATTCGATTGCAGCAATTTTTCCAAAATTATTTTGTGAAGGCACAGTTCACTTCTTTTCATCACCTGAACAATAAAATCCGCATTAGCCTTTAAATTTTTTATATAAATAGGGGTGATACCTGACTCTACGTAAATGGCGTAATTTGAAGTTGAGTTAGGCAAACGAAACAAGCGCTTAAAGAAGTGCCTTTGTAGACTCTCGAAAGCATCTAGGTTCAAAAAACCGAAAACTTGAGCACCATAGCACAAACATGAATTTATTGTTGCATTAAAGACTTTATATTTAGATACCAGATCAATGTTGGAGTTGGAGAAGAACTTAGGCCACATCAAATTTAGTGCCAACTTGGCTTCTTTATTTTTTATTTTAGCATGTTTAGCGAAATCTAAATTGTGGGTAAGAAGAACACCCAAGTATTTAAATTCCTGGACTATTTCGATAACGGTGTTATTGAGCGACCACTTTTCATTAGGGTGTCTTCTTGTTTGCCTTCCTTCAAAAATCATGATTTTTGTTTTTTGTACATTTATTTGCAGACCCCAAGTCTCACAAAATAAGCAAAGTCGGTTAATTTGCATCTGTTATAATTTATTATTTATATTCTGTATAATGTGTTTTTTTGATTGGTTGATTGGGAATGATGAAAATTAAAAAAAAAAAACAAAAAAAAAATTAGAATATAAACTTTTTGTGGTTGCCAATTAGAAAAATTAAGTTTGTACCTACTTTTTTCGAATCATTTTCAAATGAGACAAATATTTTTAAACCATGCTAATAATACTCGTAGTGCGAACAATTTTTGTTTAGTTTTCTTTTAGGGATAAATAATATAAAAAGAATGACTTAAACAAGGTACATTAACTTCAGACATTTCTTGCGAAAATTCAAATGTTATTAACTTCCCATAGGAAGTTATTGTAATAATAAATTTTGTTATACAGATAATAATGCAGAATCATGCAGAAAGAACTCTCAAACAAATTGAGTGGGTGATTTTTTTACCATAGCAATTTAAAAAAAAAGATGAACCAATGACGCTAGCGACTTGAGTTAAATTTTATATTATATATTGTAACGTGATACCAAACTAGTATATTTTTGGGAAAAAACGTTTTTGTAAATAAAGAAAAAACTGAAAAATAAAATAAAAGACAATTAGCCATTTACTTTTTACAAAACGAAAAGAAAGGTTTAAAATTTGCGAATTCCTTAGTAAATTGTTAAATATTTAGCAAATTGCTGACTACTAAACTGCTAATGAATTAACAATGGGTTGTTTAAAATTTTGCGCCAATATCACTGACACCGACTTTAAAAAACAAACGAGGGGTATAATTTCAAAACTCTTCTATTCCACTTTTTTGCAAAAATGAGTTAAGTATGAGAAATTGTTCTTTAGAAGAGCCCTCATCTATGTATTTAGCTAAAATGTATCAAAACTTGTTACTTCCTATACTTTTGAGTACTCAAAAAGTGAAGTTTTTTTCAAAACTACACTATTCCACTCAGTCGTTTAATTCAAAACTCATTTATTCCCATACAAACCAAAATCCGCACCAAAACTCTTCTTTTCCTATGCAAATTAAAGTAGCCGCTTTCAAAACTCATGTATTCCAATGACATTAAAAAGGTGGGAATCTTTGTTGTTTTGAGAGCATTCATGGGTTAAACTATTTAGTGTTGCAATAATTCTTGTTAAGAAAACATCTTTGGTAAGTTCGCAGATAAAATAATGTTTTATAAGTAGATTTATATTTAATAATTAAATATATTGTATTTATAGATCATGAAAAAAAGTTTACTTTCTTTTCAAAACTCCTCTATTCCTAAATAGGTTGAATCAAAAAGTTTACTTTCTTTTCAAAATTCATCTATTCCTAAATAGGTTGAATCAAAACTCAACTTTTCCAATCGTAATTTTCAAAACTCTTCTTTTCCAAATTAAATTGAATTTTTATAATTTTTAGATTCATCTCATAGGTTCAAAACCAAAAGAAATAGATAAAGATCATTCCAAACTTCAAATTTAGCCTTTCGACCAATCGCTAATGTCATTTTAGCAGCTTTTAATAGTTTTTTTTATTTTACTTAAAATTCTAAAAAGTGGAAAAAAAAGAGTTTTGAAATTATACCCCTCACACTCTATTAGATGTGTTTCAAGCGTTCTGTTGGTATTTTTGCTTCATGATTCCAAAACAAAAACGACAATTCTCCGAGTATCAATGCGATAGCCATCTGAACGCTAACACTGCTCATTCACAATCAACATCAATTTATTTATTATATGTAAGCACTGCCTTAAGTACTTCTCAAAACACTGCGAGTGTGTGAGCAACGAGCATTCAAGCTGTATGAATGCAGCAGAGAGATAGATTTCGGATATAACTACATCTCCATCTCATTCGTAAATGTACTAAAGAGAAAGAAAACTCGGCATTTTCTTCTTATTTGCTCACTCTTGCATTCAATCTGGTTTAATTTTTGTTTTACATCTGCCTGCTGCCACTGATTTTAGTAGTTGAAGACGCGTAGGGGTAGAGCATTGTATTTGATGAATTGTATTGTATACTTCTCGTGTTGTTGGTTTTGTTTTGTTATTATATTTGTGAAAAAAATCTCTCAAGTAACTTTTTGAGCTGAAGCTTAACAATTGGAAAAAATCATGAATAGAATTCAATGCGGTGTTATTGTGCAATAACTATATTGCGATTCCGACTGCTTCGCGGATCTCGGGTCCGGGCTTAAAATTTGAATTTAAGGAGGAATGTTTTCCTCGGAGTGCAGTGCTGTGTTTTTTTCCTTATTTTATGTAAAGTGTGTGTGATGTAGTTGATATACATACAATGTTTCATTTAAATTTATTCAAGGGATTATTTCTTTAGGTAAAAATTTATTGTATTTTAAACATCATATTATATTTGTTTATAGCTTTATTTCCATGTGCCATTTAAGAAACCTCAAATAAGATATGAATTCTTTAAAGGAAAAAAGGAAAGAGTATCTTTTCTATGATTCTGACTTTATTATATCTACAAAAAAAGAAGGAACCGCAATTAAAACAAAAATCCTACGCCTACATAACATCTTGTAACATATGTACGCATTTAATTTTCATGTGTATCTCATGAAAGAGTATAGAGTCGAGTCGAGTGAGTCTACAAGGTCTACGGTCTTATGTCTATAAAACTTTTAAATTGCTTCCTTTGAATTATTAATTGCTTTAATTTAAGAAAGAAATGTGGATGGCATAATATAATTGAATAATTACAGGCCTCTAGTCCGACTTGGAAGAAATTTTCTACCTACAGGGCCCACTGAAATGTTTAAACTCGATTGAAAAAGATGCATCATTTTTCGTGTCTTTTTTGTTTACATTGAAGACTAATAATTTATAATAATGTACGCACTGTCCTCGGACCCCATAGCCCATACCCTAACCAAGTACATAACATAATAATTATGAAAAGCCTTCATGTTCTTGTTCATCTCATTTAATAATAATTAATTGATTGATTCAATACAAATTAAACATCATGTTGCATGGAGTTGTTTTTATAATAAGGAAGTTATGCTGGTTCGTTTTTACCCGAAATATTGAACATAGAGTTAGAGTACCTACAACCTACCTTAGCTTAGGGAAGATAATGGCTGAAATTGCGCAACCAGGGAAAGGAAAAGGAATACAAAATAATTCATGAGTGTAAAAAAGGGTTCTGTAAAGAGATCATTAAAAAAATGATTTCGGGTAAGAAATTCAAGAAAACCAAAAAGTAGTTTGAATCTATTTTTATAACAAAACTAGGTTAGTTTCAAAACAAAGCAGTGTTATAAAGAAAAGATAATCCAAACACAGGTATACTTATATTTATTTGTTTTCCAAAGTTTTTATGTTCAAAATTTTAAAGCTGCAATCGAATAAATTAACACTGCAGTGCCAACTTGGTAGGTAGGTAGGTTAGGTACCTACAAAAGTTGAATAAATTTCATTAATCTACAATGTAAAACGATGGCATTGTTTCTTTTTTTGAATGCCCTGTAGACACATCAACACATGTACATATGTTATACATATACCTACACATATGTACCTATTTACAGAAACCAAAAATTGTAGGTACAAAGAGCATGTTACCTACCTAAACCTACTTGGGAAGTAATTTAATTTTATTGTGTACCTACATTGCACGAAATGACAAAATAAAATATCATGGTTTAAATAACTAGCAAAATAAACTTTCGAAGGATTGAAACAGAAAGAAACTTAAACTTAAAAGTTGCCTTTCAAAGATTTTGATATAATGTCGGGGTACCTACGATATACATATCTTTCAATATCTGCAAAAATATATTCACATACAATATTTAAAACATTGTAAACAATATTTCAATTGGAAACAGTCAAATAGGAGTAGTCAATCCAAGACACTGCTTTCAGTTACCCAGACCAAGCGCTCTTTCTCCTGACATGAATGCCTTTCGCGAATACTAGATTTGAAGACTCTCATGGCATTAGTTTCGTATCCCATTCTTTAAATATGAACTGGTTATTTTAGTTCTCCTATTTCTTAAACTAATTTGGCGCCATCAATCAAGAATGACAAGAATAAGGTTTTTCTAGGGCGTTATTTGTTTGGTATTTTTTCTTACGCGTAATGTCAACAGATGTGCAACATTCTTGAAGGATTGAATACTTCGAAAAAAACATGTGCATACTTCTTATCTTATTTATGATGCATAGAACTTCTAGTAAGACAATTTGGAACCCCAATATTTAATATAAAGTAAATGTAATTGGTAACGCAACAATGAGTGAAGAAACAAGCAATCAAGGCTCACAGTGAGTTACAACTCTCAGTTCATTGTATGTGTTTGTTAAGGCACAAATAAAGGAAACCTACCATATATAATGTTGATGAAAGCGTCTGATTTGAGAAGCGATCTACATCAAAATAGTGGTTCTTGGATTAGTAATTCTGCTGTAAAAGGCGGTTAACTTCAAAGGGTGAGATGAAAGTTTTTTTAAAGTCCTTCAGTTTTTTTGGTTCAAATATTAGGAAGTTATTGTAATCAGTCCGTTTGAGACATTGTATACAAGTACATTTTTTGTGCTCAAAGGAATTTAAAAATATCCCTAAAGTCAGGTAGGAAAAAGAAAAACAAAATTTCTCTCTGGAATTGACTTTTATTTAATTATATAATGCCAACCATGGTTTGTATTTAAAAAATTGCAATGGTTTTTATAAATCCTGAAAAAAATATTAGGCAGCTTTTGAAAAAAAAAATTGCATTTATTTAAAAAAAAAACGTTTTAGGTATGTCGTAAAATTATAAGAAAATTCTAATTGGCAGTTTTTTTGACAAAAAAAAAACATACATAGGTACTAAAAATTGTGTTTCTCTTCAGTTTGAAAAACAAAGAAAGATGTTAAGTTTAAACTTATTTCATCTTATAGAAATAATGTTAATTAGTTAAACAGCAAGAATATGTGGACAGAAAACAATTTAAACTTTAATTTTCCTTGCATATACTTTGTGAAGATCTTGGAATGAGAGCCTAGCCTCTTAAAAAAGTTTTCATTATAAATACCCTGGTTATAAGAGGAGATCGAGGAATCGAATCGAATCGAATTGAGATTTCGATCCAGGTATATCGCGGCACTGAAGCGAGGAATCGAATTGAAATGGAATCGATATGACATTTGGGTTTTATTTGTGTGCGTAGTGCTACGTGAATAACTTTCAAATAAATTTCAAATTTTATAACAATGTTCTCAACATAAAGACGCGCGCCAAATTAAATTCAGCTTAGAACAAACAAGATGAGCGAAAAAAACTTATCGCACGCACACAAGCAAAACCTCACACACCAATAACTCGATTCCCCGATTCAGGTTTACAAACAAATTTTCGATTGGATTCACCTTGTTCTGTGGGATTGGATCGAGTAATCATATTTCGATCCTATGTTATTTGTTATTTTGCATAGACAGGACGGTAAATCAGTACAAGAAAGAGCAACAATTGTGCAACGAGGCCCTTCCACAGTCCATTACATAATTCACGATAAAGTAAAAGGAAAGAAGCTGGAGACGTACGATAAGAAGATACTTTTTAGGGTAATCAACAAAAATCCCTTCCTATCTTTATAATTTCTAAAGATAATTTTGAAAGAGACCACAAGTAAAAAAGTCATCAACGAAACCATCAGAAGAAGAAGCATCACCATCGAAGTAATGACCGAAATGGCCATGCAGTCGTGTATAAAATGCTATAAATCAGTAAAAAAAAATGAAATGAAATGAAAGAATGCTAATGAAAATACAACACATTATACGTCTTCTTGGAATAAGTTGGAACTACATATTTTAGGATTGTTAGTTAACCATTAGACTTATGACAATATTATAAATTAGGTTTTGCTCACGGGCGGAAGCAAATTTAATCTTTAACATACTAGTATACTACTGTATTTCAAGGTCTGATGTTCGGAACTAACATTTTGTGGAAGGTAAATGGTATCAATTGGCTAACAACAATATTTTGAAACACCTGACCTGAATGCTGTACAGCATATATGGGATGAAACATTAAAAAAAAAATAAATTAGGTGGCGCAACAGTCCATTAAGAACCAGGGCCTAGTGACTTACAACTCTCAACCATTCCTGTGTGCGAGTAATGTTGTCAGAGATGGAAGGGACCTACAGTTTATATGCCGAATCCGAACGGCTAGTTTGAGGAAGCACTATTCATGACAAGAATTACTCTTGGAGGATTTGTCAATTCCTCGCAAGAGGCAGTACCCGTGAAAAAAGTTAGGTGGCACAGGCAGGGATTGAACCCAAGCCCCCTTGCATGACAGTCCAACGCACTAACCATCACGCTACGGGATGAAACATTGCGGACCTTAAAACGGCCCTTCAAGAAGAAAGGCAAAATATAAGCCCTGAGGACTGCTTAAATCTTGTCTCTTCAATAACTCGACGCCTTGAGGAAGCCATTAAATCGAGACGATACGCAACTAAGTACTAACTATTAAGTTTACGATTATGTGTGAGGTGTTAAATTATAGAGTTGCTTTTGTTTTTAATTTGATGTTTAATGGCTTAAATTGTAGTTTTGACTTATTTAAAATAAAAACGTATTTAAATGTCATATAAAATCGTTATAAAGTTTTACATTCCCCATACATTTTCTTGAATAATATACATTGCGAATATGTATATTTTATGTGTCCGATTAGTGGTGGGCGCCACTGTACATGTTATGTATACGAAAAATAAAATGGTCGGGTACTAGATCAAAGTGGCCGGTTCTTGAAACTCCTTGAACGGATACTGGTGAAAAAGCACTTTTGTTTACAAAGGCTTTTTTTTAATAAATTATATGAACGCAATTAATTTTTATATTTTACATTATTAAACACTTCAAAATAAATCAAAAGCATTGAATTTTCATCTAACTTCAAAGTAAAAAAATGCTAGGTGCTAATATATTTACCCTACCAACTTAAAAGTTTCGATATCAACTTTGTAACTTTTGGGAAATCTTTAATATATTTATTATTATACTTTAATTGGTTTAATAATTATTTGAACTTTTGATTTAATGCATATTAGGTCAATTTTTACAGACTGAACAAAAGTAATAGTTTTTCAATATTTAAATTAATTGTTTGAAGGGATATTTGCACTACAGTTTGAAAGTCAGCATATAGCGTACAATAGTTCCTGCAGTCCTAAATTTATACGACTCAAACTAAAATTTAACTGATTTAAAACTAGTGGAAATAATATTGACCACTTAATAATTTTAGCAATAAAACAATGTTGAAAATACTTGATACGATTAGTACGCGAAAACTTTAGAGTTAATTAAAACTCTAGACTTAGAACGCAGGTTGAAATTTGGTTTTTATTCACTCAATTTTTTTTAACACATAAAAAGGTATTTGTGAAGAGTAGGAAAATAAAAACTACACAGATAGATTTTTAATAATATATTGCTTAAATGAAACAAATTTTTATTCCATAACATTGTTTTTATTTTGTTGTACTTTATACTTTAGTATAATGGTTTTCTTGGTTAAAAAATTGCACTTTTCGTGGACTTCTACCAGGAAGACTTCCTTCTATAAGTTGGTTTCTTATTGTTCTAGCTATCACTGGTCCGTTTTTTAAAGAAAGAAATGGTTTCTTCTTACATACTCTTACCAATAGTGTATCAAAACGCGAAGAAGTTTATCTTTTTTTCCCTCTTTTTTCTTCTTAAGGCGTGAATGTAAAGTTTCAAATACTTTTTTCTTCGAACAGTTTAAGGTTTTTGCAATTTCAACCATCACTTTTCCAGCTTGTCCTAGTTTTTTCATCACTTCGCGTTAAAATGAGTACAATGTAATTCACGACCCATACTTATTAAAATTATAGAAGACTTTTAAAAAATTTAGTTAGTATCGAAAATAACATATCTGACAAACTAATAAACAAACTCAAAAACCCTATTTGCATAAATTAAAAACTGACCCTTAAATTAGAATAACAGATAAAATAGCTTGTTTCTATTATTTTTTCCAGACGAAATCATCATTGGCCTCAAACTTTTTACTTTTTACCATTAAGTGAAAACAAAAAGTTGTTTCCACAAAACAATTTTGCCATTTGAGAGCATTATTAGGTACGATTAAAATATAGAAAGACTAACGAAAAAAGACTTATGTAATTGCTACAAAAATATTATGTATCGAAAATGATGAAGACACATGTTTCTATTATTTTTTCCATCACTGTATGTGGCTCAACTACTCCCAAGACGTTACTTCGTCTAAGAATTTTGTTTGTGAATGTTGTTTGTTTTTGTTTCAACAATTAAGCAGCCAAAGTGAACATTTTAAGAACCACTCATTTTTCGATTCTTCTGACACTTCAAATACATTACATTGTCTTGAAAAATACCTGTTGTCGCACAGTTTTTTGTTTTCAAACATTCTACTTACAATACAATAATTTAGTAGATTGTTTTTTTTTTCTATACACGTCGTACTTTAACTAATTCAAATAAAAAAAATTGAAATTCACTTCGGAACCGTTTAAACAAATTTCTACATAGTTTTATTTACATCAACATTAACAAAAAAAAGCAACATTCCATGTCAATGCCTAAGTTTGCAGTTCATCTAAAATATTGAGTATGAAAATAAGATCAATTTATTTTTCTTTAAAATTCAATTTTAAATATTGAAATATGAATTATTTCAAGACCTGGACCTGTTTAAAGTCAGCATTAATATTTTATTAAAAAAAATTGATATTGGCAACGACATAGACATTAAGATAACTAATAACTTTTCATATTGGGCAGGTTCAGACAACTTAAGGTACTTCATTTGCATTCTTTGAACGTAAATTTTGATCAAGGCAACTAGTTAGTTTTTCAAGTGTCATAAATTTCAATCTCAGAACTTTACTTCACAAACCTCTGCCTTCAGTTCATCGTCCAAAAATTACCAAAGACATTTATATTTAAAAAACAATCTTCGGGCAAGCTTAAAGTCCATCACTATTTGTATTTTGTATTGTAAAGTAAATCTACTTATTTATCTTCCAATTTGAGAAGGAAAAACAAAACCTTAAATGAAATTGTGCAGAAAATAAATAATTCATAGAGCAAGTTCAGCTTTCAGTTGAATTAAAAAACATGATCAACTATCATTTTGACATAAGTAGACTTGACTTGAAGTTAGGGAGATATGTATTTCTTGACTTACTTTCTAGTAAACTTTCCAATTAAGTTGCCTTAATTAAACGTTGTTTACAATTAAGAATACACGTTATTAAACAATGTTCTTGATTTTGCCCTTTTCTTAGAATTTTGTTTGCGAAACTTATTTGTTTTTTTTTTTTCAACTCTAAGCGAGCATTATGATAACCTCTCGTTTTCCAATTCAAACTTTTATATGTTCACTTTAAAGGGCAAACACTTGGCAAAAGATAAGTTAAGTTTAAGTTTCTAAGTACAACAGCATCTTGGGTTTCCAAAGCAATCGCTTCAAATGTTTGATATGTTATTTATAATTAGATTCTGAAGCTGCAATCGTTTTGAAAAATATCTGTTTTTGATCCGTTTTCAAACTTTCTAATTCATATTTAGAAGATTTATGCAAATATGACGGGCTCGAACCAATTATAAATAAATAAATAAATTAGGTGGCGCAAAAGTTCGTAGAGAACCAGGGCCTAGTGACTTACAACTCTCAACCATTCCTGTGTGCGAGTAATTGGCAGGAATGGAGGGGACCTACAGTTTATAATGCCAAATCCGAACGGCTAATTTGAGAAAGCACTTTTCATGACAAGAATTACTCTTGGAGAATTTGTCAATTCCTCGCAAGAGGCAGTACCCGTGAATAAAACTTTTTAGGTGGCACAGGCAGGGATCGAACCCAACACCTCTCGCATGACAGTCCAACGCACTAACCATCATGCCACGGGTACTACGGCTTGAACCAATTAAAATAACAAAATTCCATGAAGAAATCAATATTTCTATGTCAATACCCAAGTTCGCTCTTCAACTTAATTAGTTTTCAGGGGTTATAACAATCTTAAGTTTATTAACTGAAAATATTAATTTTAAAACGTCAACCTTAAGTGAATTAAAACAAAATCACAAATTAAAAATAAAAATGCTTCAGTTATGTTTAACTTTGACTCAAAAAAAATCGACCTAAGTCTTTTTGCTTTAGATCTTGCTTCGCTGAATGGGTTCAATAAGCAACCTCCACAGGTATAGCCTTCCAAGTGGCTTCTATGTTCAAAAAAAGGAACATCAATGTTGATATTTTGTAAGGGCCCAAATATAATCTATTGGATTTACAGTACTGTGCAAAACATTTGCAACTAGAACCTCCAACATTTTTTATTAAAAAAAAATTGTTTAGAAAATCAAACAGCAACATTCATTCTTAATGTTTCTAAACTTTTTTGATATTGCGTTATAATTATTGGAAAAAAATTAACACTCTTCACTTAAACAAAAAATAAATAACTAAATACTTTGATTGTTGGTAAAATTGCTGTGCAAAACATTTGCAACTAAGATCTCACAACTAAATTTCAAACTATTTTCTTACTTCAAGGCAAGGAAATGTTAATATTTAATTGCGTACCCTTTATTTTTTATTAACGGCTGTATATCTTCTGCGCATCGAAGCTATAAGGTTATTAATACACGATTTTGGAATGTCATTCCACTGCCTCTGAATTCCAGCGAATAGGTCACTTTTATGCTTAAAAATGTTGCTCCCAATTCTTCTCTTCACAATTTCCCACAGGTTCTCTATTGGGATTAGGTCTGGGGATTGGGCCCATGGTAAAACCTCAATCTTTTTTTCTGTAATCCACTTTGTGTCCAACTTCGACTTGTGTTTGGGATCATTGGCGTGTTCTAACGTCCATTTCCCAATGGGCATAATTCAACATGGTGTTACAAAAGATTTTCAGAGTTCATACTGCCCTCCACTTGTCGAATTGGCCCGATTCCTTGGCCAGAGAAGCATCCCAAGACCAAAATTAAACCACCTCCATGTTTGACCGTCCCTTTAGTGTATTTTCGATTTAGCCTCTCACCTCTTGTCCTCCTGACATGTTGTTTTCTACCCAATCCGTGCATATTGAACTTTGATTCGGCAGAAAACAAGACCCTTTCCTATTTTTGGGGACTCCAATTGAGATGAGTTTTTGCAAAAGCCAAATGAGCTTTCACATTAAAAAAAAAAAAATGCCTCTTTTGCTAACTGAAAACCACGCAATCCGGCCTGCAGTGTTCGGCGACTGATAGTTGATGGGTCAATGGGTAACCTAAGTTCAATTTTCGCTTCCCTGGATGATGCTGTGGGGTTTCTTTGGAAGAAATTTGTTATTTTTCAATCATCTTTTGCTGTGGTGTTTCGAGGCCTTCCTCCTCTATGATGGCATAACACCTTCCCACTTTTGATGATTCTACAAATAGTTGATTTGTGAATGGAATATTTCTTTGAAATATTTTTTTTGTGATGCTCCTTTTTTGAAATCAGTCAAAATTCTGGATTTTATATCCGATAAATATTTGTTTCCGGCCATTTCTCAAAACAGAATCTTTTTTTTTTTCAAAATAAAAAACCGTTTTATCGATCAAAGCCCCGGCTAAAACTAACTAAACAAATCAAGCTACACGTATAAACTTACCAAACTCAAAATAAATCATATTAACCGTTATCAAAATGAGAAAAGAGAAATGGCCACTAGTTTCAAATGTTTTGCACAGCTGAAATCATTATTGCTTTTGTAAAAGCAGTGCATTTGTAGAATTTGCCTGTTGATCAGTGCTTTAAGATTATGAACAGTAAGATACATATTAAACTCGAAAAGCAGTAAAAATAATTTGATTGGAACAACTTTTATATATGCGAATGTTCGTTCTTTTGATATGCGGTGATAGTTGCAAATGTTTTGCACAGTACTGTATGTTTGAGCTTGTCTGTCCTCATTCAGGTTCAGTATATAACAAACACAGGCAGAAAAATAGAACTGTCAATATTTCTTTTCCAATGCAAAGAATATTTATGCATTTCACAGATTTCAGGTTCAGCGTCCCATTTATTTGATGGTTTGGGTCAAAGCAATTTTAGGAAGTAAAGACTCAAACATTTGTCGAGCAACCTTCATGTTTTAACACTGGTAAAACGTATTTCGGATTGAAAATTGGTACCTTTTGTACTCCAAGCATACGATTTACATATACACAAAGTCCATAAAATCTCCGTACAGCAGCTTTTTTTTGTTGATTCTGAGATGAAATATTTATTATAATGATATATATTAAAAACAAGTATTTTGAAAATAACAATAACAGTTTTTAAAAACTTGCTAAAAAGGTGAAGGTGGAAACTAACCTTTTTTCAATGATACCACTTTAGTTTTTACATTACTTTTTTTTTCAAAAAATAATTACTTGAATTAGGCTGCTGTACGAAGATGTTTTGGGACTATGCGTACATACTCGTAATATGAAAATAATTTCGAAACTAAATTTTGCTAATTTGAAGCCCATCGGTTGAATCGTAAAAAAAAAAAAAAACAAAAAGTAATGATTTTAGTCCAGTAGCTATATACACATCAGATCAAGCATCAAATCCGGTAGTTCTGATTGTTTGGTTACTTGTTTATGATGTTGGCCTAATTAATAATCCAAGCTTCCGACCTCAAGCGCCTAAAGCAAGATGTCCGAAAATGAGAAAAACCGCGAAAATTACGCGCTTTTTTCGCTTATTGGTAGTTTTTAATCTGAAGAAGTCTTTAGTACAATCATGTTTTACGATCTTAAGGCAAATTATTTAACTATAAAATAAAAGCCTAAAGTTGTGTCTGTAGATTTAATTAATACTGAAATACCAAAAATAGACAAAAAAAATAGTATGGAAGGTGGGTCTATATCCCCCTGTTAGGCTGGAGGGGTACATTTTTAAGAAAAGTGAGTTCACATAATAAAATGTAAGATTTGAAATTCTAGATTTGTATGGCGTTTGTCTTATAAATAAATAACCCAGCTATTTTTTTTAAAGCGCATCGGTTGAATCGTTTTCCTATTCCGGGAATGTTAAAAAAGAAAAAACAAAAAGTAAAGCTTTAGAGAGAAATTAAATTTTCAATATTTATTTCAAAACAGGTACACTTCGCTTAGCGACACTTGGAAGTATTTCTTATGATTTATTATCGTATGGACTAACAACACAATTTTCTAAAATATCTAACAATCAATCAAAACACGATAATAATTAAAAGATACTAAAAAATATAAATTATATGCATTATAACCAATAAAAATGCGTCTTAGTTTATATTGCAGCAGGGGATGCATTTGAATAAAATATAAAAATTACCATTAGTTATCATAATAAATGCGTTGTTTGCAAAGAGTAATAAACATTTTCATTGGTTGCTCACGTAGTTTTCTTTATTTAATTTTTGTTTTTTTCAACAAAACGTTTTTACATGCATCATTATTCCTTTTAAAGCATTTCTCCATTCTGAATTATTATTCGAAACGTTCATTTGCACCTAAACGCCGCGCCGTCCGGCATTTTTATACAATATATACACGATTAGTCAGTGATTTTCTTATAAAACTGTGGGTACAGCAGCGCACAGGACGTGCATGTTTTCGTTGCGGCCTGAATACAAATTGATCATTTCTTTGAATTTCTTGTAAAAGAGGAAATCAATGACAACGATTGCCTATCAGTTTCCCATAAGATTTTGTTTTGTTAACTTCAACTCAAGCTCTTCTAAAGTCGAATATGCAATTCTACATAAATTTGAAATTACTTTATTATGTCAGTAACTATTCAATATCCTATTTAAATCTTTCGCTTTGAAATAAAATATCGCATGAAGTATAAATGCGGCATGCAGATTATACCTCTTAAAATTTTAAAAATTGCAAGCACGAATCCATTTGAACATTATGCAGATTGAGTTATACTTAATACACGCACTTAAGTATGCGTACCTACCCATTAAGTTGTTTTTTTTTTTTTTAATATTTACCTTCCACACAACAAAGTTAGATTATGTTTTTTTTTTCGAGTAATATATTGAAGAGAATTTAAAAGTTATATTTTCAAAGCAAACAATTTGCTTGAACAATTATTTAAGAAAAAATTAAGCAAGTGCCCGGGTGTTGTCAGAAAAGGTATTACACTCCTATACCAGAAAACATATACAATTTACATATTTTGCCTAGGGCCCCAACTAAACGTTCTACGCATACTCAAATACTTCAAGTTGCTCTCTTAGTATTTCCCGGATCGTTGAGTAGAAAAACCAAACATTCAAAAGCCACAATTGTTGTTGAGTAAATACCCACATATATTATTTGTTTGTTTTACATTTTTCTTTTCCCAGTAGGTATTTTTTATATTATTTATTGATGCTTAAGTCTCTTATAAATTTGAAGTGAAACAAAATAATGTTTATGATCTGAAAAGAATATTAATGTAATTTTCTCTTTGTTTAAAAAATAAAATTACACAAATCGAAGAATTGTGATGTAAATTGGATATCAACAAAATTAAGAGAATAACTTTTTGGATCACATTTTATAAGAAATTTACATTTTGTATGTATATTTAGAACAGTGAAATGTGCCCACCTTGTATTTGACAGCAAAACAGACAATTTCTTACCTCTAAAATTTGTGAAATTGATTTTCTATTGCACAAAATCTTTGGAATATGAATTTTTCTTTTTAGCTCAGAAAAAAAGAATGCTCTGAAGTGTGTTCTGATCAGTGAGAACTGGTCAGTTTATATTTGTGAGGAGTATGACAAATATAAACGCAATTCACTATTGGACTAGTTCAGACGACTTAACGGCCTTGAAAGTAAGGCAAGTTTTTATTATCTGATCGGCCAACTGCCAAAAAATTGCCTTCCAATTAATGCAACTTCATTGGAAAGTTGACCGGAAAATTAGTCAAGAAAATCTCCCTAACTAATTGTGCACTAGAGAATTCTTGAGAAAACAAATTATAAACATTCTATTCTCAGATTTATGTCAGCAAAAGTGAGAAATTTGTATGATAATTTTTTTTTTAAGAATACATAAATCTCTGAGATCTTTGAAATATAAACTTTCCAAATTGGCTGTATTTAATCTCAGACCGGTAGGTTATCCGGGTACGTTTTGGTTAGTGTTTTACGTGTAAAAGAACAGCTGGGATGTCAAAAAAGAAATCCAAAGGTATTTAACAATTATTGTTGGTATATGTGGGGACAGAACAGCTACATAATTCAAATTATAAATTTAATTTGAAGGGACTTGAAAATTGATTTCAAATTTGTATCTTTTTTTGTAAAAATTCGGTGAATTATTAAAACTATGCGTTGAAAATTTTATTATACAAAAGGTTTCGAATATAAATGAAATCTTAAAAAATCGTAAAGTCGGTAAGAAGCCTGTCAAAAGCATGACCGTGACTTAGCCATTAGCCGTCACTATTTGACAATTGTCAATTTGCTTGTCATTTCTATTGTAGAAACAAGAAATAAGATTCAAAAGCTAAATTAAAATTAATAAACTAATTACAATCAAACAAGCATTTAAATTTTTTTTTTGAAGAAATTGATGATGATTTGATTTGAAGATTCAGATGCTTGTATTCAATATTCAACTAGGTCTGTTCAGTTATTTTTTAGCAACATGAGGCGTTTTGATGTTTGTTGCGTTTGCTTTGACAGTTAAGAATGCCACACTATGTTTACACACACAAGGTTTAGAAATTCATCACGAATCATTTAATGCTAGAACAACAATTCTAAATGCCAAATTCATTTGAAAAAAAAAAAAAAAAAATAATAATAATAATAATAATTTGTTCGCAACGTTCATACAGCATCCTCTGTCAATTTTACTGTAACCGTATGAGAAGCAGTTCGACAACATTTTGTCCCAATAAGAAGGCTCAAATGTTCATTCCAACATCAATTTAGTGAACTTTTTAACACCCTTCCGATTTAAGTCTTTCTTGATGTATTGAAAGTTACTATTCAAGCCATTATTTTCATACGGCAATGATTAACGGAAAAAGTAGTTAAAAATATATTTCTTATCTCATTTAAGCGATTCTCTAAAAAAATAATTCTTGCAGTAGCTTTAAAAATGTTGCTTTTGTTCATGGTAACAGAAAATTTATTTGAAGTCTCAAAGCAGCAGAAAAACAATTTAAACAAACATTTTTTTTCATTTTTGTATGTTTTTTAGTAATATCATTTTTTAATCAATCAATGTCCTTGTCAATTGTTGATTAAACACCAAAAGTCCAAATTTAAAATTGAGACAATTGGAAAAAATTACATCTACTATTCTATTTTTTAGTCAAGTAGTCTTTTCTCTGGACAGAAAGAGCCGTTTCCTTAAATCCGGTAAATCCAATTTTTTTCAGGGTTGTTCGACCTCGAGTTATGAACGCAAAATGTCAATAAATCAATAAACCCGCGAAAAACGTTAGTTTTTGTTATGGTCTGATGGGCTAGTTTCTTCCCCACAAATGCACTTCGATATTTAATTATGAAATTATGAATTATGATTATGTTAGTATTAATTCGTCGATTTTTGATAAAAACGTATTTTAGCGAATTTGCGAACAACTGTGTGTTAAAAGCCGGTGCATCTACAGACACAAACTTAGGCTCAATTTGTAGTCAATGTATTTGCCTTAAAATCGTAGATTATGGTTTAATTCAGGGTAATAAATACCAATAATCGAAAAAAGTGCGACATTTTGCGCATTATTAATTAGGTCAGCATCATAAACAAGTAACCGAAAAATTAGAAATGCCGGATTTAACGCAAAGTCTACTTCTAGTTACTGGGCTAAAATTTAAAATTAATTATAAGTAAGTTCGATAAGATATTATTTTACTTAAAAAGCCTGTTGCTATATATAGTACATTCAGTCTCATGCTATATCAAAGCTTTTAATTACCACATTTATGAGAGGATGTCAGAGGAGCCTAAAGTCCGCTTTGTAAACCATGAGATTTTAGGCAGAATATGGCAATAAAGGTTGCAACGAGAGAAAACAAAATTACTTGCTCTATTGAAATTACAAGTGACCAATACATTTTTAAGGAACTTAACAGTATGAAATAGTACCCGTGGCGTGATGGTTACGCCAGAGGTCTTGGGTGCAATCCCTGCTAATGCCATCTTAAAACTTTTTTGACGAGGAATTGACAAATCCTCCAAGAGGATGAAAAGTGGTATCTCTGATTCGCTTTATTTTAGATAATGGTAACCGAATCAACTATGGGGTTTAGGCAGTATTTACTCCTCAGGTCTCGTTCCGAGTGGATGGAAAACCGCATTTGTCCAGTCTATTCCCAAAAAAGGCGAATCTTCCTCACCCTCTTATTACCGACCGATTACACTTACGTCCCTTCTTTCCAAGGTCATGGAAACGCTGATTAATTATCAGCTTAAGAAATATCTTGAGGAACGGAAGCTTCTTAATGACCGGCAATACGGCTTTCGTAGCAATAATTCCACTGGTGATCTCATGGTTCAACTCACTGAACAGTGGAACAAATCTTTACATTGTTTTGGAGAAAGTAAGATTATTGGACTTGATATTTCAAAGGCATTTGATAAAGTCTGGCATCTTGCTCTCTTATCGAAAATGCGTGCTTTCGGTATCGACGAATCTCTTCTTCGTTGGATTAGAAATGTTCTTTCGAACCGTTCAATACAAGTTGTTTTGGACGGATTCAAGTCTGAAACCCATAAAATAAATGCTAGTGTGCCCCAGGGTTCCGTTTTGTCTCCGACCCTTTTCCTCATTTTTATGAATGATCTCCTGTCTGCTACTTCTAATCCAATACATTGTTTCGCTGACGATAGCACTCTTAGCTTTTCATATTCGTTCCCAGACTCACAACCCTCCTCTTCGGATGTGGAGGTTAGGTTAGGTTAAAGTGGCTGTTGGTTGGGACATCCAACACACTTAGACCAAAGTATGGTCCATTGTGATACCACATGGATCAGTTAATCAGCTTAACTCGTTGAACCAATTGGAGCTTCGAATGAAGCGTAGGAGACAAGTAATGTCTGAATTTTTTAGATCGCTGGTATCGTTAAAGTAGTAGTCTCCAAGGTGGATTCTACGTCTGTGTGATAAGGCAGGGCATGTGCATGTGCATGAGAGATTGTCTCTTCTTCTTCTTCGTCCATGCAACTCCTACAAAAATCATTTGCAGGGGCTCCAAGTCGAATAGCATGCCTTTCTATTAAGCAGTGCCCAGTCAGGACACCTATAACGTAGCTAATGTGCAATCTACTCAGAGAGATTAATTGTTTTGAGCGCCTGGCGCTAAGATTAGGCCAAATTAGTTTAGTGGTGGTGGTGGTGTTGTTCCACCTGAAGTTTGTTTTTTCTATGGTGTCTTGCTTTAGCATAAGTTTACATGTAGCTAGAGGGATACCTATGTTAGCATTATGAGCCAGCAGAGGTAAAGTTGTTCCGCTTTTTGCAAGTTCGTCAGCTTTGCAATTTTCTGGAATGTCTCTATGGCCCGGCACCCAGAGAAGGTGAATGTTGAACTGTGTAGCCATCTCCGTAAGAGATGATCGACAATTTAGGGCTGTTAACGAGTTTGTGGAGACAGAGTCTAGGGACTTTAACGCAGCTTGGCTATCCGAGAAGATGCGTATATCATTAGTTGATATAACGTTTTCTCTAAGCCAGGATAGGACTTCTTTTATAGCCTCCACCAACCCCATCCTCCGTTTTTGATCCGTCTGTATAGAAGTTTATAGGACCATCGTTCAAAAATGATGTATTCTCCCAAGAAGACCTGGGAGGTATAGTCATTTTGAAGCTATAGTTATTAAACTGAGGATGGGGTATGGTGTAGTCAATATTACTGTTTATAGTTCTGAACGAGTTCAAAATTGTGGTGTGGCCAATTCCATTATTGATCCACAGAGAGGAGGCTTGAAGCCGTATGGCAGTGTTAGCGGCTGTTTGCTTGCTGAATATGTCCAGCGGTATTAGATGGAACAGAACATCTAGTGAGGCGGAGGGGGTGGAGCGAAGTGCTCATTAAATTCCGACCTACACAGCATTGAACAATGGGGAATAAAAAATCGTGTGGAATTTAATGCTTCAAAAACGCAATGCTGTCTTGTATCGTTAAAGCGAGATAAACCCTCTTTGCCACTATCTATGAGTGGCACTTGCATCATCAACGAAATAGAAAATCTCGACATCCTCGGAATGTGCATCAGCAACTACCTTTTGTGGAGCGATCACATACGCGATGTCGCCAAAAATGCCGCAAGATATCTAGGTTTTTTGAGACGTTGCAAGAAATTTGTCTCTCCGTCTGATCTGGCTACAATCTCAAAACCTATATACGTCCGAAACTTGAATATAACTCTCATCTCTGGGCTGGTGCTCCAGTAACTTATTTAAGCCTATTGGACAGTATACAAAGAAGAGCTTTTAAAATGATTGGTGACATTAACATCATCAACTCGATTACGTCACTCGTACATCGACGCAAGGTTTCTTGTCTAACCCTTTTTACCGTTATTTTAACGGACTATGCTCTAGTGAAATAGCCAGTTGCATTCCTCCCCTTAAACAATTTAACCGTAATACCCGCGCTTCTAGGAATGCCCATCAGTTTACCCTTGAGCCCAACTTCGGCCGTACTATGAAGTACAGAGATTCATTTTTTAGCCGTACTACGCGAATGTGGAACGCCTTGCCACGCTCTATCTTTCCCTATCATTGCAATGTTCAGGAATTAAAAATCAATGTACACCGACACCTCCTATCTAAGCCTTTCCTCTTTTCCTAATGCTCACACTGTGTCTTTGGCATATTAAATGTATAAAAAAACCCTTTTAGTGCTTGCTAATTATAAAAAAAAGTATGTTACATAAAAGATTCTTTCTTCTTTTTTTAACAGTTTAATTCTATTTTGATTTTCCAGCTTAGCGAAATGTTTTTTGTTGTTGTTAGTAGTTAATTTCAAACATCTTTGAGAGTATGGAATGAACACACTCCATAGTACTAACTTCTTTTTAAATGTGATTTTAGTGTTAAGTTGCACAAAAAATGTCATAGAACCAGAAGATACGACAGTTTGAACTTTTTAATTAACAACAAGATAAAGCGGGTGCATGTGATATTTTTGTTGGGACCGACATGAAAATATTTTTATTTTCTCTAGGTTACAGTATGAATATTATATTATATTTATTGTTTTTCTTATTTTTTGGTTGCTTATTTAAACCAACTCTTATTGTTTAGGATACAAAAAATGGTCATAAGTTAGTACACTCTAGGTCGCATATATTTTTGTTTATTCTCCTTTTAAATCTTGTGAAAAAAGCCTGTGTCGAAAACTCCACATTTCTATTCACACACATTCTTTATAAGCAGAGTACATAAAATACACAAACTATAATTTTAAAGAAATTTAAGAAACTTTCAGTTTTAAAAGTATGTAATTTAATTTTATTAGAAACAGTGTAATGTTAAAATCATAATGTTCATTGTGGATTTAAGTGTTTTTATTTATTTTTTCATTCGTATTTTGTTTAAAATTAACATAACAATACCAAACTTAATTTTAAAATAATATACATTTTTTCATTTCTTTTTCAGACTCTTCAAAACTTATAAAGACGAAAAAAAGCATCTGTGAAGATAAAATATAACAATGCCCTCTCTAAGTCTAAATTATTTAGTTGTGTTATTTTTAATTTCGAATTTTACTGGTAACTCCGGTCATAAACTACAAACATTCGACTATCATAACTTTTCAACTCAATTCTCTGAAGCCGAACCAGTTTCTACTTTATTGAACGATGATGGTGGAAGTTTCGATGAAACAAAAGAAAAAAATCCAGTATTCGATAGTCCAGCTTTTAAAGATGATATTGATGAAAGTGACCAATTAAATAATGATGAATATATCGCAAGGCCCGATCCAGATGAAAAGCAGGACTTTTTTCAATATCCGGACGGTTTTGATGAAACTGAAGATGCAAAAACTTTTAAACATCAAGAATATGAAGAAAATCCATTGGGTACTAGTTTGGCAGCGTTCGGATCGAAAATAAGTGCCAAAGATGTTGGATCGACGTTGCCTGTTTTTTTAGATGAGCCCCAGAATTCATTTGTTGTTAAAAATAAACCTGTTACGTTAAAGTGCAAAGCTGCATATGCTCTTCAGGTAAAATTGTTGTATTAGAAATTCGTTCTTTAAAATATTTCTTAAATAATATTTCTAAAATAAAATAAATTGTATTTTTATGAACACTTTTTTTATGGAAAACTCATGAAAAAGACCGAGTTAGTTGTATTTGCATATGATTTTTTTTTTTTTAATAAACAATTTTCAATTTTGTTTGCCTACTTATTAATATCAGAAATTCCCTTATACAAAATTTCAGGAGTTCAGGTGTCCTCTGCCTTTTGCTGATAGTAATTACATTTGTCTACAAAATTAAGTTTTTTTTCTCCTGCATAAACAAAACAATACTTTTTTAAAAGATTAAGATGTCCTGAATTGAAATATTGCATTTAAATTTTTCTACCAAATTATGTTTTAGAATATAAACCTTTAAAAATGCTAAAGACAATCAAAAACGGGTTTTTTAAGGCTAATTTAAAACTCAACATATCCCTTGACAATAATAATAATTGTATGATTATTTTGCGAAGTAAACATTTCTAGATACAGTCTTAATCATTTTAGAACTTTACTTAGTTTCTTTACCTAATTCTCATTAGGTTGTGACCCTTTTTTTGACTCTATATGAAGTCTTAAGCAAATCCTTAATTTAATAGTTTTGAACAATACGTTTTGCAGTTAATTTTTCAGTGCTGATTTCATTTTAGATTAGTTTCAATCCGTTTTGCCTTTTTCTGTTGAAAACCGTTTTAGCACAAACGGGTCAGCTTTTCTCTAAGATTAAAAAAACGTGAAATCTAACAACTTATGCAGATTTTTTAAACATTTTGTGAAAAACTAAATATTTTAACTGAATATTGTAGGGAGGGATTCTAGATTTGGAGGACCATCACGAATTTTATTGAACAAAAGCCTCAAAAATCCATATGTATGTACACTTCATGTCACATGGATAGGGACAAGCTTTTTTCGTTATTTTTAAGACCCTTTGGTTTTTTTGTGAAAAACCGAAATGTGGAATGAATGAGGTATGTATTATGTTTTTTTTTTTCAAAAAAAAGGCCATAAAAAGTACTAAATTTACCTATTAGCGTAATTAAAATCAGATAAAAGGATACTCTGATTGTTTGGAAGCTTAGTACGAGTATTAATTTGATAGCATCAAGAAGTATGGGTAGACGTAAGGGTCTAATGAAGAAAGAAATATGCCAAATTCGAGCCTACCGGTGTCTCGGAAAAACCATCCATTTTATAGCAATTATCCTAAAGGACCCAGAGAGGTATGGAAAAAACCAAAAAGGAAGAGTCAAGAAAGCCACATTGTTTCAGGAAAGGCGGGCGTTAGTGAGAGCTGCTTCAAATTGAAGGCCTTCCATTAGTAAAATCAAGGCAGAAGCTGGGGTAAATGCTAGTAGATCGACTATTGCTAGGGTGATACAGAATGTAGACCATATGCGACACAAAAAAACTGAAGAAAAAACCATTATTGAATGCTGCACGCATGAGCCAACGCCTTAATTTTGGAACATTATTTTCTTTATTTTAAAGGGTCTTACAGGTAAATTTAGATCATGTCCCTATTCATGGGTACTTTTTATGACCTTCCTCGGAAAAGCCGCCATAAAACTTGTAATTAGCAACTTAATCCAACAAATTTTTTGCAATACAAACTTAATACATACCTCATTCATTCCACATTTGGGTTTTTCTAAAATACCTAAGGGTTTGAAAAGTAACAATAAAAAACGAAAAAAGTTTGTCCCTATCCATGTGATATAAAGTGTATGTATTTTTTTCGAATTTTAAAAAGTTATCTCAAAAACCTTCCGTGATAGAATAATTTTGAAGTCGAATTTGAATTAAGGCTATCAAAACCAATTGGGAAAGCGCAATTGGATTGCAAAACACAACACCTTATCGACCGGTGTTATTTTAGGAATAAAATGTCAATGTCATTTAATAAGACTAAGAAAAAAGACTGCTTAAAGATAATATATCAGTTTCTTTTATGTTTTTTTTTTTGTAAAAAACTATTCACATACAAAAATCGAAAACTGTGCTATTTCCTCATAATTAAATTTTATATTTTTTTGACAAAACATTAGTATTTCTGTCGATTCAGTCCAATGCATTAGAGTGATACATAAATCGACTAGGGATAATATTATTCCTAGCGTCTCGTAACAACTGAATATGGACTTTCTTTTTACATATGTCAAACTCTGTCATGTTTCAAGAGAATCTTACGCACAAAAGTGCGTCAAACAATTTTTCGTTTTTTTATATTTGGAATATCTTTAAATTTTTAGCTGCTTTTGCCCTAAAAAAGAAAAAAAGGAAATACTGCTTTTATGTTTTTATTCTATATATACGTACTATATAACTTTTTTGTTGTAATAAAATACAGCGATTACCTACCCTTGTAATGTCTGTTGACAATGGGAGTTGTAAGGAAACATAAGAAGAACTTACAACCTATTGGATGTGAATGACTGTGGATTTTTAATATTAAGATGCAAAATGGGGGGACAAATCATTTCACTTTGCATTGTACTCGCAAGATTAAGGGTGGGTTGATGATTCATGACATCACTTTTATAAATATTTAAGGGTGAAGATGTGGAAAGCAAAAGAATGCAGCTCATTGATGCTCAGTTGGAGTAGCATTGCTTGATGAATTCAAGTTGTACATATTCGACATTTATATCGCTTTATTCCGCACATAATAGAAAATCAAAAATCAATTCTGTCTGTATTCACGCTGTTCTGGAAATAGGAAAGCAAAAAAACTTTTTTGAGTTTGGGGTAATTGACATTTGAATTTCAGAGCAAATATTATGGCTTTAAGGCTTTGAAACCGCAAACAATTTTTACTGTACAATAGTTGCGTGAAGAATTGAATTGATATTTTTTTTATTGTGTGCATTTCCTTATTTAATACTTTTACCAAAATAAGATTTTTTCTTATCGTGGAAAAACTTTGTGTTTTTTAAAAATATGCATTAACTTGTTAATCTCTTTTAGTGTTGGTAACACAAATTCTTAACCATAGTTGTGTTAAGTGAAGAGTGAATTTCCAGGTTAAAATATTTGTTAAAAAAAATAAATTGGGTGGCGCAACAGTCCGTTTGAGAACTTGGGCCTAGTGACTTACAACTCTCAACCATTCCTGTGTGCGAGTACTGTTGTCAGGGATGGAAGAGACCTACAGTTTTAAGCCGAATCCGAACGGCAAATTTGAGAAAGCATTTTTCATGACAAGAATTACTCTTGGAGAATTTGTCAATTCCTCGCAAGAGGCAGTACCCGTGAAAAAACTTTAGGTGGCATAGGCAGGGATCGAACCCAAGACCTTTCGCATGACAGTCCAACGCACTAACCATCATGCCACGGGTACTATAAAATATTTGTTAGCAGTTATTTTTATTCAAAATAATACATTATTATAAAAAAAAGAATAGGTTACTCACCCCCCAACATAACACAGCGAACGAAATCTCATTCAACATGAGCCAAGATCAAGCTTTTTCTGCTACATAGACATTTTTTTTCGAAGAGCTATCAATCGATATCGCTCGTTTATGTATTTTCAAACACTGAAATAACTCAGTTGTTTATGTTTACTTTCGTTGTCCAGTAGCCGAAAATCGCCTATAAAATCTGATACATATAAATATTCTAGTCTTTTGAAATGTACAGGGTTATCCATTTTGCGGTTTTAAAAGTAAACGTAAATAAAAACACATATGTTTTCCATGATATTTCTTTTTTATTATAAAGTTTGAACGTTGACATTATGTGTGGAACACTACATCATTCAAATGACCACCACGCAAATTCTTGCAAGCATCGATTCTTTTGAGGTAAGTTTCAACCACTTTTCGACACATATTAGGCGGTATCTCAGCCATAACTTGACGAATGTTGGTTTTTAAAAGCTCAAGAGTTATTGGTTTATCTGCATAGACACGGTCTTTCGCGTAGCTCCACAAAAAAAGTCCAGTGTTGTCAAATCGCATGATCTTGGTGGCCAGTTGATATCGCCACGACGAGAAATTACGTGGCCAGGAAATGTCTCTTGCAATAAAGCCATATTCGCTAGAGTTGTGTGACATGTTGCACCGTCTTGTTGAAACCACATATTCTCCAAGTCGTATAATTTAATAGCAGAAAAAAAGTCGGTTATCATATGATTATAACGCTCCGAATTTACGGTGAAAGTCCTTCCATCGTCGTTTTCAAAGAAGTTTGGTCCAATTACAGCTCCGGATCAAAAAGCACAGCAAACAGTCATTTTTTGTGGATGTAATGGCCTCTCTTCAATTACTTGAGGATTTGAGGTTTATTAACACACCCACCGAGTGAGAAATGTGCTTCGTCGTTGAAGAAAATCGAATCGAAATCGAAAATCGAAAAATCGTCGTACACCGCCTGTTTCAGCACCCATTCGACGTATCTACGACGTTGTGAATTCAGTTGTTGTTTAAGCTGGACTTTATAAGGATTTAGGTGTAGATCCAAATGCAAAACACATAATGGGCCGTAAGACAGTCCTAATTCCTGAGAACGACATTAGGGTCGTCGGAAACACTTTCACTTACATCAGCGATATTTTCAGTGGTACGGGCGAAACGATGATGTACAAGGATGATTACAATATCTGTAACCAATCTAGTCTCTTGAAATCTGCTTGCGTAGTTAGACGATTATGTAAACCATAATCTCTTCTTAAAGCACGAATGTGGCAAAATTAGCATTTTTGTAGTAGGTTTAAACAATTTTAAACAATTTGTATGCGTTGTGCGATAGTTAAGCGATCCATTTTCGTAAATGTCAGACTTTCAACTGAAAACAAAAAAAAATGATAGTTAGGTGGTACTTAAGGTGGTTAAGATCATTATCATCGAAGCAATCCGTCAGCTTAAGCCAGAAACCATCAACAAGGTCTTGTAAAATCGGAATAACAGATTGCGCCACTGTAAATCTATAGTAAAAGCAGTCACTTAACAACGCAACGTTATGTTCCATAATTAATGAGAAGGTTTGGTAATGGAAAAACATTTCAATTTTGTTCATATTGTTGCATTTTTAAAAAGTTGTTTTTGGTTTGTATTTTGAAGCAGAAAACTATTATTTACGTTTTTACGTTGTGCTTCTTAAAATTTCGCCAGTTTATGTTGCTAAGACTTCTGCGAATATTTTCAGTCACCTTGACAGAGCAGACAAAATAAATATGGCTCATAATTCTGCTATCAGAGCTCAAATGATCTATGTATGTATTTCTTTTGCTCCTATTTGGATTATAAGATAGAGGATAATTAAGGAATTAAATTATAAAAGTTCTATTCCCAGAATTGTTATAGCAAAACAAAGAAATTTTCATGAGAAGTGTAGTTTATAGTTCTGAATTTAAGAACACTTCTGGGTTCTTAGAAATATAAACAAGAAAATTCTTGCTTACCAAGCCTAAGCCAACGGATTTCATATAATTAGCCACAACAAAATTAACTGTGCAGTTTGTTTAGATTTCAAGTATTTGCGGCTGATAAAATGATTATTATCAAATACAATTCTAAGTCCGTGTTTCTTTAGAAAAAAATATGCTTTTTTAATACGTTAATTTTACTAACTGTTCAATTTCTATTGATCTTAAAAAATATAATTATATTATAAACTTTAAAACTTCAAAATCCTTTTTGCAATTTGAAGCATCATAAGAAATCATTTTGTCTTACGTCATCAATTATTTTATATTCCGCAACAGGTTCATTTCAAATGCAGTGGTAGTTCAGAACCACCGCCTTCTGTTCCCGACTCTCACGTTGACCCGCATAGTGGTGTTCACATAAAAGAAGTAACAGCTACCATTCATCGCGATTTGGTTGATGAATATTTCGGTAAAACACCTTTCCAATGCGAATGCCAGGCTTGGTCATCAAGAGGAGTGACAAAAAGTCAAGCAGCTACTATAAATGTCGCATGTAAGTCTAATCATTATAATAAACCTAGGCATAATTAAAAAAAATTAACAAACATATTTTCTTTTTTTTTTCGCAGATATTAGAAAGCAATTTGCAGTTTCACCCACCTCGTTGCGCGTTGAATTCGGATCGCGAGCAGAATTACATTGTAAACCACCAAATGGAATACCCTCACCAACTATACAATGGTATAAAAATGATTTTCCAATATTAGATGTTGAAGGAATCGAAATAACAGCTGATAAAAGTCTTGTTTTAAATAAAGTATCCTTGCAGGTAATTTATATTTTATTTTTATGAATTGATTATTATGAATTTGATGAATATTTTAAATGCTTGTACAGGATATGGCGAACTACACATGTTATGCAGAAAATATTGCTGGGAAACGAATATCAGATTCCGCTGTACTCATTGTATATGGTATGTTATGCTTATCAAATTATTTATACTCTATACTTAAAATGTTTGTTCGTAATGAGCTGTTTTTTTGTTTTGTTTTTGTTATTCTTACTCTGTTTTGAATAAGTTATTTATAAACCTTAAACAAGTAAACAAACTCATTTTTACTATAGAAATCGGTCAAACTTCTTTATAACAAACCTTCTTATAACGTAATTCTATCTAAAGCTAATTTCATTTTGTTACCCTTCCTCTTAAGAAAAAAACCCATACGAATTAGGTTATTTATAACGAAATTCTCTTTATAAGGAATTATTTTTTTGGCCCGAAAGCAAAGTTATTTCTTCATAACGAAATTTTAATTTTCAAATTTGAAATTGTAAATTATTTTAACAAAGCTGGGTTTGGTACTCTTAAAAATTGGCCCGATGAACACTCAGTTCTATTATCAACGATAAGAAAACAACGTTTTACCAAGCGATGATTATCCTATTACATTTGACGATTATGTTGCAGTGGATGCAAATGTTGCTAGTATGGGCTTCCTTAAGACGAAATAATTTTTAATGTTACTACATCCGAGAAATTGGACTTATCAGATGACAATCATGAAATCGAATTTATTCGAAAAAAAAAACCCAACGATAATTACTGAGAACTGCATTTGATAATTGTATTGAAACAAACCACAGATGATGTTCATATGCATCTTAATTGGAACAATTTTATAATACAACAAAAAGTAAAACTGTTCATGTGCAATCGAAAATGTATATGTTTTTAATTAAAAATTAAAAGATACTAATTTATTTCATTTTTTATTTTTTTTTAAATGTAAAAGAACACCGGCAGTGTTAAAAAAATTAATTTTCCATATAAAGAATTTTTAATAAAACTTCTTTATAACAAAGCTATTTTGGGTTTCCTTGAAGGTTCCTTAAAAAGAAATTTGACGCACTTTATTCATTTTTGGAAAAAAAATTAAATGAAACAACTTTTAGTATTATTTAAATGAATACATAAATAGAGCTTACTCAGTTTTAACTATGTATACAAAACTTGAGAATAGCTGTGCTCGTTTAAGTAAATAAACAAACAAATAAAACTAAACTTAAAGACAATAATATGCATTATTTCGTAATCAGCAAAACCGAAACTTAAAAAAATTAACGCGTTGTTTATTTAAAACATATTTTTATTTGTTCACTTGTTGAAATTAATGCTGCAAACATTCAAATTGAAAAAGTGTGTATTTTTAAGAGAAATCAATGAATGTTAACCTTTTTGGAAGGAACAATGTAATTTATATCACTCAAATAGCAGCTATGACTATAGTTTTCACACCATATCATTTTCATGCAATTTCATGTAAGTCATTGATAACTTCACTTCTTTAAGGTCTCAAACTTCACGTAACTCAAAGAAAGTTTAAAGGTGTTAAATAACATGATATCCGTGCAAAATGTACTCCATTTTTATAATGAATTTGTGTAAATATACATATATCGTTTGATTTTTAGTAATAGCATTGTGTTTATTTGGCAAATGTCAAAAAGATGACAGCTTTAAAATTCAGAGTTGCCCAAAAAGTGGGTTATTCAAAACGAAACCTCTTATTGGAAAAGTCCTTGGAAGGTATATAGGCTTAAGCTTTTATTATCTGCATAGAAATAACTCGGCATATGAATAACACATGATGTACTTACATAACTCATATTTGTATATTGTTATATTATTTACATTTAATATCATTAATTTAAATGTCCTGTTTTCTAATTATAATATTATCTTTAAATATCTTTTGTACAGTCAATGGGGGTTGGAGTGCTTGGAGTCCATGGAAAGATTGCAAATGTATCGGGATGCCAAGTCAAGGACGTAAAAGATCAAGAATTTGCAACAATCCTATGCCTTTGAATGGTGGCATAGCTTGCAATGGACCACAAATTCAAAAATCTTCTGACTGTCTTAGTTGTCAAGGTGTGTTTGTCTTTAAAGTTTTAAAAATTATTTTTAGATTTTATGCTGATTTTCTCTTAATAATCTTCCGTTAAATCTATTCAAATGTAGCTGAAAGTAAATTTTTTGAAATTAAATTCATATGAATCTGAATTTGATTTGTCTCCAGTCAACACGTATGTCACTCGTAGGCCCCTTATATCTAGTAATATGTTTAGGACATGATCCTGTTATAATGGGTCATGTGAATAAAATAGGGCACTTGCTCAAAACCTACTTTCTCAGAGCAGGTTCTCTTTTTGATATGAAAAAAATAATAATTTTCAAGGGTCTCAGCGATCATAGTCTGATGATCTGCTCCGTATCACATCCGTAGGTCCCAATGAATATATTATGTACGATTTATCCCCTCCAAATAGAAACTTATTTTTTATAATGCATTTCATAATGGTTCTTTTTCAAAAAAAAAAAACTAATCTAACATTGAATTGTATCACTTTTGGTGATAATTTGTGTGAGATTTTTTAATTAGGAGCTTCCAAATATTCTTGCTTCTAAAAAATCACTTTCACTTCTATCCCATACTTAACCCTATTGCATTTGTATTTTTTTGACTAATGTCATCCTCATTCATTGCGTGTTTGCGTTTTGTGAGAGACTTATCGCATTTACCTTTTATCGATCCTGAAAAATGTAAGCTTTTCTAAAAACCTCAATTATCTATAATTATAAACACAACAAATTGATGTCCCTTTGTACCTAAAAATATCTTTTTGCTGTGCTTTTTTATCATAATAAACATTTGCATTTTTACAGAAGACATCCATATAATTAACTCGGATGGCTCAGATGTATATGCTGGTAAGTAAAGAAACTTAAAAACAATACACAAAATTGTGTGTTCGAAATCCTATTTACACATCCTTACAGTAGAACCAAAACAAGAATATATAAAAAAATGTACAAGAATATTTAAAAAAATGTTTCAGCAGGACGCTGGTCGGTATGGGGTGAATGGAGTTCATGCTCCGCTGAATGTATACAAGTACGTCGTAGGAAATGTATTACTCATTCTGTGGATGATGCTTTAATGGATAGTGGCAGTGCACACTCGCTAAACAATGGCTTTGTAAAATCATTGTGTTCCGGAAAAGATTTTCAGACATCTGAATGCCGAGGGGGGCTTTGCCGCATAGGAAAAAGTGGTGAGTAAAACCAACTGATGTGTTTGATTTATAGTGAACATAATTGTTAGCTTCTATCTGTTTATGCTACTGCAAGTACATATTAATGTTTGAACATTTTAGTCATTTCTCCTTTAAGCGAAAACAATACTGCTGATAATGTGAGCATTTTGTTATGTTTATTTCTTTTATTGTTCTCAATACTTTTAACAATATTTACAATTTTGCAAGCTAGAAATTTGGTTATTTTATCTACATATTTGATTTTTATCGAACCACGGATGTTTGAGTTCCGAAGTAATTGATGCTTTTCTCTTAATTATTGTTTCGAAACTCTGTCAATATGATTTTGTGGAAAAATGGTTTTGTAATATACCAAAACAAACGTTCCACAATGTCTGTTGAAGTAAAAATGCTTACTAACAAAAAAAAGTGTTTCACATTCTGCCGAACGGATTTTGTCTAATATTTAAATGACGTATGCAATGTTTAAAAGTAAATATTTGGGCGGTGGACTGTTGGAATTACCGATAATCTAATGCATAATGTTTGAAACTTTAAAAATAAATGCATATTGTGAATATAAAAACATCACTTAATACATTTTACAATTCATAACACTATCGCGCATTGAAATCTTTATCTCATTGAAAATTTAAAACTGCACTTTCCTTTCAAATTGATTATGGAGCCTCACAATTTTCTAAACTTCTTACCGTGTATTATGTTGAGTTTAAATTTAATTAATGAAATCCCTTTTCAATACTTAAAATCAATATAGTTTTTTCGTTAAATATGTTGACAAAATTGTTATTTCAGTTGTTAATTTAGCAAATTCTAGCCCTTATCCAATTTATCAATTCTAATATTGGAAAGAAATTTTGTTAATATCAATAATTAAAATTCTTTATTTTATTTTTTCAGAATTTGATTGGGCTTTGTATTTGGGTCTCGCATTTATAGCTGTCGTGTGTATAACTTTTGGAGTAGCAGTAATATGCTTTGCTCGGAGAGGGATCACAAATAGTCCAGACTACAACATTGCTAGGACAGGTAATTTGAATAAATAGCTTTGCAATATCAGAGCAATCAATTTAACATTAAAAATGTAACTTATAGTTCTGGAATCAAAATATGTAGGAAGTAGTGATAAGAAAATGATTCACAGAAACTATGTCGCGGATGGTAACGTTAACTACGACTATGCCAATCCTGGTCACACTTCACTGAGTGGAGAGCAGGCAGTATCTGAGCATCATTATGATGTACCTAACTTATCAGCGAAGTAAGTTTCAAGTTGTAATTAATTAAAGAAAGATTACTAATTTCACATTTTAGCTATACAAATCCAATTGACGGAATAAGTGTTGATTACATAAGTGATACAGCGGAAACATCTACTTGCACATGTAAGTATTTTCAAAGCATAACAGAATTAAACAATATGAAAATATTTTGCATTATTTACAGCTGATTCAACGGATTACGACTATGCGTCAAAACAAAAATGCCTTTCAGTGTCTAAGCGATCCTGCAAAATGAGTTCCATAAAAGATGTTTTCAATGAAGCTGGTGGATATCTCCGATTGTACGAGGGAAAAGTGACTCTGTATGTTCCGGAATTTGCCTTAGGCAACTACGACAAAAAAGGCGTTTCCGTTGCTGTTCTTGGCGAAGAATTTTCAAGAATAAATGTTAAATCTTTCGACTCAATGCTGATTACCAGCACAATAGTGTCTTGCACACCGCTTAAATTTAATTTTCTAAAACCTTGTATCCTAAAGATTCCTCATTGTTTAACAGAGCCTTCTTTGTGGAACATAAGCGTGTACAGCTCAGAAGCGAGTAACAACGATATTAATGTCAAATGGGAAACAATAACTAAAATTGGTGTTAGTACGAATACTTCTAAGTTTTTTATTAAAGTTGATAAGCACTTTGCCTATATAATGACCGAACGGATGGGCCGTTTTGCTATTTTAGCTCAACCCGATCCCAGCATAGAAAATTTATCGATTGAAATGAAGTTATTAGCATTTGGACAAGTTGCTCCTAATTGTGCTGTTGGAAGTCTTCGAGTGTACATCGTTAAAGACTTTCCAAATAGTTGTGAAATTTGTTCCCGTATTGAGTCCCAGCTGGGCGGGTCGTTTATGGGAGAAAGCGAAACATTTTCATTTAGTTTAAACGAGAGCGATCTAAACATTCGTATACGTTCCACAGGTGAATGGGAAGTCCCTAGTCACCTGCAAGAACAAGTTATACCATATAATCACATCCTTAGCAACAACTCAATACTACATTGTGAATTTAATTTACGAAGAAAGGAATCACATTTTATGGACATAAGTTTAGAAATAGACTTTTCTCAAACAAATAGTGAAAATGATTATAATTCATTTGCAGTGCCACAAACTAGAGTTATCACACCAGTGAGTCCCGATAATGAGCGGCAAGTAGTATTTGTCAATAAAAGGGGGCGTTTCATTAATGAAATATACACAGACTCCAAAATTCCACGTGAAATCAAAAACATTTTATGTGTGACTCTTGATCCTTTGCGTGTTGATAAAAACGACTGGCGAACTCTTTCGATTAAATTAAATTTATTAGAATACATCGAATATGGTGCATCGAGACCTAATCCAACAGAAAATCTACTCAATCTATGGGAGTGTAGAAGCACAAATGAGAAGAATATTCACGATTTAGTTCGCATACTCAAGGAAATGCATAGAGATGATGTAGTAGATTTGATTGAAAAAAGTGTGGGTCCCATTTGGCTTTAAAGAACACAACAAAAGGCTTAGAATTTATTTGATAGAGAACAGCTTTAAACAACAACATAAACAAAATATTTTACACACATAAGCATGTAGTTTGTATATTTGTGGCCAAAAATTATACAATAAGTAGGTTAAAGTAAGTACATATATAAATATAATTAATTGCTATAGTCGATATTGAACAAAATAGTTCTTAACATACATTATACATTTATAGACATACATATATATATATTTAGAGTTAAACAGTTATGAATAAGTATTTTTAAAGCCTTTCGTAATTGTGTGGGCTATTTTTATACGTTTACAAACAAAAACTATTCTTTTATTTACATATGTAGTATGTAAATTATTGTTGCCATCTTTTTTGTTAATCAACTGCCATTCTTTTAATATTCAAGTTCTGATTGTTTTCGTTTGATTGGTTCATCATTTTGCATTCCACTTATTACAAATTCTTTTGTGAAAATTTAATTGGGTGTTGCACATTTCTGTGAAACAAAATATCTTGGACAAAAAGAAAGACATAACAAAAATTAATTACTCAAGTAGACAATAAATGAGTGAAAAATATGGTTAACCTTTTAACGACAATTATATGTCAAATACAAATTAATGAAATTGTAACTCAAATTTAAGGTCAGGTAGTTTTTTTTTCAAAGTCGCAATTCATACAACTCAACATCATTCTTAGTTCAGTAAAATAGGGCGAACAATTTGGTCAAGCTCGAACTGAGTATGTCCCTACACTAAAATTGTCAACCATACAATTGAAAAAAAATTGTCTCAATAATTTTTGTATACGCTTAAACGAAACCCTTATTTTACTAGAAAACATAGAATGTTTTTAACTTATCTTAACAGAAGCTTTTCCGGCTTTCAACTATACAAAATTAAATAAAGACAAAAGAACAAGGCTCATTAACACTAAAATGATGTGAAACTTCTGTTTTGCAGGTTTATTTAAATATATGAAGGACCTGGTTGTTGATTCCATACCAATAAACGTACAGGCTACAATCTGCATCAGTTAGTAAATTGAAATAATGTTAAAAAGTCTTTGATTAAAACTCATTTGCATTCTGCTATAACCATACTGGGCCAGTAATTCGTTAAACACGTCTCAGCAGCTTGGTCTGCGTTGTTTAGTTTTGATTGATAGTTTACCCGGTGAGCCCTAGTTTATTATTACAAGAATTCTTGCGCCTTAAATAATTTTCTTTTTCAAAATTCAAAAGTTAAACTTCAATCAGAAGAAAAAATCCGTTTGAATCAATTATTGTTTTTCAATTTTAAAAGGAAGTGAATTGCGAATTTGTAAAAGTTCCGAATTTTTACCACCTTTGCAGGTGGAGAAATACCGAGCATTCGTAGCATCACTTATTATTGCCATTGGTTCGTCTTGTGACTCTCCTTTACTTTCCAAATGTTTGTTTGTTATAAATTAACATGTTGATACAAAAATGCCCGTTTGATGTTTTAAGTTTAAAATTAAAAATTGTAAATAACTAGTGTATATATAAAACATATTTTCTTATAAACTCCACTGCCAAATCCAAATGTAACCTGTTTGTTTGAATCTACAAATTAATTTATATTTTATATACAATTAAATGAAATTGGATTTTTTTAGTGTATTTATGTATTATCGTAAAAATTATTGTCATAAACGTAAGCCAAAAAAAAAAAAAACAAATATTTTCTCGTACACATGTTTAAAAGAAAAATGTATGTATTGTAAAATTTGTATTAAGATCTGCTAAATATTAATTTGTTATGTCATTTTCGAAATTTGTTGAATTATTTTTACTGGTTAGGTCCCAGACAACAAAAAGTGCATTAGTGCTGTTATATTATAAAGAATTTGTTCAATTAGCAGCCCTCGTTATATATCATTTCATTTAAAGGACACCGTTTTATATTTTTTTTTAATTTAATTAGTACTTAAGTCCATATTATTTTTAATTATTTCTTATATCAATTCTTAATTTCAATTAACTTTTTAAACTTGAGGTGATTTGATACCGAAATCAATGCATTTATTTATTTTTGTATATGTATGTATTCAAAACTTGTACATTAAATGTAAAAGGAAAACTATTGAAATGTGTAATGATTTTGGAAAGGCTTCTATATCCTCTCAATCTAAAATCTTATTCAATGTCAATACCACATTTAAATTATCGCAACGATCCTTTTCGAATTTATTTAACTAAAACGAACAAAAGCAAGTTACATGCTAAAACTATTATATCCATAACATAAGCTGATTGATTTACATCACGTTAATAGTAAACTACATATTTATTTTACTCAATAGAATATATCTGCCTTATTTAGTAGATAAATCTCACAGCTCAAATTTATATAATTTGCTAAACTAAAGATTTTCGGAGTTCATCTTGAAATGCTCATTTAAATGCTAAATTCATTAATTTTAAATATAACATTTATTTTTGATAGTAGATACTATGTATTTTACACGAATGTACAAAACTGTTTAAACAAAATTATGAGAAATAATACAACGAAATTATTACAACACTATTTATAAAATACTGTGTATTGATATATTATGTTTTAACAATATAAGAATATAAAATAAATAAAAGTAGGTTTTGTTAAATATAACTGATGAAATTTTGTTTCTTTTGCAATTATTATTGGTTCCTTAAATACTATGACTTAGGGAGTCAAATGCAAAATCAGTTGATGGAGAAGTAAACAAATGGATAAAAGGTTCCATAAAGTTGATAGCATCAGAAACAGCTGTTGAAAAATTAAAAAAGAAAGCCAATTGTTCAATGTTTTGAACAATGCTACTGAAAATAAAAACAATTAATAAATACAGATAAAGTCGATGTTTTTTTGAATTTGATAAGAGAACATTTTTTAGAAAAAGAAGTAATATCAATTGACTGAAAACAATTTCACTCGATTTAGATCTCGAGTTCATTTCACTTGATTGTTTTAACTTTAGGTAACGCCCTTCATAAATTGAGCCAAAGCAAATTAAAAAGAAAATGAACGAAATTAAAAAACGGGTAATGTTTTATTTATTTCAATTGTTAAATCAAATGTTCGAATTGCTTTGCACCCAGTCAATATCTTCAGCTTTTAATAAATGATTGTTTTAATGCTGCTCCTAAATTCAGACCGGTAATTTCCATAGCCTTGATACGCCTTCGGAGCTCTTCTAGGGATCTTATCGGTTTGCTATACAAATTTTCTTTTATGAAGCCCGTAAAAAAATCGAATTGATTCGGGTCTAAGGTGGAATGCGTAGAATAGGCCACTGAACATTTTTAAGCCAATAGGATTGGCGGCAACACTTAGATATTTTCCCATATCAGTTGACAGGCTATTTTTATAGAAACCCGGAGTAGTTTTTTTCATTAAAAATTCAATAACAACAAATTTTATATTGTTTGTGGATAATGTATGTCTTCTCATTAAAAATGAAGCGTCGATGATTGCAGGTTGTGCAAGTTGAAGCATTTATTTTAAATTTTGTCCAACGATTGTGAGTCTTCTCGTATAATCTACTTAAAGTTCAGTTGTTGTTTTTAAATTAAATTATTTCTAAAAAACTTGCGTTTTGGCTTGATTTACTACGATTTTTTTTCCTTAAAAAAAAACATCCCATTTTATTTTATTAGGTATAGTTTCAGGAATATTTATATGAGCAGAACATTTTAGGACGACCACATTCCGCAATTGTAGTTTTGTTTTAAAATTCAAATTTTAAATATTAAAGCTATTGTTAGGTAGGCAGGTATATACCAAATAATTTCATGAAATTTTATAGAGAAATTCTACTAGTATTCGGGCAGTAATAACATCCGGACACTTAGCAAAGATCAAGGTCAACATCTTAGATTCTTGAAGTGTGATTCATGACGTTTTCCTGACCAATGCTTTTTAATTAATCTTAAAGTTTTTTTATTTCGATCCCTAATGCTTTACCTTTTACTACCGCTTCCTGATTGCTAAATATGGAATTCGCTTTATGAAGTCTTAGATTTAGTTTATCGCTTGTCCATCATTTTCATAATATGATGTTTTTATTTTTGTGTGCCTTAGAATTTGTTAAGCTGTGTCTGTATCAAAAATTAAAATAAGACTAATACAAAAATTAAACCAAATATGAAGGTAGGTATTTGTCATCGGACCTACAAAAGGCTTTTGATCGCGTCACCATGATTCCCGTCCTTGCACAAATGTCACAATGGGGAGTCCCCTTTTGGATAGTAGATTTTTTGCACCTATGTACATATGCAGGAAAAGAAATTGTAATCCATTGCCATTGAATATTCGCGATACTCTAGTATCGGCTTCAAAAGAATTAAACATTTTGGGTATTACATTTAGTTCTAATTTAAAATGGAATATTCAGGTAAAAACATAATTCTACAATTAAAAAAAACGATATAACCTCCTAAAAATGATTTGCTCCAAGAAAAAAGGATCTCATCTTGAAATAGCCTTAAAAATAGCAAAAACACTCGTTGAAGGTTCTTTTTACAACATGGACTTACAACCTACATGTGGACAACAATCAAAAACTGCAAGGACATCGATACGACACCGCGATCAACAATATTGCTTTCGTTCAGCCTCAGGAGCACTAAAATCAACAAGGATCGAGGCTCTTAGACTTGAAACTGGGTATCACTCTTTTTATAACTTTGACAAAAGAAGAGCTATTAACTTAGCAAGCAAGACGCTTGCCGATCCAAAGCATCCCTTATATGTATAATATTGCCAATGCAATTATACTAATTCAGAAACAAATAAACGGAAAAACTCAATATCTGCACTTGTAAAAGTGTTTAGCTTGATAAAAGTCCAAACCAAACTTCTTGTTTGAACCAGGTTCAATCAAATATAGTCCGCCCAACTGGAAACGAAAGCTGCTTCAAATAGATGCAAAATTATCAGCATTTAATTTTGTATGTATTGTATTGAATTTAAACAAAAAAAAATATTTGCTATTATATAAATCTAATGTGGCATCACTGATTAAAATAAAATACTTTTTCATTGTTCAATTCAGAAAACATAGTAACATAAGAATTTGAATTTTAAACGGGGAAATCCCTTCTTAAGTACTATATGTTTTTGTATCCTAATTTTCTATCATTCTGAATTAAAACGTTGTAGAAGCAACATTAAAAGAGTTTAAAAAGTGTTTGTGTTTTACTTTTAACTAAAAATCTAATAATATGTTCCAAGCTTTACACCAAGAGATGATCGAAAAGGTGAACCCTGATCACATCTTTTATACCGATAGTTCACACAAAGATAATAACTCATCTTTTGCCGTAGCCAAGTGGGAACAGCATTCTCAAACCTCTTTGGTCTAGCAAGGACTACTACCTAATGAAGCAGGCAGCTACATTGCTGAACTAGCAGCAATTCAAAGAGCTATTTCAATTGCGAAAACTTATTTAAGACGATATTAAAAGGCCTAAAAAATGAGACAAACCGATGTTCTACTCTGGAACAATTAAGATGCTTAATGACGGAAAACATATGTACTAGCATGGGTACCAGGGCATTCTGGTATCAAAGGCAATGAAATGGCGAATGATGCAGCCAAAGGTGCTACTAAATTTCCACTTGTTATTGATTCGCCAAATTTCTATCAATTGACTCGCCAAATCTATTTCCAGGAGCTAAAGATGGAGCTTGAAGTTAATTGGAATAACTGCAATACTTTTCTTCGTACACATAATCCACATCACTATCGCATTCCATATAATAGGTAACTAACAAGGGAAAATTGCATAATGATACTCCGAATCAGAGTTGGAAAAACTATTTTTACAACCAAATTGTATGTATAAAATAATGAACTCCCAGAATTGTGTGAAGCCTGTCATGAAGTTCTATCAATTCATCACATATTTGTAGAATGTCCTTTATCACGGCAGATCGATCCTTTACTTGAAAGCACATTCATATTCAAAAAATTATCTACCATCCTTTGCCCAGCCGATCATAATAGTAAGTATTTATAAGTAAGTAAGTTATTCATTTATTTACATTTCAATATAACAAATAGAATACAAATCATGAATTTAAGAGCTATGGCTAAGCCGTCAGCCTGGTTTGCAAGTTTATAAATGTTTATTTTAAAATTTAATTAAATTTTCAATAATAAAAAAAAAAGAACTAAAGTATCAAACGTATTCTGATATTAATAACATCCTGTACTTGTAAACTGTTTTTAAGAAATTGCTTAGGGTCACTATCGTTTAGAAGTTGGATAGTTTCCTGCATGGTTAAATATTGTTTTCCAAAGGAAATTTGCCTTTGCGCTTTGAATATTGGGCATGATACTTATGATATGAAAGCAATCTTCTTTCGATTTTAGGTTGCAAAGCGTACAGAATTGATTAAAGCTTCCATTATAAGGGTTACCATTTAAGGCAATGAGCTCACACCTTGCTTTGAATATCACGGATATTTTATCATAGCTAATTGAGTCGTGAAAGTAGTTTTTCATGTTTAGATTGAAATTAAGCTGACTGTATAAAATTCTACTTTCAGAATTCCGAGCCTTAACGATGAAGGCATCTCGAATAGAGTCTTTGTTTTTCTGAATAATGCGGTAGAGTTGGTCTTTCAAATTACGTTGGTTGTTCACATCAATATGTAAGGTTTCCCCACAAGCGTTGCCAATAGATTGCCATCTTTCATACCACCAGTCCTTATTCCGCAACTCATACAAAAGTAGTTTTTTTGAAAGCCTTGATTCCTCATAATGACAGCATACCTTTATTAAGAAGTCAGCCTGTGACTTGAGTGTATTTGTCAAGAGTTTTGGTAGTCCGCTTTCCAAGTATATAGTGTAACAAGTCGTATTTTGGGGTAGATTGAAGAGCTTTTTTATGAAATTCCTATGGAATTTCTCAATTTCCTCGTACTCATATGACCCCCAAACTTGAGAAGCATAGCAAAGAGTTGATTTAACTACTGCATTGAATATCTTATATTTTGCACATAAAATTATTCTTTTGTTGGAAAACACTTTCTTCCATGATAGGTTAAGCAAGCTTTGAGAGCTATTGGCTTTTTCGGTTAGGTGTTTGATGAAATTTAAAGCCGGATTTAGTTTAACTCCCGATTATAATACAATACAAAGAATTAAAACTGCTTTAGATATTCACGATAAATTTAATGAAATCCAATGTAAATATTTCTGTTTCTAGCTATAAATGTTTAACTTAAAAGTCATTACTTTAAACAATCAATGTGTTAAAGTTTCTCTGTAATTAATTTTAAGTGTTCTAAAAGACGGCATCACTTATAGTCTTGTTGCCCTGATGCCTTATTAAAAAATAATTTGTAAATTTATTTGTAAATTATTTGATTAAATAAATAAACCAAATATGTAGGTAGGTATTTGTTAGGACACTTACATATTTGTAAATATCAAAGTAAAAGAATGCAACAAACTTAGCTTATTTGTGTAATGTTTGTGTCTTAATTTGGGTTCTAAAGTAGTGCTTACCGATGACTTAAAAGAAACTTTTAAAGGTGGTAATTTTTTGAATCAAAGCTGTCTTCTGTCGAGATATTTGGTACGTTAAATTAAATCAAAATCTTTATTTTTTCTCAAGATATTCGAGTCCGTTATCAAAGGTTATCAATTTTTAGAAGGTAAAGTAGTTTTTTTTCTATAAAAATTCAATTCGAAGCAAAGAAGAACAAAGTGGTTTATTGGAAATTCATAATTTATTACAAGCAAAATAGAGCAAAGTGGTTTATAGCACAAGCGAATAAAAAAACAAAATGCCTTAATTAATTTTAATTTCCAGCATTACAGAATACCTAAAATATCAAAATCCTTTTTATTTCACCTACGTTTGGTCTTTTCTTTTTTGTATAGGAAAATTATCGTTGTACACCATAGTCTTTCGCTATTTTCTTTGTATATATTTCATATACAAAGCTATTTTCGTCTGTTTAAATTTTTTCATGAATAGTTTAAAGAAAAATATCTAGATGTCGCCTATTTGAATATCTTCATGAGTGTTTTCATTTACAAAGATGGCGGTGTATAAAGTTATAAATATTTATTTTTAAAAGCATAGTTTTAAAGCTGTCATAAAAATTGGTTTGTGTTTTCACTAATATTTTCAATTAAGAAAGTGGTTGTAGTCACAACTACAATAAATAAACCACTCAAATAGTTGTCATTGTGAATGGCATGATTTTCCTTTTAAACTCATTTTGAATATAACAGTGGATAACAGAGAGCAGTGATAGAACAGTTTATTTAGCATGAATGTTACCATAAACCAAGGACTTTGTATGTGAAAACCTTTGTATATGGTTTTCATATACAAAGATTCATCTTTGTATATACATACTTACAAAAAGCCTTCCTTCGCACCACATTAACAGATACATATGTGACTACGTATACTTATAATTTCGTATAGTATCGGAGGTATTAGGTTTTTAATTGATTTAAATTTGTAAAAGTTGTTAAAATTTGTTTAATTATTTGATTTGGTTTACCAAATCAAATACGAAATTATAAGTATACGTAGTCACATATCTGTTAATGTGGTGCGAAGGAAGAATTTTTGTAAGTATGCACTTATAAACTCAAAACAAACAATTCTATCAATGAAGTTAAGCAGTTGACGCAGATATTGCTATATTCTCCCATATTTTATACACGATATTTTGGCTGGTGATTTAATTATCTCCCTTACAGCACTATGTGATTATGAGAATGAAAAAAAGAGGCTGGGATGCGACTTACACTCAACACTGATAACTTCCCATCCCGTCTGTCGATTAGTCTTGCTCAAAAGGTTTGTAGGTTTTTGTGTTTTGTTAAAAAATTTGTCGGTTAAATTATTCTAAAAAATGAACTAAAAATTAACAACAATATTTTGCATATGATGAAATAGTTTCATTTTATAATCTCTTATTTTGTTAACAAGATTTTTAGTCGAAAACCAATTTTCACCAATTTTAGTAGCATATTTTAAAAGTTTTAATTTCATCGACATCGAAAACCGAACATCAAAATCACCAATTTTAAGTATACTATTTTTTGCAGATTTTAATTTTTATGAAAAAAAACTGACTGTCGGATTTTTATAAAAATTTTACTGAATGTCTATAAAATAAGTTTCACTCCAATAAATTAAATATTAATAAAGATATTTGAGTCGAAAGTAAATTTACAAAAACGTGCTTTGCCATAGCCCCAGATTCCTCCCAACGCGAACGGTGCTTTTTTTTCATTGATAATAAAATTATATTCTTGACGATAAGCAACCATTGTTTTTTGATTTAAATATTAATAAAAGTGAATAAAACGAATATTAAAAATAAAACCTGCCCTAGTAACCATCAGGGTCTTACCCACTCCAAATATGGATAGGGTTCAAAATATTCTTAAGATCAAAAGGCTTTAAATAATAAATTAAACATAGTATTCAACAGTCACCGCCACAGAAGAAAACAATGGGTTCCTGAGCTATGTTTAATATATTTATTCATATTTTCTTGCATTTATGTTTTCTTTTTTTTTATAATTAAGTAAATAAATATGCATAAATATTAATATTAGTTTCAAAAGCATTTAAGAAATATGCTAAGTTTTTGGAAGTCTCATCTTTTATTGTGTCATATATTATAATAGATATTATATTTTCGGTCGTCCGTTTCAAAACTCAAATATTAATTTTATTATATCCTGACACGAATATTTCTTAAAATAATCAAGGAACAAATATGATTACAAAATAGACTTTTGTAACACTCGCTGAATTCTGAGGAACAAAAGTTATTATTTTATATCTATTAATTAATAAATTAAGATAGTAAAATTGGATAGCCTTAGATTACAAATTATTAAAAATGTTGCATATGAAATTATAAATAAATTTCTCAAAATTGAGATTTCAATGTTAGTCAGAATAACAATAAAATTAGAAATGAACCGGTACCTGCCTGTGAGGGTATTTATAAATGAAGAAATTGTTTACATCAACAAGAACCAGTTCTTCGGTTCTTCTATGTATAATGTCAAATTACAAATATATTGGTATGTTGGCTTAAGCCCCTTATTTCCCAACTCTTCCCCAGTCATCACCACACAAATTCAATTTGCCTAGAACTATACCCGTAATTATTTTTCAATTTTTATTAAACTTACAGCCAATTCATTGACAAAGTTCTAATATCAATTTAAAACTCGATCTTATAACTCTCAGTTTATCTTTAAAATTTGGTTTTGAAAATATTTATATCTCGGGCAATTTTCCACTTTCTATAATTTCCTAGAACTCAGTGTGAATTTGTTATTGAGCTTTAAGGACATCGATCTCGGTTTAATAAAATAAAGTTCTTAAGAACAATAAACTACTTTCATAGCACCCGGTAGGATCTTTTGGCATACATTTCTCACATTCTATCGAGTAATAATTTTGAATCGACTAGCGGTAAGCACTTTTTTCATTGATTTCAGTTTATTAAATAAATTGTTGATTTAAATTAATTTTCATTTTTATTTTTCTGTGAACCAATGTTGTTTAAATTTTTGTTTGTATTTTCAATATTATTTTGTATTGTTTGCTTTTAAAATGTGTTGCTTATTTGTTTCTAATAAATGTAATAAATAATAAATATGCTGATGACACCCAACTCTACTTGAGCTGCCCATTGGGACGTATTGAACACTCTGCAGCTTGTATAAATGACGACTGTCAAGTTAGCACTACATTTTTCGAAATTTCAAAAACTGAGTATGCAGTTAATTGTAGCTTTTTTGTTGTAAATTAGTTGTGGAAAAAAAAAATTTGTAGCTCGACGATTTTTCAAAAAAGTGGTATGTAGTGCTAGGTTGATATCAAGTTAGCACTACACTTTTTGATTTTGTTAAAACTAAGTACGCAATTAGTTGACAATTATTTGTTGTAAATTAGTTGTGGAAAGAAAAAAATTCCAAAAATTTTTTTTACTTTGATTTTTTTAAAAAAGGGGGGTATGTAGTGCTAACTTGACACCGTGAGTCCACCCATAAAACAAGGATATTCGAAAATGTAACGATGCAATTAATTGTAGCTTTTTTGTTTAAAATTAGTTGTGGAAAGAAAAAAATTCCAAAAATTTTTTTTACTTTGATTTTTTTAAAAAAGGGGGGTATGTAGTGCTAACTTGACACCGTGAGTCCACCCATAAAACAAGGATATTCGAAAATGTAACGATGCAATTAATTGTAGCTTTTTTGTTTAAAATTAGTTGTGGAAAGAAAAAAATTCCAAAAATTTTTTTTACTTTGATTTTTTTAAAAAAGGGGGATATGTAGTGCTAACTTGACACCGTGAGTCCACCCATAAAACAAGGATATTCGAAAATGTAACCATGCAATTAATTGTAGCTTTTTTGTTTAAAATTAGTTGTGGAAAGAAAAAAATTCCAAAAATTTTTTTTACTTTGATTTTTTTAAAAAAGGGGGGTATGTAGTGCTAACTTGACACCGTGAGTCCACCCATAAAACAAGGATATTCGAAAATGTAACGATGCAATTATTTGTAGCTTTTTTGTTTAAAATTAGTTGTGGAAAGAAAAAAATTCCAAAAATTTTTTTTACTTTGATTTTTTTAAAAAAGGGGGGTATGTAGTGCTAACTTGACACCGTGAGTCCACCCATAAAACAAGGATATTCGAAAATGTAACCATGCAATTAATTGTAGCTTTTTTGTTTAAAATTAGTTGTGGAAAGAAAAAAATTCCAAAAATTTTTTTTACTTTGATTTTTTTAAAAAAGGGGGGTATGTAGTGCTAACTTGACACCGTGAGTCCACCCATAAAACAAGGATATTCGAAAATGTAACCATGCAATTAATTGTAGCTTTTTTGTTTAAAATTAGTTGTGGAAAGAAAAAAATTCCAAAAATTTTTTTTACTTTGATTTTTTTAAAAAAGGGGGGTATGTAGTGCTAACTTGACACCGTGAGTCCACCCATAAAACAAGGATATTCGAAAATGTTACGATGCAATTAATTGTAGCTTTTTTGTTTAAAATTAGTTGTGGAAAGAAAAAAATTCCAAACATTTTTTTACTTTGATTTTTTAAAAAAGGGGGTATGTAGTGAGTGCGTAAAATTAGCCCCCTTTTTAGGTTTTCCTATTTTGGAAAGTTGTTCCGGTTTGTTCCGCATTGTTCCAAAGTTTTTTTTTTTTGAAAACACCCAAAAATGGGGGTCTTATACCCGAAAAACTGTTTTTGACCTAGCCCCCCTTTTTCGAAAATCGATTTTTTGTAAAATTTTCCAGGTTGTTCAAGTTGTTCTAAACATTGTTCCAAATTTTTTTACTTCTATAATCAAAATTTCAAAAATTCTAGCCCCCCCTTTTTTCGGAATTCCAACTTTTTATATTTTTTTAGATTTTAAAAAGTGTTCTAACCATTGTTCCAAAAACTAAGAGTCGTGAAATGTATATTTTATAAGATAATGCAAAATACGCTCCTCAATTTTTTTTTTAACCCTACAGCATAATAAATCATGAATAAGCACATGTACATCAACCAGAACTTGGCTTTTAAACTATTATTAACACTGATGGTCGAACTTTCAAACAAATCTCAATATCTTTTAATTTTGTGAACATTATTTTAGCTCCCCTTTTTCAAAAATCAAAAATTAAAAAAATGTTCTAAGTCAAACCATATTTCCTCCAGTTCGTGTCCAAATTTCATCCAAAACTGTAATCAAATATAGCTTAAGCTGCACACAATCGAAAAAAAATAATAATTCCCCTCAATAGAACAGAATGGTACAATGTTAAGTGGTATTTGGAATTATTATCTTTATTTTTGAACATATTTTAATGAATGTTTGGAAAAGTTCGATCTGAGTGATTATGCATATAAAAAAACTATTTTTTAAATGTGGGTTTTTGTAACGGGGGGGTTGGGGATGTTTTTTTTAATACTTTCATAATCATTATTTATTTCATAAGGTCGGAATCTTAAAGACCTTTTGGTATTTGCTGAAAGAATAAAGCTTTGGCTTAAAATTTTAAATTCTTTCAAAGGGGGGCACTATTGAGGGGAATTATTATTTTTTTTCGATTGTGTGCAGCTTAAGCTATATTTGATTACAGTTTTGGATGAAATTTGGACACGAACTGGAGGAAATATGGTTTGACTTAGAACATTTTTTTAATTTTTGATTTTTGAAAAAGGGGAGCTAAAATAATGTTCACAAAATTAAAAGATATTGAGATTTGTTTGAAAGTTTGACCATCAGTGTTAATAATAGTTTAAAAGCCAAGTTCTGGTTGATGTACATGTGCTTATTCATGATTTATTATGCTGTAGGGTTAAAAAAAAAATTGAGGAGCGTATTTTGCATTATCTTATAAAATATACATTTCACGACTCTTAGTTTTTGGAACAATGGTTAGAACACTTTTTAAAATCTAAAAAAATATAAAAAGTTGGAATTCCGAAAAAAGGGGGGGCTAGAATTTTTGAAATTTTGATTATAGAAGTAAAAAAATTTGGAACAATGTTTAGAACAACTTGAACAACCTGGAAAAATTTTACAAAAAATCGATTTTCGAAAAAGGGGGGCTAGGTCAAAAACAGTTTTTCGGGTATAAGACCCCCATTTTTGGGTGTTTTCAAAAAAAAAAAACTTTGGAACAATGCGGAACAAACCGGAACAACTTTCCAAAATAGGAAAACCTAAAAAGGGGGCTAATTTTACGCACTCACTACATACCCCCTTTTTTAAAAAATCAAAGTAAAAAAATGTTTGGAATTTTTTTCTTTCCACAACTAATTTTAAACAAAAAAGCTACAATTAATTGCATCGTAACATTTTCGAATATCCTTGTTTTATGGGTGGACTCACGGTGTCAAGTTAGCACTACATACCCCCCTTTTTTAAAAAAATCAAAGTAAAAAAAATTTTTGGAATTTTTTTCTTTCCACAACTAATTTTAAACAAAAAAGCTACAATTAATTGCATCGTTACATTTTCGAATATCCTTGTTTTATGGGTGGACTCACGGTGTCAAGTTAGCACTACATACCCCCCTTTTTTAAAAAAATCAAAGTAAAAAAAATTTTTGGAATTTTTTTCTTTCCACAACTAATTTTAAACAAAAAAGCTACAATTAATTGCATCGTTACATTTTCGAATATCCTTGTTTTATGGGTGGACTCACGGTGTCAAGTTAGCACTACATACCCCCCTTTTTTAAAAAAATCAAAGTAAAAAAAATTTTTGGAATTTTTTTCTTTCCACAACTAATTTACAACAAATAATTGTCAACTAATTGCGTACTTAGTTTTAACAAAATCAAAAAGTGTAGTGCTAACTTGACATCAACCTAGCACTACATACCACTTTTTTGAAAAATCGTCGAGCTACAAATTTTTTTTTTCCACAACTAATTTACAACAAAAAAGCTACAATTAACTGCATACTCAGTTTTTGAAATTTCGAAAAATGTAGTGCTAACTTGACAGTCGTGTATAAATGAGGACTTAAGCTTGATTGAGCGTTGGTCGGTTAATAACTGTTTACTTCTTAACCCAAATAAATCAAAGTGTCTCGTGGTCTCAAAAAACAAAATTGATGTGTCTTACTTTCCGGCAATTCTTTTGAATAACTGTCCTATTGCTTACGTCGACTCAGCTAAAAATTTAGGTGTAGTTTTTAACCGCAGCCTTACATGGACACATCATATAAACAACACAATTGGGAAATCGTATGGTGTCCTACGCAAACGCATGCTATGGTCAACACAGCACTTTATTCCTTTAATAATTAGAATTCTGCTAGTGAAAACGCTGATTTTACCTCTGCTTACTTACGGCTGTGAAATTTTTTGTAAGTTAGACTTCGAGAGTAAAAGGAAATTAACGGTTGCATTTAATAGCGCAATAAGATATATTCACGGGCTGCGACGCGACGTTACGATAGAGTTTCGCCATCGAGAAAGAACTAATAGAGAGAACCAACTTCGACGGTTGCTCCCTTTTTGCCTTCAAGCTGTGATTTGGCCACCAACTTGCATATGTATTAACTCCATATAAAAAAAAATGTGGGGAACAAATACTTATGCAAGTTTGTGCACATACTCACCACGAGAGAGAACAGTCCAATGAGAATTAGGACCTAGAAACATAAAACTCTGAAAGCACTACAACTATTATTTGTATTATTAGCTGCGTTTATGCGTTAAATTTTCGCTCAGACCGTTCGACCTTCGAGAGTAAAAGGAAATTAACGGTTGCATTTAATAGCGCAATAAGATATATTCACGGGCTGCGACGCGACGTTACGATAGAGTTTCGCCATCGAGAAAGAACTAATAGAGAGAACCAACTTCGACGGTTGCTCCCTTTTTGCCTTCAAGCTGTGATTTGGCCACCAACTTGCATATGTATTAACTCCATATAAAAAAAAATGTGGGGAACAAATACTTATGCAAGTTTGTGCACATACTCACCACGAGAGAGAACAGTCCAATGAGAATTAGGACCTAGAAACATAAAACTCTGAAAGCACTACAACTATTATTTGTATTATTAGCTGCGTTTATGCGTTAAATTTTCGCTCAGACCGTTGAAAGATGTAAAAAAAACTCAGATTTGTTTCAATTTTCAGAGTTTATCGACTTAATTTTGTCGATGCGAGAGTTGCAGGAACATTGAAAATGAGAGTTACAGAATGTAAACATGGAACATTGAAAACATTTTTATATACTCATCTCTTTTTTCCATTCCTATTTTATTTGTGTGTACCTACTCGTTGTTTATTTTCTTTACATTACTCACGACATTTCCAAAATGCTGAAAATAAGTGATTTAAGTAGACACTAAATAAAAAGGCCGTCAACTTGTTACTTCTGTTGTCAATTTTCATTGCATAAGATTTGTGAATAGGTGATAAGCTATTCTTACTCCTTTCCCCTAAGGTAGTGTGTTGCTTTTAAAGGCTTAACTACATAAGCCGAAAAGTACTTTTGTACAAAAGTAAAAATATTTGTATTCTCGCTAGTTCAGTGGTTTTGTGAAAAGAATATACATCCAAAATTTAAGTCTTATGCATCAAGTTTTCCAGTTCTAACTATTTATATCTTTTCTTTCAGTTATATAGCAACAAGGAAAAATCTGTCAGGGAAAAATCTAACCACAATTTTTCTGAAAGTGCATTGTGGCTTATTCATAGATGTTTGCTAAGCTTTTTAGGCTATTCATAAATAAATGCAAATCAAAGTTAAGGGCTAAAGCTGAATGACTATAAACATAGAAAATGCTGTGTTCAAGTAATTATTATCGCAGCCAAATAATAATAAATAATTCATGACAGATAAATGTTACGTTAACACTAAGATCCAGAAAATATCGATTGATACCGCAATTGCAGAAGATATGGATATTTTTTAAAAATATTCCCGGTAAACTGTAAAACTTTATTAATTCCGCCTTTTATAATTCAATGTAAAATAATTCAATGCAGTATATTTTAGATAATACAGTAGTTAAGTTATTAGTTAAGGTATTACTATTGAAATAAACATAACATACATTTATTAAAAACATGTACTCGTTCATATAGGTATACAAATAAAGTCTAATCTAAAAAGCCTTAACCTTGTTAAACACTTTCTGCACACATCCTTACTTGTTTTGGTTGTTCCTGCCATCTATCTGTAACTTAGAGAAAAAGAAGAGAAAAACAAATTCACCACGAACTACCGGTATAACTTCTTCCGTTATTTATTGACAAACAAAAATGTTTTGCTAGAATTAATTTGAATTATAGGAGTATTTTTGTAGATATAAAAACGACAAGATGTTAGCAAAATTAAAAAAAAAAGAAATTCATGAGAATTACAAATATTATAATGAGACTTTAAAAAACATAGCCTTCTTGGCTATCAATAAACAAAAATGAGAAATGTCGCATTTCCCGGAAATGATGTTTTTTTGTGTACTCTCCTCCGAGGTAAAAACATGTATACACCGATACGAATTCAACACGATATAAAAAATGAGAGTAAGAGGTTTCGAAGAGACGGAGACGAAGAAATTTGGCTCTCTCATTTAGTTTTTTCTCTCTGGTTTCGCAGCATAAATCCCAACTTCTTGGGATGTCGTTTGAGAATTTTTTAAAATTCCACACAATAACCTTGTTCTCTGACATACTTCTAACCCGCCAACCTGTGGTGTGGATCTTTACAATGAATTAAACTTTTGCAACTCTAATAGATGTCGTGATCTAGTAATTCCGCGTTTTCAGTGTCTAACATCTGAACGTCAGTTCCTTGTCAACTCAGTAAGAATTTGGAATTCATTGCCGCGAGAAATAAAAAGTATTAATAATGCATAGATTAAGTTGTATTCGCAAATTTATAAATATGTAAAACTTGAATTAAAATCAATTATGTATGTATGGTATGTAGCTACTGTACATTTTACAAGCTACACTATAAATAAGATATTGTATCTTAAAGTGTAAGCTAATCAAGAAATAAATAAAATAAATAAATATAGTCGCTGTGACTACCCCTGCGGCATAATAGGACCTTAAGGTTACTTAAATTGAAACAGAGTCTATTGACCTAATGCCTTCCTTGGGACGTTCATAGAATTGAAGTAACCGTGTCGAGGGTAAAGGGGTCTTGTCCGTTGTTGAGAAAGCATTAATGAGAGTAACTTGTATATCGTTTTTCAACAAAAAGTGTAACTAAATAAACATTATGGCTTCTTAAAAGGACATACTATCCAATCCACATAGACGAATTGACTTCTTTAAACAAACAAAATGTCTACCTATGGACATATTGACAAATTGTCCATGGTTTTATGTTCTCTTGTGTATTTAGAAGGTTATCATTAAACATTAAAACCTAAACACTTTATAATATACATACACATATTATTTCTATTTTTTTAGATTGAAAATTGTGAGCTGGAATTGTCCGCGTCAATAACTATATTTTCTAATAATATATTATAATTGCACATTAAAAAACATTTGGTAAATTCAAATTTAATGAAACAATATTACCTAATTAAAAACATTGCTAAACCGAGTTCTAGTTTTAGAGACTAAAACTTTGTCAAGAAATTGACCGTTAAGTTTCTAAATTCTCACAATTTTTAGAATAACTACAAAAAACAATTTAATTAAATTTATGAGACAAAACAACATACTATGTACATATATTAAAACATCAAAATGTATTGTAATATTGTAGATATAATTCGAAACACATCAAAAGAATTGAAAATATTTCTGGTCAATAAAGAAATGTATTGTTTTATGGTTTAATTTTTGATGATAAAAACTTGAAACCAAAAATTGTTTTAAAACGATGCCCCTATGTAATACTCATTATCATTATCATATTTAATTTTTAGCTTATGACCTTATATAATATGACAAGATTTCTTCTTCATTGATTACAGACTGCAATGACCCAATTCAATTATATTATATTTCTTATTAATAAAGATATATTTCCATATCGATAGAGAAAAAACAACGTTCCTAGCTGCATAGTTAAGTCAATTTCAGACACTTAAAATCTTAAACGACTAGAATCCAAAAATAAAACACAACATAATTCCTATTAATTTAAATTATCATTGAATTTTTGAATGTCTCGTAAACTTTAACAGATATTAAACTTAACAAAAATGTAAGCCTCATCGAAATGAAAGAAAGAACAATAACTTCGATTTATTTTGGGCCTGATGCAGACTAAAGGGACCCTCTTCATTTTGGTTTTTCTAATTGGGTCGAAATTCCTCTCTAACAAGGACTATGTTTCCTAAAATGCGTCCAATAATTTTTTGTCGTTACTTTTTCGCAGTTAAAATGTTTTCTGATGTTACCTGCTTCTGCTTTTGATTCTGCCTCTGCTTCTGCTTGAGAAAATTGGCAAAAAGTTTATTTTTTTAGTTTTAACTTTTAAGCATCGATTCTCAATATATATTGTTTAATGTTTATTTATTAGGTATATAAGTGTACATATATAAACATTTTTTGTAAAGATTATACTCTTATATAAATGATAGCACCTTTTATATGGTTTTCTTGTGCCTTTGTTTGTTATGTATGTTTCCATCTTTCTTTTCAAAATGTGCATTTTTGATTGTGTGTAGGGATAGGAGTGTCGTATCCGTATGCATCAGCTACCTCTATTCCAAAAAATGGACGATAGATATGTTTTTTATCAGAGTTCTGTTTTCTGTTTTCGGCTACCAAATTCAAAGGATTAAGATTAAGAATTTCGATAGAAGAATTCTTATAATATATTTTGAACTGTTCAGCAGTCTGTTGTTTGTAGATATTAATATGCATTATACGTTTTAGTTTCTTATTTCGTTTTTCGATGGGCTCACTACCACATTTTGTTTTATTTATTCATAAAGTAAGTTAAGGTTTCGTGTTTGAAAAAAAAGAGCTGGGATGCGACCCATCCCGTCTGTCGATTTGTCTTGCTTAAAAGTTTGTTTACTATTTTTTGTAGATTTTATTTTATTGAATATCGAAAATAATATTTTCTGTGAAATAAAATAAGTTTGAAGCCAATACTTTTAATTTTTGAAAAGCTATTTGAGTCGATAGTAAATTTTTACCAAGTTTTAGTGTTGTTGTTTTTTTTAGGTTTTTAATTTTTTGTAAAAAAAACTGTCAATTCAATTTTTTTTTTAAATTTTACTGAATATTGAAAACAATATATTTTGAAAGATAAAAGTAGTTAAAGCCAATATCTCAAAGTTTTGAAAAGATATTTGTGTCGAAAGTCAATTTTTACCAAGTTTTATTAATTTTTTTTAGGTTTTTATTTTTTGTAAAAATACTGTCAATTCGATTTTTCTCAAAATTTTTCCGAATGTTGAAAATAATATTTCTTATAAGATAAAACATGTTTGAAGCCATAATCTCAAGTTTTTATATTTGAATCGAAATTCAATTTTTACCAACTTTGAGTAATGTTTTTTTTAGGTTTTTAATTTTTATAAAAAAAACTGTCAATTAGATTTTTCTCAAAATTTTATCAGATGACAAAAACGTCATTCTTCGTTGCACAAAATAGTTTTGGAGATGAAATCATATTTTAGTCGTAAAATTTTCGAGGTGACACATTTTTTTGTTCAGCTTTTTTGATTTATAAAAAAAACCGTTAATGTACTTGTTTTATATCACGTTACAATATATAATATAAAATTTAATTCAAGTCTCTAGCGTCATTGCTTCATGAGATATTTAGGACTAACCAAAATTTTCACCTTTTTTTTTAAATGCTATAGTAAAAAAACCACCCACGCAATTTTCTTGAGAGCCCTTTCTGCCTTATTATCTGTATAACAAAATTTATTTGAAGTCGATATCTCTTCTGGTTCTTGAGTTATGTACGACGAAAAAAACGTCGCGAATGTACGGACGTACGAACGTACGTACACAACACACGCACGCACAGACATATTTCTAACAATCTTTTATTTCGACTCTAGGGACCTTGAAACGTCGAGAAATGTCAAAATTTTCAATTTGACAAATCGGACCCTATGGGAAGTTAAAAATAAGAAAAAACGTTTAAATAAGCCTTTACTCTAAATTATTTTTAGGTGTGCAACTAAGTACCAGCTTTTGTTAATAGATTGTTATATCAGATCAATTTTGACATATCCAACGTTTCAAGAGCAATTCCATTCATATATACTCGTACATCAATTTTCGATTTTGATTCTTGAATATTTGAAGCTTACGATGGGAATAACTTTGAAAGATAAATTTGTAACATTTTTTCACAATAAAGTGTCATTTTAAAAAACTGCGAGAACTAAGAAGCCTACTAACACAAATCAACAAATTTAAGTCCAATAATTTGTTTATAAATAAAAAACTATTCAACGAAGTATAAAGATTTATTCGTAGATTAAAAACAGAATTGGACCATTTGAAGTTTAGACTTAAAGCAACTTCTTATATTGTATTGATAACCCTAACAATTTAGCTTCGAATATTTGACGAGCAATATAGGCAGTATATTTCGTTTTACGCTAAAGGTTTATAAGGCTCTGACGTATGACATGGAACAGCTTTAAAGTTTAGAAAAACTTGTATGGTTTTTGTTTAAGTTTGATTTTGAGCATCTAGGTTTTTCTGTAAGAAAAAAATATTTTTAATTTGTTCAAAATTTATGGTTATTTCGCTTTCTTTGAAACATATTTTCTAAGGCTTTGGATGTGCATTTTGTTTTTTTGGAACAATGGCTAAAATGTCTGTGTTCTGAAATTTTGAACAAAGAGGTCCCCTATGAATAATCTTGGAATGACTTTCGATTAAAGTAAATTTAAAAAAAAAAAGAAAAGGGTATAACTTTAATAGTCATCGATAATATTAGACCTGAGGTTAGTGATGTTTGTGGTTTATTGGTATCTAAACCTTAGTTTTATGAGGAAAACCTTAAAAGAGTAAGTTTAACGACTCAAAATGGCTGAGTTCGTAATTCGCAGTACTACCAAAATTGCATTTATTTAAGCAAACAAACAGCATAAGTTTTGCGTGGCAACAGTTGTTCATAAAAGTAAAACGACAGGAAAACGGCAGAAGATCAAATTTGAGCATTTTTTAAATGATAGATAGATAGAAAGATAGATAGATAGAGATTTTATTGAATTAAAGTAAAATTTACATTACACACCAAAAATGTTTACAAAAATCATTATAGCATGGCAATTGCCGTCTGCCATTTTTTAAATGAATTTATTTACATACATATGTATAATCGTAATATTATATTCTTTGAGCTTTTATTAACAAATTAATTATTTTTCATATGGAGAACTGAATATGATTCTAAACTATATAAATAAAAAGGAGCTTACTTAAAATGTGTCCTGGTCATACGCTTTGAACAGAGAAAATGTTTAGTATTTATGAAATATGCCTTATTAACATTGTTCTAAAAGATTTCATATAAAAAAAAATATTTTCCTTGTTTTTTTTTTTTGGTTTTAAATATTCTTATGTATATCTGCCAATTTTTATTCCATGTTTTTAAAAGCGGTTTCTCCCGCAAAGCTTAGAACAATACGTTTTAAAATATTTGTTTTGATAGCCAAATTACATGTTTTGTGCATTGCAACAAGGACGAGTGCCGCGACACCAATTGTATTTTACGTCACAACTTTTCAAGGACATTTATTTAATATCTTGATTTAATATCTTGAGGAACTTCTGAATGCATGAAAGTATAGCTTTAGTAGTAATACGAGTAGTTCCAGTGGTTGTCTCAGTTTTGTAGAAAATGCGTTTATTCTCATTGTTATTTTAAAGGCTATTGATAGAGTTTTTGAAATTTGTGAATTAAGTTTATATGACTGTCTTCTTTGTAGGTGTGCCCCAGGGCTCCATTTAGTCTCCGACAATCTTGCTTCAGATCATAATTTATCTTTTTCTGCAATCCATTAAATTGTTTCGCTGACGGCAGCGGCCTTCGGATGAGGCCTAGAGGCGTAGTGTTACTCAGCCTAAAAAATTATTTGCTTAGTAAAAAAGTTAAAGAAACATATTTAATGATCAATTTTGAGTAACTTTGTATTTTCATAAAGTTAAATTTTTATAAAATAAAATACATTTGAATTTGGAATTACAGGCATACCCATTTTCATCTAAAGTCAATTAATATTTAAAAAAAAATACATATATGTATAAATATACATACATACATAAATACATAGCCACATAACTAATCTTCAAGAAATGTTCTTTATTTAATTTAGAATTTTTCTAAAACGGGCCTCGTGTAAGTAAATCAATTTTTGTTTAACTTTGTCCATATCAACTCAATAGCGGCCGATACTTTTATTTTAGGTTCATTCTAGTAATTTTTCCTTTTTTTCAGATATCTTCTCAAAATATGTAATTAAAGCAACAATTTTTTCTTGAAATTATTTCAATGTGTGTTGTGATGTTTTATTTTTATTGATAATAGGTGTTTTATTCAGGGGCTGTCTTATTTGTTCTCAAACAAATAAGGAAATGTACATAATGTGTGTATAGTGTAGAGAGAGGTTGTTACAAATCTTGCTGTTTGGAGATTTTATTATAGATATTCTTTGAAGATTTTTAAATAATGTCCATTATAATTATGTTGTTTTCTTCCTTTAATGAACTACCTTTATGATGTTTGTTTAAAACACTTTAAAAGTATTTAAGACATAGGTGTTAAATAGCTAAGTCAATTGAATTCAAGCATTTATTTGTTTGTAATCATTTTTAAAACCTCAAAGGTAGAAAAAAAAGATTTATCGATGTCGATTGTTTGATGATAGCGTGTGTAGTGTGTATGTAATTTTTTTTTTAATTCATATAAGGATACTAGTAATATAATGCGAACAATTTTGAAACTTAAATCTTCAAATATAATTTAATAAAAGAGTCGTATTAATTCCTTTTCGTAAACTGGTAGGACATTTAAAAAAGTCAAGTGCCTAACTTGTAATAATTAACGCAAGATTTGAATTTGCCGCCATTTGTGCAGTGAAGTGTTGGCAACCCTGAAAAAAAAGCAATTTGACAGCTAACAGTATAGGGTTATTAAAAATGGAGCGTTACACGAGAGAACAACGTGTCTTCATTATTAAAGAATATTTCAAAAATAGTGAAAGCTTGGCGGCTGCAGTTCGAAAATTTCAATAAAATATGGTCGGAATAGTGTTTTAACTTGATGGCTTTGTCAATCGCCAAAATTGCCGCATTTGGGGTTCGGAGAACCCACATGTGATTGTCGAAAAACAAATGCATCCACAACGCGTGACTGTATGGTGTGGATTTTGGGCTGGAGGCATAATTAGGCCATATTTTTTTGAAAATGATGCTGGCCAAGCAGTGACTGTTACTGGTGCTCGATATCGCGACATGATTACACAGTTCTTTCTGCCAAAATTGGATGATATTGATGTGTCCAATATGTGGTTTCAACAAGACGGTGCCACATGTCATACAGCCCGTGAAACAATTCAATTACTGCATGAGACATTTCCAGGTCGTGTACTCTCTCGTTTCGGTGATCAAAATTGGCCTCCTAGATCGTGTGATTTAACACCATTAGACTTCTTTTTATGGGGTTATTTGAAATCACAAGTCTATGTCAACAAGCCCACAACCACCCGTGCATTAAAGGAGGAGATTCAACGCTGCATCAACGAAATTCAGCCACATTTATGCAGAATGGTCATGGAAAATTTCAACAAAAGAGTGCGCATGTGCATGCAAAGCCGTGGAGGCCATTTGTCCGATGTGTTATTCCATACATAACCCTATCCTATGTACTTTACGAGTCAATAAAAATATAACTATCAAAAGACTAAAAACGGCGTTTTCTATTTAATTCAAATCTTGCGTTAATTTTGGGACACCCTTTATATGCCAACGTTTAGTTTACCAAATTTCTCGAGGGACAATGGGAAAGAAACAAATTACTTACTTACTTACTTACTTACTTACTTACTTACTTACTTACTACTTAACTCAACCAACATGCGTCTCCAGCCAGCTCGGTCCCTAGCTAGCTGTCTCCAGTTTCGCACGCCAAGTTAGTTGAGGTCTTCACCCACCTGCGTGCGCCACCTGAGTCGCGGTCTTCCTCTACTGCGCCGCCGTCCCTCGGGATTGGATTCGAAGACCTTCCGGGCTGGAACGTTGATGTCCATTTGCTCTACATGACCTAGCCATCTAAGCCGTTGGACTTTAATTCTGTTAACTAGGTCAGTGTCGCTGTACAGTCCGTACAGTTCGTCGTTATATCTTCTCCTCCATTCTCCATTTATGCGTACGTGACCAAAAATCACCCTAAGAATTTTTCTCTCGAAGAATCCTAAGACGCTCTCATCTTTCTTTGACAGGGTCTAGGCCTCAGTGCCATAAATGGGAACCGGGATGATGAGTGTCTTATAGATGGTGATCTTAGATGCTCGAGAGAGGACTTTACTATACTCAATTGCCTTCTAAGTCCAAAGAAGCAGCGATTTGCAAGAGTTATTTTTCGTTTGATTTCAGCGCTGGCTGGTGTCGTTGTCTGTGTTAATAATGTGTAAAACTAGGCACCGCCTAGGTAGACAAAGTCCTTAACTACCTCAAAGTTATAGCTGTTCATGGTGACGTTTTGTCCAAGACGTCGTTGTTCAATGTCCTTTTTTGATGACAGCATATACTTGGTCTTGCCCTCATTGACCACTAAACCCATCTTCTTCGCTTCCGTCGCAATGCTCAAAACGCTCCACTGACATCACGCTTTGATCTTCCAATTATGTCAATATCATCTGCGTATCCGAGTAATTGGATGGACCTTTGGAAGATTGTGCCTCTAGTGTTGACGGTTGAGTTTTGCACAATTCTTTCCAGAACGATGTTGAATAAGTCGCATGACAGCGCATCGCCTTGTCTAAAACCTTTTTTGACATCAAATGCATCGGTGAGATCTTTTCCGACCTTGATGGAGCAGCGTGCATTCTACATCGTCATTCTGCATAAACGGATAAGTTTGACAGGGATGCCAAAACTAGACATTGCTCTGTAGAGCTCTTCCCTATGGATGCTGTCATACGCGGCTATAAAATCGATAAAGAGATGGTGGGTATCGATTTGAAGTTCCTGAGTATTTTCCAAGATCTGCCGTAATGTGAATATTTGGTCGATAGTGGACTTTCCTGGTCTGAAGCCACACTGATAAGGACCTATCAGGTTGTTGACGAACGGCTTCAGACGTTCACATAATACGGCAGAGAGGATCTTATATGCAATGTTAAGGAGACTGATGCCTCTGTAGTTGGCGCAATTTAGAGGGTCTCCTTTTTTATGTATCGGGCACACTATGCTGAGATTCCACTCATCGGACATGCTTTCTTCCGACCATATTTTGCAGATGAGTTGGTGCATGCTCCCTACCAAGTCATCGCCTGCTGCTTTGAATAGTTCGGCAGCGATGCCGTCAGCCCCAGCAGCTTTGTTTGACTTCAGTTTAGATATAGCTATCTTCACTTCGTCGAGGTCGGTAAGGCGGAATTGTTGATCTGCGTCGCCTAGGTTGAGTGGTTCTTTTCATATTCTCAACATAGACTGCGGTTCTACTACGATGTTCCCCTGATCGTCTTTACAGGCTTCGGTTCGTAGCTGGTACCCTTGGGAGTTTTTTTTTACCTTTTGGTAAAATTTACGAACCTCATTCCTGTTGTGACATCCCTCTATCTCCTCGATCGCGCGCTTCTCATGCTCTCTTTTTTCCATCTAAGAAGCCGGTGTTCCTCTCTCCTCTTCTGCTCGTAGAGCTCGCGAGCAGCTCTGGTCCTCCTGTGCAGTGCCGTTTTGTATGCCTTTTGTTTCGCTGCGTGCGCTTGCCGGCATTTGTCGTCAAACCAGGGGTTTCGCTGTGGTGGCCGTGTGAAACCTAGCACTTCAGAGGCGGCATCTCTGATGGCTGCAAGGCAATGTTGCCACTGGTTTTCAATGCTTAATGCATGCAGCATAGGACTCCTTAAGAGGTTACTAGAGACTCTATCGGAAAAGGACATGGCAGTCTCTTGCGATTGTAGCCGTCTAACGTCGAAACTTCTCACAGTACTTCCTTGTTTTGGCTTGGACCGGGATATCCGTAGCCGTACCTTGGCTACAACGAGGTAGTGGTCCGAGTCAACGTTGGCCCCTCGGAAAGTTCGGATATCCTGTATACTGGAGAAGTGTCGTGCGTCGATCGCAATGTTGTCAATCTGGTTGACAGTTGATTGAGCAGGAGATTTCCATGTCCCCTTGTGGATATTGAGATGTGTGAACTGCGTACTAGCTACCAGAACGTCTCGAAATCGATCAGCCTGAATCCGTTGTCGGAGGTGGTGTCGTGTAGGCTGTATCACCAAAGATGTCTTCTCTTCCTAGCTTGGCGTTAAAATCTCCTAAGACAATTTTTATGTCATAGCCAGGGCACTGCTCATATGTCTTGTCCAAGAGTTCGAAGAATATGTCTTTGGTGTCTTCATCTTTCTCCTCTGTTGGGGCGTGCGCGCATATTAGGATTATGTTGGCGAATTTAGCCTTGATGCGGATTGACGTGATGCGCTCGCTCACACTGTTGAAACTCAAGATTTTTTGCCTGAGTCTAGTTCCAACAACAAAATCCACACCCAAATATACGTTGTCTTTGTTCTCAGTAGCAGTCGCCGCCGTAGTATACATCGCAGTCTTTTAGTTTGCGTTTGCCCGGTCCATCCCATCGCACTTCTTGGATGGCGGTAATATCTGCCTTGCAGCAGTTTAGGGCTTCCGCTAATTGTTCGGCTGCACGTGGTCTGTTAAGGGACCTAACATTCCACGTACAGATCCGAAGTTCGTTGTCCTTATTTCATTTTTCTTGGGTTGTCAACAGTGAATCCGTCCGTATCCGATGCTTGTTGGTGCTTCGCAAGTAAGGTATTTTTTACGTAGCCAGGAAGTCAGCGGGATAAACCGCTTCTTATAGGCCTGAGCTCCGAATGTGTCGTAGAAGCCCTATAAGGTGTTCACTAAGTAGTTCTACCTTACTGGAATTGTAGACGCCACCGTTGATTCCATCTCGAGAATTCGTCCGTTGCCGTCTGGATAAGGAGAGGTGCCTTAGTGGAAACACCTCTCCCCCTTTATCGTTTGAAACAAATTACACTTCAAAATATTTATTAGTGTTAAGATACGTGTCCTTTCTTAAACAGCAAAAAGTGAACCATGCGTTTTTTTATATTGTCTGAAACTATTCAACAGTATGCAGTTCCACTTAATTTTAAAGGAAATTTAACCGATAAGCTACGAGTCAACAAAAGCAAAGGCTTGGGTGCACCAATTAATTCGTAGATTGATAGTCCGAAATCTTACTGCCATTGTTGAAATATCGGTAGGATCAGTGAAAACCATTTCAAATTGGGGATCATTTCGTCAAAAACTTGACTTACATACATATATCGTTTCGTTTAGAGACCACTCAGTTTTTAAATAAAAAAGATAGGTATAGAAAACTTAACGATGAAGGAATTGAAGGCTTTGTCAGAATAAGACTTTGCAAAATAGGAAAAACGTTGCCACAATTGTTTTACATCCGCTAGGGACTGCTTTGAGATTTGTATATGGTGGTACTTAAAATAAAGGTATTTTCCCACAGATGTCCTTCCAGATGTCGCTACTCCGTTTCTAAGCTTATTACAAAATAAATTTAAAATACAAAAATAAGCAAAATGCCATAGACCATGAATATTTTGACGCTTATCACCAATATTGTATCTTAATGTTGTGAGTCACCTTACATAATGCTGCATCGTCAATCTTGCTGGTAAAATGTATTTTGGCGAACATATAGGAGAATATTTACATTCAAAAGTTGCCTAAAATTGATTTCTTTTTTAAAAAGTACGTGTTTAATAAAACCTACTCAAAACTCATAACACCTATTAAACTTAGAAAAAATTTAATATTTATTCTATACAGCTTATAATATGTTCTATGAATTAATTTCGAAAAAATTTAAACGACTTTTGGTAGTCCTAAAGCCTATACGAATTCTGAGTTTGTATCATTTTAAATTAATAGAAACGTAGTAGTACCCGTAGCGTGATGGTTAGTGCGTTGGACTGTCATGCAAGGGGTCTTGGGTTCAATCCCTGCCTGTGCCACCTAACTTTTTTCACGGGTACTGCCTCTTGCGAGGAATTGACAAATCCTCCAAGAGTAATTCTTGTCATGAAAAGTGCTTTCTCAAATTAGCCGTTCGGATTCGGCATATATGTAAATGATGCTCATACACAATTGAGGTAATTTAACTTGATTTCCTTTCGAAAATTAAAATTATGTTGTTGGAAGATGAAAAGTGTAAAAGTGATTTAAATATATAAAGAAATAAACTTAAAATGTTATTGAATACTCGTATATTAAAAGAGCAAAGACAAAAATTTAACCAAGTTTTTGATGTAAATGCATCTACTATGTCGGCTACGCTGCAACCGCACACCGCCACGCCACGCCGCCGCCGCGCCGCAGCCGTTTCAAGGAAATTTTCCGCATTATTACCAAAACAGTTCGTTACTCTTCCGTATGGCATTGCAAATCGACCGACGGAGTTTCGCTCATTTTATCGTATTTCGTCATTATTTCTTCAAACGCAAAAAAATATAATTCAAAGCGAAGTAGGTATATTTATATTGAATGATTATGATCTAAATATAAAGATGCACAAAGGATCTTCCTTTTGTTTTTCTTTTTTAAATTTATACATATTTTGTGCATGTCGGACTTTTTTATATGAAATTTTAAATTGATATACCTAGAAGCTTGAGATAGAAAAAACGAAAAGAATTGATTTCCTTTGAAAGTTACGGGTGGGCTGGGCACAGTATTCTAAATCCACGATGTGATACTACTGGAAGAGTGGAAGCTGTATAGCTGATGCTTATGTTGTAGATGAGGATTTCGTTATATTGTATACTCGTACCATGGTTGCTTAGCAAACGCTCAATGAAAATAAATGTAATTGAGGGGAAAGAGGATTTGTTGTCATTTTACGTTCTTTTTTTGATTGTACCTATACTATAACACTATATAAACATATACCTACAAGTCTAAGGAAAATTTTGTTATAATGTTGGTATACCTAAAAGACGAACATAGGGTTATCCGAATCATTTCAAGGATGCAATATATAATATAAGAATGTATTTGTATAATAGGGTGGGTCAAATGTAATTTGTTTGTATTTTTAAAAAGGTTAAGCATCGATACGGCCTTCGTTACATTGTTTTAAGTTTAATTTCCCTACCATTCTTGTTGAATTGTTTAAGAAAAAAAAAGCTTTTTGCCGTAATATTGCACATGCTTTACTCAACTTATTTTTGTCAGGTTTTATATTATGTACGTTTTAGTTATTATTTACCATTAAGTAGTGATAATAACATTTTTTTTATTTAGACTTCAAGTAAACCTGATAACTATTGTCGGCTAAAGTGTTAGACTAAAAGTGAAGCTTGGTTTTATGGCAAAACGTTGAAAACGAAGTTGTGTGTCATGTTTCTGAAATAGAATCAAATTTAAACCCATAAGCGAAGAAAACTCAGACTGTTTGTTTAAAAAAAAAGGAGAAGGATACTTTAATTTGTAGCGCCTTTCTTGTAACACTCAACACAGTAAAAGATTTACTTTACTAAACGGGAGTAGAAAGATTCATCAAAACCAAAAAAACGGCCCAAGCCATGATTTTTAGATTATTATTATTATTATTTTAAATGTAAGTTTTATAGCCAATTCCTTGATAAAGCCTAGTACGCTGCTGAAGCCTAGTACGCTGCTGATGCGAAACGAATTTTCCCATACAAAAATGACATGACGAAATCATAAACGAAAAATTTCGCTGTGCTTTTCGTTTTTCAGTACGCTGCTGAACGACGAAATGTGTCATTTTAGTGGATAGCTGTACTAGATTTCGTAGTACAATTCTCCACTCTTTTCGTTCTCAATTTAATTGCCCGGTATATTAATTGCTTGCGAAATTTTGACGTTTTATTTATTTATTGAAAAATTTTTCGAATATTTTCGTTTATGATTTCGTCATGTCATTTTTGTATGGGAATTTTCGTTTCGCATCAGCAGCGTACTAGGCTTAAAATTGAACTTCAACTTCCAGACAGAACTCTCCACAAATATTTTTCCGCTGTGGTTTTCGTTTTCATTTCGCTCTGCACTTGGAGACCGCCGAAAAAATTCGTTTCACTTCAGCTGCGTACTAGGCTTAAAGTTGAAAAATCAATTTGAAACTCTATTTCAAATTGAAACTCTCGGTTTATCATTGAAACTTGGTTTTAAAAATATTTAAATCTCTTCACTTCCTATTACTTCCTTAGATTTGTATGCTATAAAACAAAGTTATAACTAATAATTTACTAATTCTATGGCACCCGGTAGGATTCGTTTGGCATAAGATTCTGACATTCTATCAATAAATAATATTGAATGTTTGTCAGATCAGATTTTTCGGAAACTATTTTTTTATTAATTTCATTTTATAAAGTTTCCATTTAAGTTAATTTTCATTTTTGTTCTTCTGTGTACCAATACATACTTAAATCAAACGAAATCTGTATAAATTGCAAAAAAAAAAGAGTTGTATTTTAGTTTTTTATTAGGTATACCTTCTAATGAAAAATAAATTCTTATACTAGTATTTAGATATAAAGAAAAAAAAATAGTTATTTCAGCTTCCGTTTTTAGGAATACTACACCAAGGAATAAGAATTTTCTGAACTCAAACTTAAGGCAGGTGCTTAGGTACTGTTCCATTTGAGTTTAGTGCGGAATATTCTTATTCCATAGCGTAGTTTTCCTAAACACGTAGTTTTTTCTAAACACACACAATTATTTCCAGGGCTGAAATAACTATTTTTTCTTTATAAATACGAGTGATAAATTTTTAAGATATATTTCATAAAAACTTACATATCCATTTTATAAAAAAGACAAACAATATCGAGAATGAGCTCCCAACAAATGAACGCCGCCGGCCGAAACACAAAAGACAGCAAAATAGTAGGTAAATCTTGACAGAAATAATTTTTTTTCGAATTCATGAATTTATTAAAATTTCACCACAGTCGAACAAACACATAGAAATAATTGGGAGTGGTGAAATAACCAAAATTATTCATACAAACTCAAAATTGTTAACTATTAACTACATTTATATGCAGAGTCGAAAGGTTGAAATGAATTTGTATGCTAGAATAGCAAGATTTCGATTCTGAGCGAACGTGATCGAGTCGACACAAACAATTTCAACTTGATTCCATTTTATACATACATAGATGGAAATTATGTGTGACAGTGTTATTTATGTTCTTATTTCAATGGAAGTTTGGAAATTTTGTATGAATTAAGAAAATAACTTATATTTTTAATGTATTTTTCTAGAGATGGGGTCAAAAAAGTCGCATAATTTTTTAAAAAGGGTCAAAATAGACAACTTTTTAAAAAGTCGTATCATGGTCGCATGAGGCACAAAAAAGGGTCAAAATGCGACTAAAATCGCATAGCGGTAACACTGAAAGGGAGAGAGGGTTTAAAAGGAGGTGTCGGTGCACATTGGTTTTGAATTTCTGAATATTGCAATGACTAGGAAAGACAGAGTGTGGTAAGGCATTCCACATTCGCGTGGTACGGCTAAAGAACGAATCTATGTACTTGACAGTACGAATGAAATTGGGCTCGAGGGTATACTGATGAGCATTCCTAGAAGCGCGAGTATTACGGTTAAACTTTTTAAGGGGAGGAATGCAACTGGCTATTTCTCTAGAGCATAAACCGTTAAAATAACGGTAAAAGAGGGTAGACAAGAAACTTTGCGACTATGTTCAAGCGACGTAAATGATTCTATGATAGTATTATCACCGATCAATCTAAAAGCTCTACGTTTAATACTGTCCAAGAGGCTTAAGGAAGTTGCAGGAGCACCAGACCAGATATGGGAGTTATATTCAAGCTTTGGACGTATATAAGTCTTGCAGATGTTGGGATGTTTTGTTTTTTAATGTTTAATATTATTTTGTATTTTTCGCTTTTAACATGTTTTTTTTTATTTGGTTTAATAAATTTTCGATGCAGTGTTTTGGATTATATATTGTCCGCGGTAAGAATGTCCATGAAACTTCATGTTGCACAAATTGAAATACATAGCTCTATGTCTTTACATTGATTAAGCAAACAGGTCAGATTCTTGGGTTCAATCCCTGCTTATGCCAGGTACTACCTCTTGAGAGTAATTGATAAATCCGCAAAGAGTAATTCTTGTCATAAAAAGTGCTTTTTAATTTCGCCGTTCGGATTCGGCTTAAAACTGTAGGTCCCCTCCATCCCTGACAACATTACTCCACACAAGAATGGTTGATAATTGTAAGCCACTAAGCCCTGGTTCTCTATGGACTGTTGCGTCATATATTTTATTTTTTCAATATTGCCAAATGACATATTTTATTTAAATAGACAAAATGTCAACTTGCATAATTATCCAATTATAATATTCGTAGAAATAATGAAATATAAAATGTATTATCATTGCACATTAAAAATTCTGGTGGTATCAAATTAAATACAAAAATTACATAAACGTCAAGTCGTTTATAGAAGTAAATTTATTGCTAAACCGAGTCCTAATTTTCTGGGCCCCAAATCGAAGTTCTATCTTAAATTGAGATATAAATCAGAATTAAATCAAAGTTCTAAAGCTTGAGAACTTTATGAACAAGTGAGGATTTTTCGATAAATAGAGTTTAAGTGCTTAAAATACGGTCAAGAAATTAGACGATACTGAAATAAATATATTAAGCATAACTTTAGTAATTTTAATGAATCTATTTTGTGCGCCTTGCTGTTAAGGAAGAAGATATAAAGTCTGATATTCAATATAATATTGTTATATTGATAGACAATATAGAACCACTTCATCGCTGTTCTCGTTATAAAATTTATTTTTTTTATATGACCCACCCTAATTTATAAGAAATCAAAAAATATTTGTATTGCGGTGTATATGTACACATGTATATATGAAGTTACCTACTCTTTATATTGAAGTCAAATATACCAGTACCTAGGTATATGTATATGTATGTATCGTGTAATATTCTGTGGATATTCTGGTACATAAAAGCTATGTACTGTTCGCTTTGTACGGGTGTTGAAGAGAGGCTAAGTAACTTATGTACATACATAGGTATAGGTCTAGTTATAGTAAGGTATTAATTCTGCAAAAATATACATCTACCTACGTATGTATACATAAACACATTTATCGTCACAAAATGCTTTAAGAATTGAAATATTAAATACAAATGTATCGGAAAACTATTCAATTTAAATCGTATCAATTTGTTATTTTGTTGGACTTACAAAACAAACAACATCTTTGTAATTAAAATGTAAAAATTAAGTCTCAAGTCTTTTTTTTTTTAACATGTTCACAAGAAAAAATCATTCAGGTAGTTATGTAACACATATAATGATTTCGGTGGTGTATAAAACTTGTTCTATCAATTAAGAACATTTATTTATTTATTTAATAAATATTTATTATGCAATCTTTAAGCAAAATAAAACAATAAAACATCTTAGAAAGTTCCGATCGCCATTGAACTATTTTTATGATAAAAGTCTTACTGTCCATATACACAGAACGAAAAAAGTCATCCTATTGACAATTTTGGTAGTCAATTTTCAGCCGATAACCGCGATAGTCAATAGAACAATTTTCGGTTGTCAATTTTGGGATCCAAATTTTTTTTACAATTTGGTAGTCAATATGACAACTGTAGTAGTCAATATAACAACTTTGGTTAAAATAATTTGAAACTCCGGTTGTCATATTGACTATTATGACAACTGCGGTAGTCAATAGGACAACTGCGGTAGTCAATAAGACAACTGCGGTAGTCAATATGACAATTTTTGTTGAAAATCGAAATCTAATTTCACTACCGGGTAGTAAATATAACAATCCTCGATAGTCAATTTTGGTAGTCAATATGACAACCAAATTGTCATATTGACTACCGAAGTTGTTTTATTGACTACTTTTGTTGTCATATTGACTACCCAAAATTAACAATCGAAAATGGTTCTATTGACTATCAAGTAGTCAATTTTTTAAAATAAGGTTGTCATATTGACTATTTTGGTAGTAAATACGACAATTTGGCCAAATTTCAAGTTGACTATCGACGATTGTTAATATGACAACTTTTTTTTTTCTGTGTAGGGCAATGAAATTTTGGTAATTATTGTTTTTATACTTCTAAAGTAATTTTTGATAATTTTCAGCTTCGAAGGAAATCTCTCAGCTTTTTTTGTACCAACGGGAATATTTTAATCTTTTACATTTCTTCTTATTGAAATCTCTAATACTTTTCATGGAGCTTATAGAAAGCATCTGAAGGTCAAATTAGGATGATACGTCACCCAAAACTTGTAAGCAAAACTTATAAGCTTTCTTTGAAGAATTTGATAAAATAGGGATAGGGTTGTAAAATTTTGTATTTGAAAAATAATAAATCGCGGGGTAAATAGAATAGTTTGACAGAAATGTTGTAAAGGATAATCAAATACTTGAATATGAGTGGACACTAGATTCTGCGCAAGAAATCGATTTTCAAAAAATATCTCAGTTAAAGTGCCTAATACGAGTATGATCAGCCTTTTGCTATTTTTTAGATATACAAAATTTGAGCTTATAATTGGGTAACTCTAAATGGTATTCCGATAAGCTTTAAAATCTTATTTCTGTTTTTTGAAGTTGAGTTACCCACAATTTAAATTTGTAATGTTTTCATTGTCACTTACGACTATCTTCACAGTCAATATCTTTATGTGGTTTTTTGTTCACGTTAACATTTTACTTTAAGTGTTTTGTAAAAAAAAGTACATTTCGAAAAAAATATCGTCGTGGCCTACGCAGTGATAGGGTTTTTCGGGTTTTTAGATTAAACCGAAAACACTTAAGAAACCAATTTTATTTCGTCATAAAAAGTTTCTTTAACGTTAGAGGTAAAAACAGTTGGCATAACCTAATGCAACAATTATTCGTATTTTTTAATAAAAGAAAACAAATAGCTTTTGTTTCACAAAGTTATGCATTTCTAAAGATGAAGGGAACCTTAAGCCTGTTTGTTAAAGTTTCAGGCTTTTGTTTCAAACGGGCCTTTCGTTCCAGAAGTTTGAGCGATTAATCCTTAGACTGGTTGATAACGGCAGTTATTCATATAAAGTATGTGGCAGAACTTATGAGTAATATACACGTTTTGGCTCCGTATTCGACTTAATGCTTTAAATTATTTTAATAAGATCTTTTCTGAGAGAATGAGAAAATATTCAGATTGAGAAGAAGCCTTGAATAAGAGATCGTAAATTTGATATTATGTTCTCAGAAAGCAGCAGTTTTTATTTTCTTAACACAAACTGAAGTAACCTTTAAATTGCTGAAATTCGTATTTAATTCCATTTTATTTTTTTGACGCAATTAAATAGAGTTAGACTTTCTTGAAGGTTTTTGTTTTATCAAATACAAAAACTTTTAAGATCTTAATAAATTGAAGATTTGCTTTGGATGCTCTAGAATTGCGATTTAAACAAGACTTTCAAGAATATACATAAATGTCCCAACAACAGAAAAAGTGACACGGTTGGTTTGTTAAATTAATTATTAATTGAAGTACATAATGTCCGTTTCGTATCTATATTAATTTAATATACATACATAAAAGATTTGAATTTCTCGAGAATTGAAGTGAGAAGAAATTCTGCCACGTATAATTTGTGAGTGCCAAACTAATAGTTTCTTCCTAAATTATTGGCTTGCCTTAATTTATGTTTATATATTTTTACTGACATTTTGAAATTATTTCGTTAAATTCAAGAAACAAACATATTTCTTTCTCCGATTTGTATGTTTTTTGTTTTTCTGACTCCTTTTTAATCAACATATTTGAAAAATGTTTTTTTTTTTTAGAATTTGTCTTTTAACATCAGCTCTAATATACGAGTAACTGGAGACTGAAAATGTTAGTAATAATAGCAATTAAAAATACGCCAAATAAAGTCAGAAAGTTTCTAAAAAAAAGATCAAATCTTCTGGCAAACTTTCGATTTTCTGGCTTTTTGCATCTAGATTTTTTTTAGCGATCTTCGCATATATATCATATACATATATTTTATTTTTGGAAAAAACCTACGTTTCAACACAATTTCTAACATTTCTAAATACATCCAAAACCACACTAAACTATTGTATTTTGGCTCTTAAGTATTGCATATTTAGAAAACTGTTTGAATCTTGGAATGCTTTCATATGTAGGGAGAAGTCCAAATTAAATAATTAGACCATACCTCACTTTAGCCCTTGAAATATGTAAATGTATGGTTAAGATATACATTATTAACTTCCCATAGGAAGTTATTGTAATGGGTTCGATTTGTCAAATTGAAAATTTTGACATTTCTCGACGTTTCAAGGTCCCTACACCGAAAAAAAAAAGCTTGGTTGATTCAACAATTTTTCATTGTTGGCCAGCCAACCAAGGAAAATTGTGATTTTTACCAAGGTTTGTGGTGAAATCAACAAAGGCCGCATTGTTGATTCAACGAATGGAGGATTGTTGGCAAAAAATACCCAAAAAATGAAAAAACTGATCACAAACGTATGTTGAAAGTACCAAGGGGCTTGGTTGATTGCATTGTTGATGAATCACAAACGTAGTAAAACCGTGATCAATAAAAAATGACTACGTTTGTGATCCAACAACCAAGGTTTCTTGGTGAAACCATGGTGAAATCAACCAATAAACGATGTAAAAGCTTTGTTATATACTTTTGGTTTTTTGTTAAATACATAATAAGTATATACTAAAAAAAATCATTGCGAAAATGATAACGTTCGTGATTCAACAACCAAGGTCTCTTGGTAAAATCTTGGTGAAATCAACCCATAAACGTTGTAAAAGCATTGTTAAATAAAATTGATATTTACAAAAAAAAATAATTATGAAAATCACAACGTTCATGATTCAACAACCAAGGTTTCTTGGTAAAATCTTTGTAAAATCAACCAATAAACGTTGTCAAGTGTTGCTAAATAAAATAGATACAAAAAAAATTGTGAAAATGAAAATGGTAAAATCTTTGTGCAATCAACCAATAAACGTTGTAAAACCATTGTTAGTTAAAATGTATATTTACAAAAAAAAAAATATGAAAATCACAACATTCATGATTCAACAACCAAGGTTTCTTGGTAAAATCTTTGTAAAATCAACCAATAAACGTTGTAAAAGAGTTGCTAAATAAAATAGATACAAAAAAAATTGTGAAAATTAAAATAGTAAAATCTTTGTGCAATCAACCAATAAACGTTGTAAAACCATTGTTAAATAAATGCATACTTACAAAAAAAAAATTGAAAATCACAACGTTCATGATTCAACAACCAAGGTTTCTTGGTAAAATCTTTGTGCAATCAACCAATAAACGTTGTAAAACCATTGTTAAATAAATGCATACTTACAAAAAAAAAATTGAAAATCACAACGTTCATGATTCAACAACCAAGGTTGCTTGGTAAAATCTTTGTAAAATCAACCAATAAACGTTGTAAAACCATTGTTAGTTAAAATGTATGTTTACAAAAAAAATATGAAAATCACAACGTTCATGATTCAACAACCAAGGTTTCTTGGTAAAATCTTTGTAAAATCAACCAATAAACGTTGTAAAAGAGTTGCTAAATAAAATAGATACAAAAAAAATTGTGAAAATTAAAATGGTAAAATCTTTGTGCAATCAACCAATCAACGTTGTAAAACCATTGCTAAATAAATGCATACTTACAAAAAAAAAATTGCAAATCACAACGTTCATGATTCAACAACCAAGGTTGCATTGGTAAAATCTTTGTGCAATCAACCAATAAACGTTGTAAAACCATTGTTAAATAAATGCATACTTACAAAAAAAAAAAAATTGAAAATCACAACGTTCATGATTCAACAACCAAGGTTTCTTGGTAAAATCTTTGTGCAATCAACCAATAAACGATGTAAAACCATTGTTAAATAAATGCATACTTACAAACAAAAAGTATGAAAATCACAACGTTCATGATTCAACAACCAAGGTTTCTTGGTAAAATCTTTGTAAAATCAACCAATAAACGTTGTAAAACCATTGTTAAATAAATGCATACTTACAAAAAAAAAATTGAAAATCACAACGTTCATGATTCAACAACCAAGGTTTCTTGGTAAAATCTTTGTGCAATCAACCAATAAACGTTGTAAAACCATTGTTAAATAAATGCATACTTACAAAAAAAAAATTGAAAATCACAACGTTCATGATTCAACAACCAAGGTTGCTTGGTAAAATCTTTGTAAAATCAACCAATAAACGTTGTAAAACCATTGTTAGTTAAAATGTATGTTTACAAAAAAAATATGAAAATCACAACGTTCATGATTCAACAACCAAGGTTTCTTGGTAAAATCTTTGTAAAATCAACCAATAAACGTTGTAAAAGAGTTGCTAAATAAAATAGATACAAAAAAAATTGTGAAAATTAAAATGGTAAAATCTTTGTGCAATCAACCAATCAACGTTGTAAAACCATTGCTAAATAAATGCATACTTACAAAAAAAAAAATTGCAAATCACAACGTTCATGATTCAACAACCAAGGTTGCATTGGTAAAATCTTTGTGCAATCAACCAATAAACGTTGTAAAACCATTGTTAAATAAATGCATACTTACAAAAAAAAAAAAATTGAAAATCACAACGTTCATGATTCAACAACCAAGGTTTCTTGGTAAAATCTTTGTGCAATCAACCAATAAACGATGTAAAACCATTGTTAAATAAATGCATACTTACAAACAAAAAGTATGAAAATCACAACGTTCATGATTCAACAACCAAGGTTTCTTGGTAAAATCTTTGTAAAATCAACCAATAAACGTTGTAAAACCATTGTTAAATAAATGCATACTTACAAAAAAAAAATTGAAAATCACAACGTTCATGATTCAACAACCAAGGTTTCTTGGTAAAATCTTTGTGCAATCAACCAATAAACGTTGTAAAACCATTGTTAAATAAATGCATACTTACAAAAAAAAAATTGAAAATCACAACGTTCATGATTCAACAACCAAGGTTGCTTGGTAAAATCTTTGTAAAATCAACCAATAAACGTTGTAAAACCATTGTTAGTTAAAATGTATGTTTACAAAAAAAATATGAAAATCACAACGTTCATGATTCAACAACCAAGGTTTCTTGGTAAAATCTTTGTAAAATCAACCAATAAACGTTGTAAAAGAGTTGCTAAATAAAATAGATACAAAAAAAATTGTGAAAATTAAAATGGTAAAATCTTTGTGCAATCAACCAATCAACGTTGTAAAACCATTGCTAAATAAATGCATACTTACAAAAAAAAAATTGCAAATCACAACGTTCATGATTCAACAACCAAGGTTGCATTGGTAAAATCTTTGTGCAATCAACCAATAAACGTTGTAAAACCATTGTTAAATAAATGCATACTTACAAAAAAAAAAAAATTGAAAATCACAACGTTCATGATTCAACAACCAAGGTTTCTTGGTAAAATCTTTGTGCAATCAACCAATAAACGATGTAAAACCATTGTTAAATAAATGCATACTTACAAACAAAAAGTATGAAAATCAACGTTCATGATTCAACAACCAAGGTTTCTTGGTAAAATATTTGTAAAATCAACCAATAAACGTTGTAAAAGCGTTGCTAGATGAAATAGATACAACAAAAAAAATTGTGAAAATTAAAATGGTAAGTTTACATAAGATCCTTTTTACAAAAAAGTCAAAATTGAACATTTTCAAATCTATTTCCCTGACTGGAAAACTTATTAAAACTTACAAAAGCATGCTCAATACATTTCACAATTTTCGTCTGATAAAGAAAACTTATACTAATTCTTTTCCCGCGTTTTGTGGAAAAAGATGTTTAGATTCTTTTTTTTTTTCATTTAGCTTAGTTCATTTTTGTCATAATTCCCGTAAGTTTACATAAGCTCCTTTTTACAAAAAAGTCAAAATTGAACATTTTCAAATCTATTTCCCTGACTGGAAAACTTTTTAAAACTTACAAAAGCATGCTCAATTCTGCAAATGTGTTTGTGTCACATGTGTGGAAAAATGCTTTTGTTTTAATTTATTTTACTTAAGTGAACGTTCTTACCCTTAATGACATAATGTTAAAAACTACTTCAATATTATTTGTTTAATTAAACCGACTCCTTAATGGCCAAAACTTAAATGCAGAATTCTGTATGCATCTTTACATGAAACATTCTTCCAAATAGCATTTGCATACTTAAGACCCAAACATAACAAGTTTAAGAAAACACAAGCTAATGACAAAAATCTAACGAAAAAAATCTTTATGTTTGCAAAAGTAACACGCATATCCATAATTGACAACTAATTCGTGTGTATTGAACAACCTGTCAGATTTATTTATGCGCCGATCTACTGAGATCGCTCTTATTTATGCTTACATAAATAAAACATATTTTATGTTATTTATGAATCCAAAATAATTTATATCATTTCCAATTTTTTGCAAAAGAATATATTTCTGATTTAATGAAGTATGAACACGGCCTTACACTCAGCCAATGCATTAAGTGATTACGAACATTGTTAAAAACGAACCAAGAAAAAACCACGAACGTGGTTTTTTCTTGGTTGGCCAACCCACGTTCGTAGTTGAAACCGGCGCGCCAAATTACAACGTGAATAAACATGCTCTGTGCTTTATTATATTTTTGCCGCCAAAAAGATAATTTAAGGCCACGTAACAACTTATTCATAAATACATTTCACAATTTTCGTCTGATGAAAAAAACTTATACTAATTCTTTTCCCGCGTTTTGTGGAAAAAGATGTTTAGATTCTTTTTTTTTCCATTTAGCTTAGTTAATTTTTGTCATAAATCACGTAAGTTTACATAAGCTCCTTTTTACGAAAAAGTAAAAATTTAACATTTTCAAATCTATTTCCCTGACTGGAAAACTTATTAAAACTTACAAAAGCATGCTCAATTCTGCAAATGTGTTTGTGTCACATGTGTGGAAAAATGCTTTTGTTTTAATTTATTTTACTTAAGTGAACGTTCTTTCCTTTAATGACATAATGTTAAAAACTACTTCAATATTATTTGTTTAATTAAACCGACTCCTTAATGGCCAAAACTTAAATGCAGAATTCTGTATGCATCTTTACATGAAACATTCTTCCAAATAGCATTTGCATACTTAAGACCCAAACATAACAAGTTTAAGAAAACACAAGCTAATGACAAAAATCTAACGAAAAAGATCTTTATGTTTGCAAAAGTAACACGCATATCCATAATTGACAACTAATTCGTGTGTATTGAACAACCTGTCAGATTTATTTATGCGCCGATCTACTGAGATCGCTCTTATTTATGCTTACATAAATAAAACATATTTTGTTATTTATGAATCCAAAATAATATATATCATTTCCAATTTTTTGCAAAAGAATATATTTCTGATTTAATGAAGTATGAACACGGCCTTACACTCAGCCAATGCATTAAGTGATTACGAACATTGTTAAAAACGAACCAAGAAAAAACCACGAACGTGGTTTTTTCTTGGTTGGCCAACCCACGTTCGTAGTTGAAACCGACGCGCCAAATTACAACGTGAATAAACATGCTCTGTGCTCTGTGCTTCATTATATTTTTGCCGCCAACAAGATAATTTAAGGCTACGTAACAACTTATTCATAAATACATTTCACAATTTTCGTCTGATGAAAAAAATTATACTAATTCTTTTCCCGCGTTTTGTGGAAAAAGATGTTTAGATTCTGTTTTTTTTCCATTTAGCTTAGTTAATTTTTGTCATAAATCACGTAAGTTTACATAAGCTCCTTTTTACGAAAAAGTAAAAATTTAACATTTTCAAATCTATTTCCCTGACTGGAAAACTTATTAAAACTTACAAAAGCATGCTCAATTCTGCAAATGTGTTTGTGTCACATGTGTGGAAAAATGCTTTTGTTTTAATTTATTTTACTTAAGTGAACGTTCTTTCCTTTAATGACATAATGTTAAAAACTACTTCAATATTATTTGTTTAATTAAACCGACTCCTTAATGGCCAAAACTTAAATGCAGAATTCTGTATGCATCTTTACATGAAACATTCTTCCAAATAGCATTTGCATACTTAAGACCCAAACATAACAAGCTTAAGAAAACACAAGCTAATGACAAAAATCTAACGAAAAAAATCTTTATGTTTGCAAAAGTAACGCCCATATCCATAATTGACAACTAATTCCTGTGTATTGAACAACCTGTCAGATTTATTTATGCGCCGATCTACTGAGATCGCTCTTATTTATGCTTACATAAATACATAAACATATTTAATGTTATTTATGAGTCCAAAATAATTTATATCATTTCCAATTTTTTGCAAAAGAATATATTTCTGATTTAATGAAGTATGAGCATGGCCTTACACTCAGCCAATGCATTCAGTGATTACGAACATTGTTAAAAACGAACCAAGAAAAAACCACGAACGTGGTTTTTTCTTGGTTGGCCAACCCACGTTCGTAGTTGAAACCGACGCGCCAAATTACAACGTGAATAAACATGCTCTATGCTTTATTATATTTTTGCCGCCAACAAGATAATTTAAGGCCACGTAACAACTTATTCATAAATACATTTCACAATTTTCGTCTGATGAAGAAAACTTATACTAATTCTTTTCCCGCGTTTTGTGGAAAAAGATGTTTAGATTCTTTTTTTTTATTTAGCTTAGTTCATTTTTGTCATAATTCACGTAAGTTTACATAAGCTCCTTTTTACAAAAAAGTCAAAATTGAACATTTTCAAATCTATTTCCCTGACTGGAAAACTTATTAAAACTTACAAAAGCATGCTCAATACATTTCACAATTTTCGTCTGATAAAGAAAACTTATACTAATTCTTTTCCCGCGTTTTGTGGAAAAAGATGTTTAGATTCTTTTTTTTTTCATTTAACTTAGTTCATTTTTGTCATAATTCCCGTAAGTTTACATAAGCTCCTTTTTACAAAAAAGTCAAAATTGAACATTTTCAAATCTATTTCCCTGACTGGAAAACTTTTTAAAACTTACAAAAGCATGCTCAATTCTGCAAATGTGTTTGTGTCACATGTGTGGAAAAATGCTTTTGTTTTAATTTATTTTACTTAAGTGAACGTTCTTACCCTTAATGACATAATGTTAAAAACTACTTCAATATTATTTGTTTAATTAAACCGACTCCTTAATGGCCAAAACTTAAATGCAGAATTCTGTATGCATCTTTACATGAAACATTCTTCCAAATAGCATTTGCATACTTAAGACCCAAACATAACAAGTTTAATAAAACACAAGCTAATGACAAAAATCTAACGAAAAAGATCTTTATGTTTGCAAAAGTAACACGCATATCCATAATTGACAACTAATTCGTGTGTATTGAACAACCTGTCAGATTTATTTATGCGCCGATCTACTGAGATCGCTCTTATTTATGCTTACATAAATAAAACATATTTTGTTATTTATGAATCCAAAATAATATATATCATTTCCAATTTTTTGCAAAAGAATATATTTCTGATTTAATGAAGTATGAACACGGCCTTACACTCAGCCAATGCATTAAGTGATTACGAACATTGTTAAAAACGAACCAAGAAAAAACCACGAACGTGGTTTTTTCTTGGTTGGCCAACCCACGTTCGTAGTTGAAACCGACGCGCCAAATTACAACGTGAATAAACATGCTCTGTGCTTCATTATATTTTTGCCGCCAACAAGATAATTTAAGGCTACGTAACAACTTATTCATAAATACATTTCACAATTTTCGTCTGATGAAAAAAATTATACTAATTCTTTTCCCGCGTTTTGTGGAAAAAGATGTTTAGATTCTGTTTTTTTTCCATTTAGCTTAGTTAATTTTTGTCATAAATCACGTAAGTTTACATAAGCTCCTTTTTACGAAAAAGTAAAAATTTAACATTTTCAAATCTATTTCCCTGACTGGAAAACTTATTAAAACTTACAAAAGCATGCTCAATTCTGCAAATGTGTTTGTGTCACATGTGTGGAAAAATGCTTTTGTTTTAATTTATTTTACTTAAGTGAACGTTTTTACCTTTAATGACATATGTTAAAAACTACTACTTCAATATTATTTGTTTAATTAAACCGAATTCTTAATGGCCAAAACGTAAATGCAGAATTCTGTATGCATCTTTACATGAAACATTCTTCCAAATATCATGTGCATACTTAAGACCCAAACATAACAAGCTTAAGAAAACACAAGCGAATGTCAAAAATCTAACGAAAAATCTTTATGTTTGCAAAAGTAACGCCCATATCCATAATTGACAACTAATTCGTGTGTATTGAACAACCTGTCAGATTTATTTATGCGCCGATCTACTGAGATCGCTCTTATTTATGCTTACATAAATAAAACATATTTTATGTTATTTATGAATCCAAAATAATTTATATCATTTCTAATTTTTTGCAAAAGAATATATTTCTGATTTAATGAAGTATGAACACGGCCTTAAACTCAGCTCATGCATTCAGTGATCATGAAAAATCATGAGCGTGGTTGATTCCATTTTATTTCTCTTTTCCGCCGAACCACGTGTGCGTGCGTAGTGAAAACGGACGCGACGCCATCTTCGTACTTACTTTAGTTTGTTCTGTGCTGTTCTGCTGTGGTGTCGAGTGGTCGGTCGTTCTGTGTCTCGTTAGTTCGCGTTAAAAACCAAAGCACACAACATTTTTGGTAAGTAATTTTTTTGTCTTTAAAATCATATTTTTCTGTTTGTGGCTACATATATATACATATGTAGAAACAAACAAAAATTTATTTTGAAACAAATTTCATACTTTTATAAGTATGAAATTATCCATTTGTAAAATATAGGTATAATATCATCAAAGAATGGACATTATATCATGGCGTCGTCGGTGGAAAACAAAATTGTTTTAAATGTTTTGCAAATCGTAATATAACTATTAAGAACATTTCTTGCTTTCCATTGACGATGTGTCCATCAAAGTATCCTTTTCCTAAGACTATATCTTGTAAAATTCTAATTCGATAACTATTCCTGATTTTATTACAACAATCTACTCATTCAATTTAATTTTTTTTTCAGCTAAATTTTCACAAAAATTTCAACGAGCTGTGGCAGGTGGGGCAAAAGCAAAAAGCCAAAGTACTTAACATTTTTGGTAAGTAATTTTTTGTCTACTAAATCATATTTTTCTGTTTGTGGGTACATATGTATATATATATATGTAGCAACAAACAAACATTTATTTTGAAACAAATTTCATACTTTTATAAGTATGAAATTATCCCTTTGCAAAATATATAATATCATCAAGGAATGGACATTATATAATGGCGTCGTCGGTGGAAAACAAAATTGTTTTAAATGTTTTGTAAATTGTAATGTAACTAATAAGAACATTTTTTGCTTTCCATTGACGATTTGTCCATCAAAGTGTCGTTTTCCTTAGACTATATCTTGTAAAATTCTAATTCGATAACTATTCCTGATTTTATTACAACAATCTACTCATTCAATTAAAATTTTTTTTTCAGCTAAATTTTCACAAAAATTTCAACGAACTGTAGCAGCGGGGAAAAAAAGCAAAAAGCCAAAGTACTTAAAATTGTTGGTAAGCAATTTTTTGTCTATTAAATTATATTACTCTATTTGAAGCTACATTTATATGTTAAGTGTACAACTAAAATGTATTTTAATTTAAAATTATCTTGAGATTAATATTAGAAGTTCTTGTTTTCATATATAGGTATGCTGAGATTCAGTTTAGGAAGGTTTTAAGATTTTCAATGCAGTCAGTCAATATTTTTACTTAAAGAAGCTTTCAGTTTGTATTTGAATTATTATTTTTCAAAATAGATATTCATTCGAAACTAGTTCTTTTCTTGTGTTGTTTTGATTAAAACCTACAAAAGGAAGATAGTTTAAATCCTATTAACTTTGAGATTTTTCTATAGAAATTCATTTAATATTATTCGACTTTGAAGAATAGTTTTATAACAAGGATGATAGTTATGTTGCTATTAAATTTTAACATTATCTTGAGACTAGTATTCGAAGTTCTTGTTTTCATATAGGTATTCTGAGATTCAGGTTAGGAACTCATTTAAGATCGTTTCAGTCAATATTTTCACTTAAAGGAGCTTTCAGTTTGTATTTGCATTATTATTTTTCAAAATAGATATTCATTCGAAACTAGTTCTTTTCTTGTTTGGTTTTGATTAAAACCTAAAAAAGGAAGATAGGTTAAATCCTATTAACTTTGAGATTTTTCTATAGAAATTCATTTAATATTATTCGACTTTGAAGAATAGTTAACAAGGAAGATAGTTATGTTGCTATTATATTTTAACATTATCCTGAGATTAGTATTCGAAGTTCTTGTTTTCATATAGGGATTCTGAGATTCAGTTTAGGAACTCATTTAAGATCGTTTCAAGGTTTTTAAGATTTTCAATGCAGTTAGTCAATATTTTCACTTAAAGGACCTCTCAAAAAGCAAAGTACTTAACATTTTTGGTAGGTAATTTTTTGGCTACCAAATCATAATTTTCTGTTTGTGGGTACATATAAATTATATATGTATGTATATATAAGTAGCAACAAACTAAAATTTATTTTGAAACAAATTTCATACTTTTATAAGTATGAAATTATCCCTTAGTCAAATATATAATATCATCAATGAATGGACATTATATCATGGCGTCTTCGGTGGAAAAGAAAATTGTTTTAGGTGTTTTACAAATCGTAATGTAACTATTAAGAACATTTCTTGCTTTCCATTGAGGATGTGTCCATCAAAGTATCGTTTTCCTAAGACTCTATCTTGAAAAATTCTAATTCGATAACTATTCCTGATTTTATTACAACTAATAAAGCAAAAAGCCAAAGTACTTAACATTTTTGGTAAGCAATTTTTTGTCTATTAAATTATATTACTCTATTTGAAGCTACATTTATATATTAAGTGTACAACGAGAATGTATTTTAATTTAAAATTATCTTGAGATTAATATTAGAAGTTCTTGTTTTCATATAGGTATGCTGATATTCAGTTTAGGAAGGTTTTTAAGATTTTCAATTCAGTCAGTCAATATTTTCACTTAAAGGACCTTTCAGTTTGTATTTGAATTATTATTTTTCTAAATATGTATTCTTTATTATTTAATTAACAACCATCTCGAGATTTCAATTCTACAGTTATTAGTATAATATGTGGTGTGGAATCGCTTAAACGAAAACTAATTTTGGACCATTGATAAAAGTCATAAATTAAAATTTCAATTTTTTAAATTGTTTTGAAAAAAAAAAATGGTACTATGTTCATATTTGCAATTTTTGGCAAAACTCAGAATATGGTTTTGATACGAAATGATGCCTTTGTAAATAAAATATCATTCTTTATCAAAATGCACCATATCGTCAGTGGAAAACACAATTACTTTTAGTTTTTTTTTTTTAATTTCGAAACTCCTTTTCCCACTACGAAACCCAAAAACTTTCACACAAGCAAAGAAAAAATTCCTGAAACTATAAGGGCTTCACAGCAATCGCTCATTATAGAGGTACAGCAGGCCAACAATTTTAATCCTACAATTGACCACTTTGCTTCAAAGGTGAGAGCTTTTGGTCAAAACTTACAACCTCTTATAATTTGTTGTTATTTCGATGATTCGTATGTAGTTTATTTCAATGTAATTAAATATAAACTTAAAGATATATTGCCTGCATTGGGTAGTTGTTTCAAAATAGTTTTTGTTCTTAACCTAAAATATACAATGCCATGTAATTTGTCTGGATTTTGATAAAAACTATTTCTTGAAAAAAGTTTCATAGGATGTTCTAGTTTTAAATCCTTCATAATATAACTTAACATGAGGTAAATTAATATTGAAATTCTCTTATAGTATATATTTGGTTATATAGGTACGTAAAGAATGGAATATTTATCACAATGTTTTGTTGAAGACCCTGAGGATCTACATCCTGAAACTAAAAATATTCAACTTGAACCAAATTATTGTTCTCCTCTTAATGAATGTGATAATGATGAAAGCCCAAAATCTGTTTTCGATATCACTGTTGATGAATATGAGGATAGCGAGAGTGATGAAACCAACGCACCCTGTTTAGAAATAGCAAAAGAAGTAGTAGATATTGAAATGTATAATTTACTATCTTCTTGGGGATTTGTTGATTTATATAATCATTTTATGAGTCTTAAGCTAAACGTTGACATCTTAAAGTACATATCCAATGAAGACTTAAAAGAAGTGTTTGCAGATAAATCATTCGGAATAAGAGTTGAATTTAAACATAAACTTCATAAGTGGCGAAAGGAAAATGTAATACACTTAATAAAATCTTATTTATTTTGTCGTTTAATTGATTTCTTTTAGGAAATAGAAACTGATGTTGATCCATCGATAGAAATATTTAATAGCATTAAGATGTTAGTAGAAGAGGAAGTAAAAAAACGTCTCGGAACAACCAGTTGTTCTGATTTACACAGCGAGTCTTCAGCAGAATCAATGCCACCATCTCCCTCATCAAATGCTTCAATTTCAAATCCTTCATCACCCAGAATTTGCTTTGGCCATTTTGTAAACTAATTTCCTTAAATGAAATACATATTATGCCCTTGAGATCAAAAATATATCTTTATAATATTGCACCACTTTCAAGCTTAATCTATTTGATTTTTTTTTTTAAATCATTATCATTCAGGATATCGATAAAATACTTGATTTGTTCCCCTCGGGAAAGTTCGTCATCAACGAATTTAAAAAGAATACAAAAATTGGTGATACATCACGAACTATTTTAATAGATTGCTTGACAAATTGGCTTTTAGCAAATAAAGAATCAATAGGACGCCGAGATTTTCAATTTATTTCCACACTAATACATGATCGATTTAACGAAGACCCCGTAAGTTTATAATTTTGAATACACCTTCTTTCGAAAAAAATGTATTTGTTATCGGGAAAAAAGGGCACCCTTGCATAATTTTTATTTCGCATAAAACCTACATATGAATATATTTGGTTTTTTAGCCATAACTGGTTTTATTTTAATTCTCTCAGTTAATAGTAGAATAGGTATCGTAATTTAATTTTGTTTCATTTTTTAAATAAGAGGAGACAAAAAAAACTTAACTTAAACAAAAAAGGACTCCCAAATTTACTAAAGTTACGCAATAAAAAATAAAAAAAAATGAGCATAAAGATTTCTTGAAAAAAAATGAGACAACAAATTTTAATATAAACGAAAGAAAACGATGACCCTTATTCAAGGGTACCCTTCTCTCCTCTTCGTTATTGCCATTCAAAAATAATTTTGCCAGTCATTTAAGCAAATAAAAGTGCAATCAGGTGGAAAATACTGCAATTGTTAAAGTAGATAACGTAAATATTGTAATAAATTGAACTTTAAAAAGAATGTATATATTGACTAACATACTTATCTATTTCAATGAAATTAATTTAAAAATCTTTTGCCTTAAATCGAACAATTCAATCAAAGAACATATACTTTTCACCACCTAAGCGTGGATCAAAAGGGAATCCTTCAGGAAGATTATACTGTCGATATTATAACATAAAGCGTCGTAATAGGAAAATTGGTTTTGATACACAGAAAAAGGAACCAGAATCTATTTCTGGTTCTATGCTTGCAAATCCTTTTCCAGACGAAGAAGACATCATGTTTTTAAATAGTATGCTTCTTTAAGTTTTAATTTTAATGTAGTTCTCATTCAATTATAATTTTTTGTTAAAGATGAATCTTTGGCGGATGTGAAATGGCTTCAAATTTATAAAGAGCCTTGGGAAGAAATCAAATCTAAATGGCAAAAAACTTATAAGGCAAGACAACGAGATATTTCAAACCAAAGTTTCCCCGACATTTTATTGAATTGGCCTCTACTGAAGCACTCAGCAGGAGTGACATTGGTAAATTATATTATTATACATCAACCTATTGAATACTCTACCTAACCTATCCTTTTTTGGGCCTACAAATCTACAATTATCTTAAGTATAGTTATTGTCATCAAATTGCATTATAATAAAAAAAAGGATTTTCAAAACTTTTGATTCAAAAACTATTTTTTTATTTTATAATATTTCAAAACACTATGTAACAGCAATTTATTGTTGTTTTGTTTTTTCGTTTTGCAAAAGAAAGAGATAATATATATTATTTTCTTTCTAATTTTAGATCAATATTGATTTCGAAATCTTATATCCTGGAAAACAAAACTTCCTTTTAGATAAATGGGACAGTTTCAAAGCCAACATCCTTCCAATTTTCAATGGAAAGATAAAGGACAAAAATTCCCAAGACCTACTCTCCAACCTTAATAATAAAAACTTTACAAAAGGTTTGTAAACATATCTGTAAATTAAATAAACATATAAAATTAAGTTTTCTATTTCTTGTGACCTTTTTTTTCTTTACATAAAGCCTACGAAAAACATATTTATTTATATAAAATTAAGTAAAATAATAAATAAATAATTCTTTTCATAAGACTTTTTAATTAATAAAATAAAATTAAAGAGTATTTATGTAATTATTTTCAGATCCAGAAGACTTTATCACCATATCCCTGCTACACGCTATACTTCTCCCACTACGACACACATCAACTTCCGCACAAGCGAAGAAAAGGTTCCTGAAACCAACTATAAAGGACTCACAGCAATCGCTTATTATAGAGGTACAGCAGGCCAACAATTTTAATCCTACAATTGACCACTTTGCTTCAAAGGTGAGAGCTTTTGGTCAAAACTTACAACCTCTTATAATTCGTTGCTATTTTGATGATTCGTATGTAGTTTATTTCAATGAAATTAAATATAAATTTAACGATATATTGCCTGCATTGGATAGTTGTTTCAAAATATTTTTTGTTCTTAATCTAAAATATCCTATGCCTTGTAAATCAGTTTGGATTTTCATCCAAAAATATTTTTTTGAAATTGACACTTTAGAAAGGGCTTCTCCAGATGTTCTAGTTCTAATTGAATCCTTAAAAACCAATAATGTATAAATGCCATATATGCTTAACATCCTTAGTAGATGTTAAAACACTTGTTATCCATTATAAACAAAAACATTATTTTAAAGCAACTAATGATTATGAATGTTTTAACTGTAGTCAAATCTATAATTTGAAAAGTTTTAAAAGACATTTTAAAAGATCTTGTAAGAATTTAAATCCCAGTCCATCTTCTTCTTCACCTATACTCGTAGAAAATACATTTTCTTTTGAAGAAAATATTCAAAATAGTAACCTTGAAAACAAAAGTACACCGCCTGAACAACATAATATTTTTGAAGTCATTGAAACTTCTGCAACAAGATTTCTTTGTAATTTGTACGGAAATTCTAATTTATGTCGTAAAATTGTTGAAGATATAGTTGCAGATTTAACAGAAGAATTTTTTTCAGTAATATTCAAAAAATTAAACCAAGAGTTTTCTGAACATATTAAAACTGATATGAAAGATAAATTTAAACACACTCTCACTTTTTTACAGAATCCTTTTCACAAAGTCAAAACTTTTTACAAATTTATTCAAACGACAAAAAATAACAATTTATATCATGAACCTTCAAGTTATATTATAAATAAGGAAGTTTGCGTTAAGAGTGGAACAATGCCTACATTAGATAGTGTTGAATCCGACGGTATTATACTACCGTTAAAATTTCAGTTTAAGAAGTTCTTTGAATTACCTGAAATCTATAAAGCTACTATACAAAATATGAAATACCTTATTACTAACAATATTAATCATTTGATAACAACTGACATTTGGAGGGAAAGAATTAGTAAATTCCCAGAAGAAAAACGTTCGAAAGTAATACCTTTTAATTTATATTTCGATGATTTTGAATCAAATAATCCTCTAGGTTCTCACGGTGGAACTCATTCCATTGGAGCTGTATACTATAATTTTCCAAGTCTTCCGCAGCACATTAATTCTGAATTAAACAACATTTTTGTTGCAATGTTGTTTTATTCCAAATATAAGTGCTTTGGAGAAAATTCGATCTTTTATCACCTTGTTGAGGAAATAAAAATACTGGAAGAGAATGGAGTTTCAATTACATTGAGATCTGGAGAGACAGATCATTTTTACTTTGTATTAGGATTAATAACAGGTGATAATCTAGGCTTAAATACAATTCTTGGTTACTCCAAAAGCTTCAATTCACAATATTACTGTCGTATTTGCACTTGTTCCAAAACTCAGAACCATGTAACTTGTTCTGATAAAAGTAGCTATCACAGGACAATTATTGGATACAAAAATGATACAGAAAAGTTTTCAAAATCAAGAGAAAGAATGATAAACACTGGAATCAGGGAAGAATCAGTTTTCAATAATATTCCATCATTTCATGTAGTGCATAATGTTACAGTTGATATTATGCATGATATATTTGAGGGTGTATGCCACTACGATTTGTGCAAGCTAATTAATCAGTTTATATTGGTTGACAAATTTTTTTCTTTAGACGTTTTAAACAACAGAACTCAGCTTTTCAAATACAGTAAATCCGAAATTGGTAATATTGCCCCTATTATTAAACCCGAACACATCCAAAGGCAAAAGTTAAACATGTCAGCAAAAGAGATGTGGACGTTTTGCCGATTTTTACCAATTATTATTGGTGATCTTGTCCCAGAAAAAAATAATCACTGGAAATTATTAACTTTTCTCAACAAAATCATAGATATTGTTTTAAAATCAGATTTTAAGGAAGTTGACATTCATAACTTACAAACTTTAATTTCAAAGCATCACTCGACATACATCAAGCTATTCAATGAAAAATTAAAACCCAAATTTCATTTTATGATTCACTATCCTTATGTTATGCGTATGCTTGGTCCCCTAAAACACTTTTGGTCATTTCGATTCGAATCAAAACATAAAGAGCTTAAAAACTATTGTAATAGCATAACTTCTCGAAGAAATCTTCCATTGTCCTTAGGTATTAAAAGCTCATTGATGTTTTCTAAAAGAGTTACTTGCATCTCAGAAATTTCTCCTGAAATTTCAAATATTTCTAAAACTAATGAGTCTTTGTTAAAACAAAGTTTTTTTTATTCTAAATTACGAAATATTTCTTCTTATAAAATTCTTTTTGATGACGAGTTGAGTTATAATTCACTTACTTACCAAAAACTTTGCTATAAGATCAATGATTACATTGGATTTTCTGAAAATATTTTTAGAATCGAATGTTTGGTCTTGTTGAAAACTATTCCATATGTAATTTGTGAAAAAATTATAGTTTCCAATTACATTGATCATTTTAATTCTTATGAAGTCCTTAAAAACACTGATGATTACTATATTTACATTATTAATAAATTTGATGGCCCGCCTGTTTCCTTACTTTCGAACCCCAATGGTAAAAATTATATATTTTTAAACTTTTTTTGAAGATGTACATATGTACTAGTATTTTTTGAAAGCCTCTAAAAAGTGCACTCACACTGTTTTAATTATTTTTAAATTTTTATTTGATTGAGTCAACGTTCTATACAGAACGTTCTCTGAGCCTCTGAGTGCTCTGTGCCCCCTCCCGTTTTCTTATTTGTTGCTTTTCATCTTTGGGTTTGAATCAAAACTACTATAAAAGCATAACTCGAAGCTATCTTTCTTTATCCATAAACCTTTGATCAAAAAAATGTCTTTTACTAACGAACGAAAATGTTCCATACATAATCTGATTTGCGAAAAAAATAAGAATTAAAGATTGATTATTATTAATTTGATTAATATATGTTCTTAAAAATACTTCTAACAAAAATATTTATGTTATTATTGTTAAAATTAAATGAAATAAAAAATTACAAATTTACAAATTCATAAAACATGTATATACATTTATATTTTATTATATTATCAATATTTATTTTATTATTTAAATAAAAATGTGAACAGAAATGAAATTATCTATTTATTTATCTTTTTGGAATTTACAGGTTTGAAGATCATTTGACTACGTTCGTGATAAATTAACCACGAACGTGATTTATTGACCACGTTCGTAGTAAAATGACTACGTTCGTGGTAAAAGCATGGTCAATAAATCATGTTCGTGGTAAATGCTTGGTTGATTTCGTTGTAAAACCTTGGTTGATAAATCACGTTTGTGGTAAATGCTTGGTTGATTTCGTTGTAAAACCTTGGTTGATAAATCACGTTTGTGGTAAATGCTTGGTCAATAAATCACATTTGTGGTAAATGCTTGGTTGATTTCGTTGTAAAACCTTGGTTGATAAATCACGTTTGTGGTAAAAGCTTGGTCAATAAATCACGTTTGTGGTAAATGCTTGGTTGATTTCGTTGTAAGACCTTGGTTGATAAATCACGTTTGTGGTAAAAGCTTGGTCAATAAATCACGTTTGTGGTAAATGCTTGGTTGATTTCGTTGTAAAACCTTGGTTGATAAATCACGTTTGTGGTAAAAGCTTGGTCAATAAATCACATTTGTGGTAAATGCTTGGTTGATTTCGTTGTAAAACCTTGGTTGATAAATCACGTTTGTGGTAAATGCTTGGTTGATTTCGTTGTAAAACCTTGGTTGACAAATCACGTTTGTGGTAAAAGATTGGTCAATAAATCACGTTTGTGGTAAATGCTTGGTTGATTTCGTTGTAAAACCTTGGTTGATAAATCACGTTTGTGGTAAAAGCTTGGTCAATAAATCACGTTTGTGGTAAATGCTTGGTTGATTTCGTTGTAAAACCTTGGTTGATAAATCACGTTTGTGGTAAAAGCTTGGTCAATAAATCACGTTTGTGGTAAATGCTTGGTTGATTTCGTTGTAAAACCTTGGTTGATAAATCACGTTTGTGGTAAATGCTTGGTCAATAAATCACATTTGTGGTAAATGCTTGGTTGATTTCGTTGTAAAACCTTGGTTGATAAATCACGTTTGTGGTAAAAGCTTGGTCAATAAATCACGTTTGTGGTAAATGCTTGGTTGATTTCGTTGTAAGACCTTGGTTGATAAATCACGTTTGTGGTAAAAGCTTGGTCAATAAATCACGTTTGTGGTAAATGCTTGGTTGATTTCGTTGTAAAACCTTGGTTGATAAATCACGTTTGTGGTAAATGCTTGGTCAATAAATCACATTTGTGGTAAATGCTTGGTTGATTTCGTTGTAAAACCTTGGTTGATAAATCACGTTTGTGGTAAAAGCTTGGTCAATAAATCACGTTTGTGGTAAATGCTTGGTTGATTTCGTTGTAAGACCTTGGTTGATAAATCACGTTTGTGGTAAAAGCTTGGTCAATAAATCACGTTTGTGGTAAATGCTTGGTTGATTTCGTTGTAAAACCTTGGTTGATAAATCACGTTTGTGGTAAAAGCTTGGTCAATAAATCACGTTTGTGGTAAATGCTTGGTTGATTTCGTTGTAAGACCTTGGTTGATAAATCACGTTTGTGGTAAAAGCTTGGTCAATAAATCACGTTTGTGGTAAATGCTTGGTTGATTTCGTTGTAAAACCTTGGTTGATAAATCACGTTTGTGGTAAATGCTTGGTCAATAAATCACATTTGTGGTAAATGCTTGGTTGATTTCGTTGTAAAACCTTGGTTGATAAATCACGTTTGTGGTAAAAGCTTGGTCAATAAATCACGTTTGTGGTAAATGCTTGGTTGATTTCGTTGTAAGACCTTGGTTGATAAATCACGTTTGTGGTAAAAGCTTGGTCAATAAATCACGTTTGTGGTAAATGCTTGGTTGATTTCGTTGTAAAACCTTGGTTGATAAATCACGTTTGTGGTAAAAGCTTGGTCAATAAATCACGTTTGTGGTAAATGCTTGGTTGATTTCGTTGTAAGACCTTGGTTGATAAATCACGTTTGTGGTAAAAGCATGGTCAATAAATCACGTTTGTGATAAATGCTTGGTTGATTTCGTTGTAAAACCTTGGTTGATAAATCACGTTTGTGGTAGAAGCTTGGTCAATAAATCACGTTTGTGGTAAATGCTTGGTTGATTTCGTTGTAAGACCTTGGTTGATAAATCACGTTTGTGGTAAAAGCATGGTTGATTTCGTTGTAAAACCTTGGTGAATAAATCACGTTTGTGATCAGTTTTTTATAATTTTCAAAGTATATAAGAAGTATATAATACATAAACAACGAACCTTGGTTGGCCAACAATGTTTTATTGGTTGGCCAACAATGAAATCAACAACGTTTGTGATCAGTTTTGAAAGAAATTTTTATCAAAAATTGATCACGCTCCATTAGTTGAAACAACAATGCCCATTCGTTGACGCAAAAACAACCAAGCTTTTAAGTTGATTTCACCAAGGTTTTTTTTTCGGTGTAGAGTCGAAATAAAAGATTTTTGGAAAGATGTCTGTGCGTGCGTGTGTACGAACGTTCGTACGTCCGTACGTCCGTATGTCCGTATTATGTCCGTACGTCCGTACGTTCGCGATGTTTTTTTCGTCGTCCATAGCTTAAGAACCAGAAGAGATATCGACTTCAAATAAATTTTGTTATACAGATAATAAGGCAGAAAGATGCAGAAAGGGCTCTCAAGAAAATTGCGTGAGTGTTTTTTTTACCATAACAGTTTAAAAAAAAAGGTGAAAATTTTGGTTAAACCTAAATATCTCATGAACCAATGACGCTAGAGACTTCAATTAAATCCAACTAACGGTTTTTTTATAAATAAAAAAAACTGAACAAAAAAATTTGTCACCTCGAAAATTTTACGACTAAAATATGATTTCATCTCAAAAACAATTTTGTGCAACGAAGAATAATGTTTTTGTCATCTGATAAAATTTTGAGAAAAATCGAATTGACAGTTTTTTTAGAAAAAAATAAAAACCTAAAAAAAAATAATAAAACTTGGTAAAAATTGACTTTCGACACAAATATCTTTTCAAAACTTTGCGATATTGGCTTTAAACTACTTTTATCTTTCAAAAAATATTGTTGTCAACATTCAGTAAAATTTTAAGAAAAATCAAATGGACAGTTTTTTTACAAAAAATTAAAAACCTAAAAAAAAATTTAACAAAAGTTGGTAAAAATTGATTTTCGACTTAAATATCTTTTCAAAAATTTGAGATTATGGTTTCCAACTAAATTTTACTTATAAGAAATATTGTTTTCAACATTAGGACACATTTTGAGAAAAATTGAAATGACAGTTTTTTACAAAAAATAAAAACCTAAAAAAAAATGTATAAAAGTTGGTAACAATTGATTTTCGACTCAAATATCTTTTCAAAAATGAGATATTGGCTTTAAACTACTTTTATCTTTAAAAATATATTGTTTTCAACATTCAGTAACATTTTGAAAAAAATCGAATTGACAGTTTTTTTACAAAAAATTAAAAACCTAAAAAAAAAACAATACTAAAACTTCGTAAAAATTTACTTTCGACTCAAATAGCTTTTCAAAAATTAAAAATATTGGCTTCAAACTTATTTTATTTCACAGAAAATATTATTTTTGATATTCAATGAAATAAAATATACAAAAAATAGTACGCAAATTTGGTAAAAATTGATACATACGACAGACGGGATGGGAAGTTATCAGTGTGGGTCGCATCCCAGCCTCTTTTATTATTTTAATTTTGTCAGCTTCCATTTACAGGGTGTGACCCCCCTGATTAAAGTCCGAATCCTTCTTGGTAAGAGTAATCAGCCTATAAAAAATGATAGTTTGGAAATTAATGGTATTGATTTTGATCATCTAAGAATCATATCAAAGAAATTGTTCAAATACTTTACCGATATATCCGATAAACTTAAACCTTCGTTTGAAAACTCCACTGGCTGCAATTGTTCTATGGATTATAGCATTCTATCTGATAAAATGCAAACTTATAGCTTTGTTGTTAAACCATTTTTACTTCTAGTTAAATTTATAGTGAAATATTATCTGCACACAATAGAAACTCCAATACCAGCGTCAGCGATGGTATATTATGTACTTTATGGAAAAAGTTTGGCCTTAATGTGGTTGACGTATTATGTTATTTATTAACTCTTTTTAAAAAGTGCAATAGAAAATATATTTTCAATTACATTGATTTTATTACTTGCAACCATACCTAAAATTTTCGAAAAACCAATTAAATCTCGTATTATTCAAAGTTTCGATTCAACCATACAGTAAACATTTGACAAGGTTGACCATAATATCGTGCTAGACTTAGAGGAATTATGTACAGTTCGTTTCTGTTTAACTTAAAATACAGAGAACAAAAAGTAAGCAATGCCATTGGGAGTTAATTGAGTTGTTCTCTTTTTTTTTAAGAATGGCGTTCCTCAGGGATCTGTTCTTGGGCATTATTGTTTTTAATCTATATAAATTCCATCTTTCCGCAAGTGTCATTTGCAACAAAAATCGCTTAATTCACAGCTATAGGCTCATTTTAGAGATCTAAACGTCAAACCAATGAGACACCTTTATATATTCAAAGTTTAAAAAGAATTCTTTAAAGAAAAGTGGTAATAAACCTAGCGGAATTTCTGATATGTAGGGTCTTGTTTTGTGAACTTTCCTAGTGCTCTCACAAAACCCACTTTTCAAACGTTTACACCGTTTATTGGTTAACATAAGCTTATTCGAACAATTATAAATCTTAACTCTTTCCTCAGTAAACATATAGACTGATTATTTACAATTGAATTTGCTTCTATATTGAAGTTATTTTAAAAAGTGAGCATTTTTAATTTAAATTTGAAATTAATTAAGTTTTGAAATAAAAATTGTAAATTTGAATATTATTTTTGATATTGTAAACATTTTTGTTTTTATTTAACTTGCTGTTCTTTATTTTTATTATTGTAAAAAACGTATGAACAGTTTAAAAATCTACCTACAGGGTGGCTGATGAATCGTGCTACAAAAACAAATCTTAATAACTTTTCTGAATAGCTTTTTAACTTAAAACTTTTTTTTTTATATAATAGATCGATCTTTTGTAATTAATGAAAATGGACAATTGGGATGAGGAAATTCATATCTGGGTTGAGTGGCGCTATCACGCACTAGCGTCAGTAATTCATGAGTTTTGTCGCACGTTTGGCGGCACTCCTCCAAACCAATGGAAACAGTCACCCGATCGTAAGACAGTCACCCGGAGAAATTTTCAGCGAAATCCTTCTGTTCAGACAACTGAAACAATTGCTGCAGTAGCGGATGCCATACCCGATAATTAAAGCTTTTCCACAAGAAATTTGTTCGTTTAGGTACATACCACCAGGTAAACGTTGCAAACAATAATGCATAAGCAAGCAAACTTGACACCATAGACTTCCTGGTACGCTTGGAAGCTGTTCTTAATGGTAGACCAAACCATGATGAACTGCCTTTTTATGACGAAGTCCACTTGGACTTAAATGGCAACTTAAATAAGCAAATCTGCAAAATATGGTGAACGTCGAAACCACAAATCCTTCATACTTCACCCATATCGGGTCACAGTGTGGTGTGCATAGTTTCCTCTAGATGCAATTTCAGCCCAATACTTTTTTGAAGAAAACGGACTACCGCAACTGTAAATGGTGACCGTTATTTAAAGGAATGTTTTATTCTGAGCTCCGCCGAAAGATAATTTTTTTTTCAATTTGGTCTTGTTTCAGCAGGATTTCGTTGCCCCCTCCCCCCTTCGGTCATCAAACAGGAAGCTTACAAAACATAACCGAAAAATTTGAACGCTCTAATGGCATTAATTAAAATATTAATTCAATCAATCTCAAGTTCAACACTGCATTCCATCATGGATAACTTTTTGATAAGGTACCGATGACGTATGAAGAAGCGTATGGCCTCCACGCTTCTAAATATAAACAATTTAATTTTTACAAGGATAAAATATTTTTAATAAAATTTAATAATCTTTCGAACTACATATATAAATTAAAATATAATAAAGGTTCTTTAATAAAAAATGTTTCCAGTTTCTTAATGTAGCAATATTTATCAGCCACCCTGTATATTTTAAATCTAATTTAATCTTCATTCGTTCAGCTACTGTCAAACGAGCTGCACGCGTTTTCATAGTGTTTACCAAAAATTAATCTCAAACGTGTACGAAGTGTTGCGGAGGATGAGGATGTCATCCTCCACAAAAAACATAAACCATCCAAGACTCTTAAAATGTCCAATATGGACAATTAAACTATAAACAATATAAACTATTACCAGCCTCTACAGGCATTGTGCCCAGATGAGTGCATGGATAGTGGAGATAGTGAACCTGGTGAAATTGTGAAGACAAAAGTGTCCATTCCCCCAATCATTGTCTTAAAAACTAAGAGTGAAATTCTCCGATATCACTCTCCAAGACTCAACAGATTTAAATATTTTTTCTCTTTATTTCCCTGGTGGAAATGCTAGTAAGGAGAAAAAAAACTAAATTCAAAAGAGATACACTGAAAATTATAAGAACAAGGCCTAATTTCATTATAGGAGGTGATTTTAATTGTAGGCACCAATTATGGGGTTGCTTGAGAGCTAACTGTTTTGGAAATATACTTCACGATATTATTGCATATAACAGGTTGCTTTCAATTTTATATTCCCTTACACCAACATATATATATACCGAGCTCCTCGTCCAAAAATCCTTCAACGCTTGACATATTTATCACAAATAACCCTGCGCGCTTCACTCAACCCTTAACTATTCATGCCTTGAGCTCAAACCATTTGCCTGTGTGCACAGAGTTATTAGCGAACTGTTTATTAAACAATACACATGTTCGTTTCAAATTTTCTGCTGCAAACTGGGTAAGATATCAATCCTACATATCCAGCAACATGTACAACGGAAGCCTGTCGATTGAAGATGTTCAATCTCTTGAAGATGTGGACCGCGCTATTGAAAAGTTTGAGCAAACTATCAATAACGCTGCTCAAATATCTATACCAAAAACCAGAAATCCTAGTTCCATTTCAAACCTTCAACCTTTGCCGGGTAACATATTGTCTTTGATCCGTTTACGAAACACTGAAAGGAGAAAGTGGATTCGTTACAAATTAGACTCTTTTAAAACTAATGTTAACATCCTAAATCGTAAAATTCAAAATGAAATTTTAGGTGATGATGGAATTAGCAACCAATTATTAAAAGCACTACCTAAAAAAGGTATAACTTTTTTAACTTTTATCTTCAATGTTTGTATCAAACACTGTTATTTTCCTGAAAAATGGAAAGTAGCAAGGGTTATACCTATCGCCAAGGCTGGAAAACCTAAAGATAGCCCATCAAGTTATAGGCCTATAAGTCTTCTAAGCAATATTAGTAAACTTTTTGAAAAGGTGTTAAAGGACCGACTCCTGCAACATATTGATGAAAGAAGCATATATCCAATTGAACAATTCGGATTTAGAGCAGGTCACTCCACCTCCCAACAAGTCCTTAGAATTAAAAAACATGTCCAAAACAATCTTGTTTTAAAAAATTCGACGGGTCTAGTTTTGCTAGACATAGAAAAAGCCTTTGAGACTGTTTGGCACGATGGACTCATCTTTAAGCTAATTTTGTTGAATTTTCCACGATATCTTATCCAAATTATTAGGAATTTTCTGAAAAACTGAAAGTTTTTTGTTAGTATTGGACTTGCGAAATCTTCTTTATTTGATATTTCAGGATCTGTTTTGGGTCCAATTCTCTTTAACGTTTTCTTATCCGATCTTCCTAGGCTTGAAAATACTGAAATTGCCATGTTCGCTAAACTTCTTAGTTACTTAAATAAGTAGAAAACTAAAGTTAATGCCGAAAAATGCCAGGCCATTTCATTTGGTATGGTCCGAAAATTGTAAATATCTTCGCATTATATTTGATAAAAAACTCACTTTTCAAGGTCACATATCCAACTCAATCCATAAAACGAATTTATTAATTAAAATTCTGTATCCGTTTATCAATAGGAAGTCTCGTCTAAGCATACATAATAAAATATTAATTTATAAAAGTATATTTCAGCCAGTCCTCACTTATGGAGCACCAGCGCCAGCGTGGTTCGATTGTGCTGAGACTCACATTAAAAAATTACAGATATGTCAAAATAAAGTCCTTAAACTAATACTTAATTTGTCTCGTTGCTATTCTACTATAAGACTCCACAAAAGAGCTAATGTCAACCTTATTAAATCCACTCTTTACAAATTACAAGACAACTTTTTCGAGAGATATACAATAAAAAGTCATTTCCTAATATTTTGGGTTTATGTGCAATACTAGTTTTTAAGTTTAATATGAGTTTTTTTTTGTAGTGTTTTCCCTTAAATAAATTTATTTATCATTTTTTCTTTTCTTAAAATCTTGTTATAAACTTGTTATTTATGTTGTTTTTTTAAATTTCTTAAATTGTTTGTTAAATTTAAAATAATGTAAAAACTGTGCTACAAATAAAACGAAACTAATTTAATCTAGAAAATATTTAACTTTTTTTAAAATTGAAAAGTACTTTCTGCTTTAATATATTTATTAAAATAGATGTTCAAAAACGATTGACAGAAATTACCTCTCCTTTTTAAGTCTGGAGGAAAGGACCCCTTTCCACAATGGTCAGTATGGTCGCATTCTTTATTTTTGCTTGTTTTTTTATCGAAAATGTTTTTTCTCACTAATTTGTCGGAAGTTAGGTTTTAAAATCTATTTGTTGTCACGATGCAATTCTTTGCGTTAAGGGTTTTTCAAAATGCAAGTCTTTGCTTTTGTCAAGTACCTACACTTGGCCATGGGCTCAAACTCTCCACTTAAAATATAGAACACAAAAACACTTCCTTGTTACATTCTATATAATGTAGGTATTTGCGCTTTGTTCCATCCAAGTATTTGCAAAACAACAAGTCCTTCATATAATAAAGATCAATAAATACGTGTTCACTCATTCTTTTGCCTATATTGCAGAATAATGACATGAATAGACATACCTACTTATCTACATATCTCCGTACTTATCAGACTTTTTAAGTTAAGAGTAAACACAAAACAAAAACAAATACCTACAATGTATTCAAATCATTACATCTGGCCGTGTGTCCTTTTATAAATAAATTCAAGCAACTAGGGTAATTATATACATATGAGTAAGAGTAGGTGTACTCAACTCACTTGTACGTGCCAAAGATATTCACATAGAAAACGGAGGTGTTGAATTGTTTTTTTCTTCCTTACGTGATAAAAATTCTCAGCTGAAGTTATATTTCTTTGCAACATAAAGCGGATGCTACAACACCAACACAAATGTTTTATTACGGGTTTAAATGAATAAATGAACTAAATCATCGGGTTTAAGACCCGAATTAAAAGTTGGCTCCTTGGCCAATCTTTCTACTTTATTAAGTGAACGGATTGCATTGCATTACCAGGCCTGGAATAAAGTCTCTACATTTTTGAAGCTTTATTTACTCGTATGTGTCTGTTTGGCTTCTCAATTTGTGCTTCCCTTTCCGCCCTTGTTGTCATTTGATGGAGATCCATGATCCTCTTGCAAGCGTGCTATGTTTTAGATAATACAAAGCACATAGCACACCGCTTATCACCAATAAAAACAGAATTGGTGAGAGCTTTTCTGACTCCATTTTGTACTTAACACTCTTCTGACAACCTGCGTTCGTATAGAGCTGGACATTTATATCCTTCCATTTAAAAATCAATGAAGTGAAGTGTGTTGATCGATATTCAATAATCAATACACTGCCCAGTTATGATTCTTATAAAACGCAAACACTCAAAGCAGAATCCTGCTTCTTCAGCGTCAAGTATTGCTAGTTGTCGATTGCATATAAAATTGACATATGTATCTCTACAGTTTAAGCACTTCATTAGGGGTCTTATTTGGGGGGCTTGATACCGTCCCCTTTCTTACTATTCAGTGTTCAGAGATAAAAACTGCCCCTATGTGCGGTTGCAAAAAATCATGTGATATCATTGATGCTGCAGCAAATTCTGCGGAAATGCCATCAAGTGATTAAATCCCGAAACAGATCACATTTTTAGTGGGAAGTGTGGAAGTGAAGCGGAAATTTGTTGCATCGCACAACGCAGAAGACGTCAGTTGAAAGTTTTTATTGAAGACTTGATTTAAGGCTTAAAAATGCTTCTTCCATCTTCTGAGCTGATCGCCTCTATATATTTCATAGGCTGTTATTTAGAGCTCTGAACACAAGTGAATTCTTTGATATTTATCTTATAGGGTTTTCTGTAGTTGCACATGTTTGCTGGATCTTTTGTTTCTTGACCTATAAGCTTTCATTTTGTTTTCCTCCGTTCATCCTTTCCAAATACCATCTGAAGGCCAGGTGTTGTTTATTTCTTGCAAACTATTCAGCGCCTGGTATCTAAACATTTTGAAGATCAACTAATTTTTCTTCTTTCTTGAGTGGTGGGGCTTAGCTGTACGTAATCTCACGGCTGCTAACATAAGATAGTGATCAAGGGCCAAGCACCGGTCGAAGAAGCTTGTCTGTCCCTCTTCGAAGAAGTTTGTCTATTTTTCAACACTCAGCTAATTTTTTGGCATGCAATCATGCTGTGCAATCATTGTGCATCATTTGTGCCAAGTCACAAGTCGCGAAATTCCACCTCCTCGTTGCTTTTCAAGACTACGATTACCATTAGGTATGATGTTTTTAAAAAATATCACTTTTTTTCGTCTGAACGAGAGCTTCAACAGTGTTCCAGATTGGGTAATATCATACCCGATTTCATCTCTTGTCTATTAAAGAGAAGCAGCAAAGTAAGCTAAGCTTTTAATTTATATCAATAAAGTTCTTTAGTATGGTCTTCTGAAACATTTGTAAAAGTAATGATGAAGCACTGATTAGATTAACTCAAGGCAACTAATTATGTAAATAATTTAAATTAAAATCGGTAGTTTCGATTTTAAATAGGAGCATTTTTTGATAAATAAATAGTTGAGCTGTGCTAACAAGTCAAATTGTAATTTATTATGCAACGCCAATCATCTACAAAACTGATGACGGCGGAGTGGCTCCGAGACAGCATCATTGTTTCTCACTTTCTCAAAAGCTATGTTTTGGGAGAGACATCCACCATCATTCGCGAATGATTGAAAGTATTTTTGTAAATATTGTTATCGTTTTTTTACAAAAAATTTCGTGTAATGAAAGTTTTGTATAGCATATAAGGTCTTAATATCGTGGACTTAAATTGACAGCGCTGGTATTAAACATCACCTGTCAAATTGTCAAACGCTTGTAAATATTTCTTTTGTTAATTGTACCTATCTTAAATCAATGTTTTATATCCTGTACTATTTATAAGTTTAACTTGATGTACAGCTGACATACAAATAAATAAATATCAAATAAAATATCAAATATCAAAATTCTACTGTAATTTGAAGTGTCATAATATAAATTGAATTTTTACCATTAATGAATCGCTTAGCAATCAAACGACGCGTTAGAATTATTAAAACTTACTACAAAAGTGGTGCATACAAAAAAACTTTGAATAAATTTGAAGAGAAAAAATATTACATGAGGACAAAAGTTCCGAAATTATAGACCAAATTACTTTTTGGTTGTAATTAGTTAACATTTCCTGTGAGTGGTTCTTTATTACAGTTACTTGGGAAATTTTGAAAAATCCCAAGTTTGTGAACGTAAAATGTATTGTTTCATTCTAATTATTACAATTTGTCTATTTCTTTTCGAGAATATCTACAAATTGAGCAAAACTTCACCTAGAACACAACTATTATATTTAAAAAGAAATACGGAAGATGAACAGATGAGAAATTCGTTTTTTTAATTTTTACAGCACAAAACTGCACACACTGAATCTTTATATACACCAAGCTTCTTTTTTTAAATTCAAAAATAGCTATATGCTAAATTCACAAACGTTAAAAGAATTTATTCAAATTGTTTAAGGTACCAACCATGGAACCAGGCCATAAGCACAATGAATAGTAGTACATTGGTAAAAAATATAAATTTCGTAGAATATCCTTTGTTCTGCCTATATAGTCAGCTCACTTCATCAAAAATTTCTGCAGACGTTCACCGCACATTTAATGTACTTCACTTTATTTTTAGGAATTGGCTTTATGGTGAAAGTACTGAGAGTAGGTATAGTCTCATTTATAAATGGTATTGTATTTTCACTTCTCTTAGGAAATTAACGCAAGGTTATGTTTAATGTGAATTATTAAATTTCATTCAACTATTGACAGGAATACATCATGATCCCTCCATCATTTGGTCAGGTTTTTCCTCATAGAAATATATTTACGAGTACATAGGCAGGTATAAGTGTACCTATTCCTACCAGAATAAACGTGCTCAAAAGCCTAAAGGGCAAAGAGACCTATTCTTCAACCCACAAAAGCGATATTCACCTTTGAAATAAGAATCGTGAATGGATTAAGCAAACCCAAGGACCTGCACGTGCACCTTATACTCAGTGGGAAACTTTGCTTTGTGCACGTGTGCAGTATTTTACATCATAATTTTGACGCAAATGAGACATGTGCTGTGTGGTGTGTGCTGTCCTGTGCAAAAGCAGACGGTGGCGGATATATGTATGTAAGGTAGTATACGACGACGACAACAGGACTAAGACTTTTACAGGAATTAATTTGACTTCTCTCAAATCGGATTCGGGTTGCAGAACTCTCTTTACCTTACCTACCTTATACATCACATAGGAGGGGTTGTTCAACCACTCGTCTCTCTTTTCATGTAAGAACGACCCATATTTTTCCTGATCTCAAACGTATATGTATACCTATAAAGCTAGGCTTTAAAAAACATTTGAACTCATCAGCCATTGAAGACGGAAGCTTTGTTTATTGAAAGAAAAAACATCTTACATATTTTGAATACTCGTACACCCTATATATATGTAAACGCTCTCTGGCACTGGTGGTCAAGTCGTGTGTATACAAGACAATTGTCTTGTATCCTTGCGTAGCAATATGGGAATAGTCTATTTTGCCTTTTCGACTTGAATACGCAACACTTATCTATATTTTCTCCATGGAAGTTAATCCGCTTCCGCTTCCCTAATGTTTACGGACCAACAACTTAATCGCGAAACCAAGTGCGTTCATCAAATAAAATATAATCTATCCGGGGAATTCAACCCCCTTTTACATTCATCAAACAACTATACAACAACAAAGAAACATATTGCCAGCATATCGTGTTGTATCGTCTGAGTCTAAAAGCCTGATAACTTTTCGCTTCGCAATCGCAAGGGGATACAATTTAGGTAGGCATGAAATCAGAAACCAGGAACCATAAAGGAACAAGATTTCACAGGATTATCCCAATTAAATGGGTGCAATGAACGAAGGCTGACACCGGCATCCATCTCAGTACGTTTCAATTTGTAAGGGGTAAACATATGTACTCGTATTTTAGTTTTTTTTTTAGTTTTTCTGCCCGGAACATAAAGCATAACGATAATTTGTACATTTTAGTTGGTAAAAATGTTTCCAGTGTCAATTGCTGCTATTATAGTCTAGAGATGAAGATTATATAGAGGAAAAACTCAGAACTCAAGAGTTACTATACATTATATTTAGTATAAGGGGGTGAATCAGGTTATTGTGATATTGTATGATATTTGTTCATAATAAGATAACATTTTGTTTCAATTGGTAAAGCTTCTCAAACATAGGTTTTTGAAACAAGGCTAAAATCACTTACAACGAAGGAAATTGGCATTTTATATCATACAAATAAAGTACCTTGTGTTTTTATTTTGCTTAACTAGAATTAGTTGTATCTATAATCGATATTTTAATACTCAATATCTTGTATTAGTGTAGTAGCTTTGTCATTTGTTTATAATGTTGGCCTAATCAATAATAACATTTTCCGACCTCGAGCGAAGAACGCAAGATGTCCAAAAATCAGAATAACCGTGAAAATTTTTCGCTTTTTCCGCTTAATGTTACTCGTATTTTTTACTCTGAGGGTGAATTTTTTTTTAATTACGATTTTGAGGCAAATAAATTAACTACAATTTGAGCCTAAATTTGGGTCTGCAGATGTAAAGGTGTTTAGAATACAGTTGTTTAAACATTAAGTAAATATGTTTTTCACAAAAAATCGAAGATTATTAACATTTATTGATTAAACATCAAAAAGCCATGTCTTAAAATATATTTTAGTTTTTGAGAAAATTATTATATTAAATAACATCTTCTAACCTATTTTTCAGTAAAGTAGTCTTTTCTCTGGATAGAAAGAGCAGTTTCCGTAAATCCGGTAGACACAATTTTTTTTCTAGGTCTTTATGACGTTGCTCTTATAAATAATCCAGGTTTTCGACCTCGAGGTCTAAACGCAACATGGCAAGAACTCGACAAAACCGCGGAAATCTTTAGTTTTTTCAGGTGTTGCCGATTTTAACCCTGGTGGGTTGGTTTCTTCAGCATAAGTATGCTTACGATTTGAAGCGAACTTATAATTTTCTTCATTTTGTGCCCAACCTCTTTAACTTTTTAAAATACAAGGATCGATAGAGTTTCGTTGTTAAAGAAGCTGTTAATTATTCAAACAGTTAAGGTTAATTCCGAGTTCCGAAGAATTCCGATGAATTTCACGTGCATACAAATTAAAGACAAACGCGGTAAATTTCCTATTAGGTTCTGGAACATAACATTATATACTTTGCTAATTCGTACTTTAAAATCACTTAAATATGATTATAATTAAGGAACTTTTTTATTTTAAGCAAACTAGGTTTTATATTTCATTGAAGTTTTTTAATTTTGTTTTTTAAATTACTAACGGTGGCGGCGGCGGGCTCGTTAAAGAAATAGTTCTTCGATCAAGGTGAGACTCTATAATATAATTTTGCAAAACACGGGACAGTACGGTTTACGCTGCTATATCTATGTATGTATGTACATATATTGAGAAATGTGCGATCTTTCATTATATTATGATTTGTATAGTTTACAAACATTCGTGATGCACTCATCGAATGTACATATGTTTGCATCATCTTCAAAGTGGTAAAATAGTGCTATTAACCATCAATATCGGTTGCGTTACGAACGGTGTTGTACACGAGTACATACCGCGTTAACCTAGTACTACCGGCGACGCGACGTTTTTTCTTACAAAGAGGTCTACAAGTTCTCCGTAGGAGGAAGTAGAGTTTCCTTTTACTAAGGACCCTAGTGTGGATTTCATTTAAAGTGAGTACCTTACCTACTTAAATTATATGTATCAACTAGCAAATTCTCATTAAAAGTACTAATATGTATATAAATGAAAAAAGCTATTACAATCAAAAGTTTACACTTAAGTTTTTGAAATTTGAAACAATACAGTTACAAAAAAAAAAATAAACAATTCTAAAAAAGTAAAATTTTAGGACAGTTTTGCTTGTTTTATTGATTTCTTGAATTTAAAAATAATGTATGTATATACAAAAATGTAGGTACGTTCAGTGATCGATTTACGCCTAGGCCCGTGAGGCCCGGGCCTAGGGCGGCATAATTTGAGGGGTGGCAAAATGTTTGAAATGCCAAAATTTTAGAGGCGAAAAACAGTAAAGAGATAATCAATTTTAAAAATTGGTTCAGATTAGTTTTTATAAGAAATTGTTTATAGAATATATTATAATTCAATTCATTAATTTACTTTTTAATCTGCATGGGTAAGATGTCAATTTTTTAATAGATCAATTATATAGGCTTTATTGAGTAATGTTCTTTACTTTCTGTTCCTTTAGTGAGATTAATCTCACGGGTATGAAGCATTTTGAAATTACTAAAGCTGAATAACTTCTCAATTTGTTTTAAGTGTGTAATAAAAATACCATAGATTTGCATGTATTGAATATCATTTTGATATTCATTCAAAAGTGTCAGAACATTTTTTGTTCATAAAAATAATTTTAATTCAGTATAAAGTACTACAACAAATTTCCAGTGAAGTGCAATCTGCTAAGTATTTTGGTATAGTTGTAGACTCTACGCCTGATATTGCACATGTTGATCAGCTTACTATAATTATCAGATATGTACGTGATAACGGTGAGATTGTTGAAAGGTTTCTAGAATTTCTACCAAATATCGGCCATAAAGCTAAAGATATTGAGGATGCTTTGTTAAAATCTCTCGAAAATAATGGTTTGGACATAATGAACTGTCGTGGTCAATCTTATGATAATGCAAGCAATATGTCAGGTATATATTCAGGCATTCAGACACGAATCAAAACAATAAATCCTTTAGCAGATTACGTTCCTTGTGCCGCTCATTCTTTAAATTTGGTACGATCATGTGCAGTTGAATCGGTAACAGAAGCAGTCGACTTCTTTTCTACTTTGCAAGAACTGTACAATTTCTTTACTATATCTACACATCGTTGGGAGATTTTAGTGCAGCGTACAAATTTGAGAGTTAAGAGTCTTTCTTAAACTCGATGGTCTGCTCGACATGATGCATGTTACGCATTAGAAAAAGAGTGGTCTGCAATAATTGATGCACTGGAATTTATGGCCGAAAGCAGGGATGAGAAACCGACTACGGAGCTGAAGCTAAAGGATTGCAGCGGAAATTACAGAATTTAGAAACAGCAATCCTAGTCATTGTTCGGAATGTAA